>JAVIWC010008056.1:600000-854605 GCA_031894815.1 Creontiades dilutus
AGTCGCCGCCAAAAGGGCTCCGGACTCCTCCATTAAAAGTTGGGGACAGTGCATCATGTTAACCCTATAGATACTACGAGCACGCCCGCCCACCTAAATGGCCTTTTAAATCTCTTTTATCTTTTTACTGCTGTAACTTGAGGGAAGAGGGCAGCATTAATGTCACTTCCCCGAGACTAATAGCTCCGGCACAATTAAGCAATTAAAGGGAATTCAACGTACAGGTACTTAACAACTTAGTGGTTTTCCCTTCTGCAATAACTCCAGCGCTTCTTCGGACTTTTCCCTTCTCGCTCTTTTTTTCTTTTGCCTTCCGTTGGCTTTATCGTCATAATTACAGCGCTCCTTCGTTTATTATGACTTCAAATCCCGCCGGCTCTCCGGCCGAGATGTAAAACCCCCGAGATTACATCTTAATGCGGTGAACGGTGTAAGCCGACTAAACGGAAATAAAATATGACGGAAAAAAGAGGGAAATTACGTTGTTCGCAGAAAGGTGAGAATATATATACATACAACTTACAAGCTCTAACCTTACATTTTTCTCTTCATAGGAATTCATTACCTAAGATGAATCAGTATTACTTTCCTACAACTGAAGGTAGGGAAGGTTTGAAATTAATTTATGCAACAAGAATAATGATGATTTTGATTTTAAAACAGTTATTTATGTAATTGATCAGTTGAGAATCGTAATAACTGAGCAATAGATACATGACCAACTTGAATACATGGACAGGCATGAGTGGAAAGCTTAACAAAAAATACAGAGCTAAGAGTAACCAACAACAATATATGTGTGGTGCCACCAACATGTCAATTCCTCAAGTATGCTAGTTGTTACACATTGTTAGACTGAGGAAGTCCCCGCTGCGGGACGAAACGTCTCTACATGAATAAACAGATATAACGCTCCAAATTAAGAGATTCGGAATGAAAGTGGTCATTCCACTACCCACACCCACTATTGACAAAAAAAAAGAATAATAATTATTAATGGTATAATAAAGTATAATATTATGCATACAAAGCATTTCCCAGTTATTTACTGTAAATGCGCTCAACCACTATTAGAAGAGAGAGCAAAATGATGGAGAACTATGACAATGGTGGAAGAAAGTAAAATAACGGCTGGAATTATGTTTGTTTGTATTTTAAAAAATAACATTCCTCAGAACTATCTATTTAGGTACTCACACAAGGCAAAAATCAACGCAATTTCACGGTAATATATGATAATTCAATAAAATTTGCTCGTAATAAATTATCTCAGATTAATCGGTTTATCGATTAAATTCGTCACAATCATTCGGAGAATCGTATAATTAGTCAAAATTAAACATCGATGTTTGGTCGTTCGATACCCCTAGCGTAAGATATGGAGGCAACTAGATGGACTGAAACCCAAGAGGGAAACAAAAAGTAATTTGGAAAGTAAAGGGAATTCGCTCGCACGTTTACGCCTCGTGGCTGAAACTTTTTTCCCTTCTACATACATGTAAATAAACGAGGGCGTTCATGGTCACGTTTGAGGAGAACCATCCAAGGGAACGAAGGGAAATATGTTTTTGAAAAGTGTCACAGCTCGTTCCGTGGAAATTATTTACTCAGCTGATCAGTGTCAGTTGGCAGTTCAAACGGTGGGGGCGTATGTTATCTTGATGTGTTAACTAGGTGTTTGATATGTCAAATAAAGGGCGGGCGAAGCGAAAGGAGCAGCCTGTGTTTGACGTTTCCTTTCACACACGGCTTCCTCTCCTCCAAGTTCACTGTATTTGCCTCGGGAGGCTCCTCAAACAACAGGTCTATTAGTCAATCCATCAGCCGATCTGCTCCCTTTTCGAGTTCGTCGGGACCCGAAAGGCCTGAATATTTATCGGAAGCTCACCGAGAAATCTGGAACCGGTCGAAATATGGCTATCACTGAGAGAGAGGGATGTTACATGTATAATATACATTTTACGTCAACGTACAGTGACATCAGAAGGTTACGGGGAGAGAACGGTCCATTGTGGCTACTCCTTGTTTCGAGAAAAAATTAATTTGAATGAAATAAACTCAATAAAATTCATATGCATTCAGAAAATCCGAAATTTCGAAATTCTAATGTCAACGTACCGGCGCAAGCAATCAAAATGGCATAATACCTCACAATAGGGATGGCCATCGATAGCCTGTAATATCGATATTTTACTCCGATATATCAATATTTTTCTATCGATGATGCAAGGACCAATAGTATCGAATATCCATAGTTAGTGACCTATATTTTTTCCGATTTTCAGCCGATATTTTTTTAAACAGATATATCTCTTTCATCAGATAATATCACATATTATGTTGACTCATAAAATAATATCGATCGTTAGTTCTATTTTACTCACATCACACGAGTTTGAAAAATATTATGCCGACAAAAATGAGTTCGTTTGGCTGGAATATCGATCTATCCATGGATGATATCCATGGGATATCAATTAAGAAGTAGTTTTGGCTTCGGCCAAGAGTCTTGGCCCAGGACGATAAAAATAGAAGGATAGTAGTGGTTTGGAGGTTCCATAGGAAAATTGGAAGATTGCGGTTGTTGACAAAAACTTGTTGAGGATTTCAGCAAGTGTTGTGTTGTTCTTTTTGAATCGTATCTTGTTCACGGTTGATTATTTTTTTCTTCTTTTTTGTTTATTCTCAGTTGTTTGAATCATAGGTGTCAAACACAATTTACATTAATTTAATTAAGGACATAAATGCTACAACCCCTCTAAGAGAAATTATCAAGCAATATAATCAACCAATGTATACTGAGACAAGATTAAAAATAATAATACATTAAACTGAACATAGTTTCAATTTCAACCTATTTTATCTTATTTCAGAAAAAGAGTATATTTCTAATAAATTGATAAGTATTAATTAACTTTTCTTTTTAAATCAAATTTGAACGTCTGAAAACTCAATTGTGGCATCTGGTCTACTAAGTGCATTAAATATATTATATAGTTTCTACCAATATTTTTCTAAAACTATCGATACTTTTTGGTCGATACTATCGGTAGTGCCTACTATCGATGATTAACCTACGATATATATCGGCATCGATATTTCAACGCCGATACTATCAAACACCGATGTATCGATATTTTATGTTTCGATAGCCATCCCTACCTCACAAACCTATTTTTAATGAAATACAAAGAAGAAAAGTGACAAAAAACTGGGAAAGAACGAGATATTGCTTCTGACGATGATTGATGCCATCATATCTCTCTGCGTTCTCTCCACTGAATTGTCAAAAACTCGACTGATGAGGCTTGAAAATGGCGAATAATAGCCTTTCACTTCCATCGACAATACCAAATCATTTGAGCTTCAGGTAGTTCCAGTCCAACAACGAGTTCCAGTTGTATGAAATTAGATCCTGAGATTTTTATTAGCATCAACAGTTTTTCTTGGTACTTTTCGTTTTCTGGTAGTAGTAGAAAGCTTAGCCGCATCATCAGTGAATGAAGCATCTTCTTCGATAAATTTACGATTACGGGGGTTTTTGAGGAATCACTGACACTAAGGACGTTCACCTTACTTATCAAGCCTTCACTTAAAATGAAGTTATTAGGAGTAAATCAAAACTCAATGTCAACATCCACTGGATAAATAAAGTGGTACCTCCAGTGGTAGTAAGCGTAATAAACCTACTTCCAAAATGCACGAATCTCCTGTCCAATCACTCCAACTCTATCTACAACACAGATTACGCGATATTGTTCACCTCAATAAAAGTAAATCATTTTCGTCCACGGGATGGCAGCATGGGCATCAACGAAAACCTAGCAGAATTCATCGGGGAAAGGTGGCCTAATTGCACGTTATTCATCAGACGGATCTAAGACAGGTCGGCTCAGCGGTGATTGACGTGGAAGCTAACTATTACTATGAAGTATCAATTACCTGAAGAAACAATTAGCTACTCAGCTGAAGTAATAGGAATAATCCAAGCTCTCAATTACATTGCAGCTTATGATAGACCTCCCAATCAACCCATAGTCATATGTTCCGACTGACTTAGCGCGTTAACAACAATGCGAGCACCCAACCTATCGAAATTTAAGAACCATCTTATAATGGAAGCGGTGAAATTAGTTTACAGATGTAAAAATGCCGGGGTTCGCGTGCAATTTCTGTGGATTAAATCTCACGCAGGGATAATATTTAATGAACAGGCCGACATTGCAGCAAGAAGCGCCGCAAGAGAGGGTGACATAATTTCTTGGGAACTGCCTAAAGAGGAATATTATGCACTAGCAAAAAGAGAATCACGGATCCAATGGCAGAGACAATTTGAAATAGGTCCTAAAGGATTGTTTTACAAAAAGTTAATAATAATAATAATAATAAATCCACACATAGGATTCACCCCCTTGTTTAAAATTGCTATGTTCAATAACAATAAACGTGGCATTCGCATAATACGTAGACTTAGAACAAATCATGCTATATGCCCAATGTACCTACACCGAATTGGAAGGAGAGATGATGCAGTATGTGAATGTGGTCAGCTAATAGGCGATCTAGAACATATTATTATGGTATGTCCTTTGTACAACATCACACGTGAAGTAATGTTGCGAAACATACAAATATTAGTAGAAAACCCCTTCAACTACGAATATTTATTGCTGAAGAAGAACAGCAATGCTTGGATCGAAATAATTAAATTCATAAACAACTCCAACATCAAAATCTAAGACCACGATTATTATACATATAACGAAATATGTTTAACAGACGTTTAGGAAATATGTATGTATTATGATTAATTTGTAATGTAAAATATAACCTAGTATACGAAAATATTGTAATTATTATGGCTGAATGTAAATAAATACTATGGCAAGTTAAAAAAACTTAAAAAATAAAAAAAAATTCTCAAATTTCCACGTATTCTTATTGTTCAAATACCAACGACATTGAACTGGCCCATCCTCGTCGCCAAAATGTGGTGTCTTGAATGAATTTGCACGCAATTATACTAGCAGAAAGTGGTTTACTCAACGTCTTTCAAGAACAAAATCAGGAAAAGCGCATGCCTTGAAAAAGTGGTACATCCTTGATTACCTATATGCAAGATCCAGGTTGACCAACAACACAATGGTGATTGAGCGCTTTCAGCAACAATAAGCTAGAAAAGCTATGAAGATAGAAAGAACTGTGATGTTGTACTCCAAAACGGTGTAGGAACTTTACTGGAAGAGAGTGCGGAATAAGTACGTAAAACTTCAAGAACTACTCGGAAACCTATGTACTTAAAAGGCGAAACAATGATGGAAGGGTTTCCGCGTGGAGTCGGCTGGAACATCAGTCTGCACCGACAATATGAGGCTTGCTTACCAACAATAAGGGTTTAGTGCCTTGGAATTCAATGTTTCTCAACATCAGAGCAAAGAAGATCCTTTAAGATTTACCAAGAGAGATGCCGAGAACCCAGCCCCAGCAAAGCTGCAAATGCTATTTTTATCCAAGTTTAATGAGATTGTGTCTAGTAGTTTCGGAAAAAAGCTCCGGACGACGTTTCGTGGACGGATGGAACTATTTTTCATTTGATTTTCGGATCCTACACATTTTGAAACTTGAAAGAACAAATATGACGGGAGAGGTGTTAAGCTACCAAGTAACTTCCTTAAAGGCTAATGTAATAGTGAGATTCAGAACATGAATCGAAATTAATATCTCTCAGCGCTGCCACGAAATTGCCGCGAACGATACTTCCACGTGCTGTGGGAGGATTTTTGTTCATCCTTGATTGAGGGTCGGAAACTGAATATCGAGGTCAATTTCCGTTTCAAAGGGAACCTAATAACATGAAACCCGGCTCCCGCCCTCCCTCGGGGCTTGATTCAGTTTTAAATATGACTTTGACAAAAATTCTCCGTTATCACGTCATTTTCCATGAGCACGAGCGGTTGAAAAGAACCGAATGACGTCACTGTCCCCGGGAACGTGAAATGCAGCCCTGTTCAATTGCAATCTCACTCCCCTTGCCTCTTTCTGGGACTGTGTTGCTTTCAAATACAAAAATGAAAAAGAAAAACAGTGCTGTGCTCGACATGAAAGCGCGTTCAAAAACAAAAGGGGCCGGCTCGTATATTTTTTCATGCATTCATATGGTCTATAGCTCTGATTTTTAATGTTTTCCTCAAAACAAGACACCCGAATTTGGTGAAGGGAGGTGGAAAAAGAGATCACAGTAATAAAAACACTCATGCCGCCTACAAGCCTTTTAATAATTAGGAACATACAAAAATGTCGAAATTAATTATGCCCGCCAAAGCGAAACCGCCGTGTTTTGGATTTCAATTTTTTGTTATTAGAGATTTTTTGGTAGTAACACGCCTGTGAGACTGCCTTGTTTGACGTCAGCCGTCTGGGGCACAAAACACAGGACAATGCCAGTGTTCTCTTGCGCCTGTTTCCTTACCCTTGCCGCCCCGCAAATTCGACACTGACGGGGGATCCTTCTATTACGGCAAATATACCTAGTTATTTTCTCCTATCTATGACTTGCTATTGAATTCTCAACTTTGTTTTGAAACACAATATACTACCTACGGCATTATAAAGGTATATGAAGAGTTCAGGGAAAAAACCAGATATGCCACTTTATTTTCAAAGCTCAGATTTTCATTCCATGTGTTGGGAAAATGGAGGAGCATATTTTAGAGCCCCGTTACATGAGAAAAGGATTCTCATTATGGAATAGAGCGAAGGTGGAGCAAAGGCACCATCCATCTGATGAAAACAAACTAAAATGCTGCAAATTCTTTCACTGGGGTTCATTATTCAATGATTCATGATTTGAATTTATACTAAGCTTTGGAGTGTGCGTGTTTCACAGGTGATAGAGTGATTATTGAATTTCAGGAGATATGCATAGAGTACATAAATCGGTTCTCTACCAAAATACTTATTTGAATTGATCAGTTGATCATATTTGTGTGCCTCCTGAAATTCAATAATCGCTCTATCACCTGTGAAACACGCACACTCCAAAGCTTAGTAGAAATTCAAATCATGAATGCAAGCCAAATGAATAAAATTGAATAATAAACCCCAGTGAAAGAATTTGCAGCGTTTTTTCTAACAAAAATAAAAAATAAAAATAAATAAACAAACAAACAATTATAATAGTTTCTCAAAAAAATCCGGGATAACGGATGTAATCGAAAATGCACTAGAAAATAAACAAGTGTGTAGTGCTGTATTTCTTGATGTGTCACAAGCCTTTGATAAAGTTTGGCATGTTGGGTTAGTTAACAAATTGCAAGGGATGTTTCCCCACCAATATTGCCAAATACTAGAATCTTATCTTAGCAACAGATACTTCAGAATTAAAAATGAAGATGAATACTCACATCTCAACAACATAAAAGCAGGGGTGCTGCAAGCGTGCTAGGACCCCTACTCTACTTATTAAATTCAAATGATATACCTTGCAGACTAGGAACAACTATAGCCACATTCGCGGACGATACAGCAATTCTGGAAGATGCAGACACGGTTGAAGAATCAACAGAAAAATTACAAAAAGCTACAGATGCCATTGGAGAGTGGACTCGAAAATGGCAACTCAAACTAAACGAAACTAGGTCTACTCATGTGAACTTCACGAATAAAAAAATTACAAACCCTCCTTTGTATCTGAATCAGTGCTCAGTCCCATATCCCAACTCAGCTAAGTACTAGGAATGATCTTAGATGCAAAGCTGAAGTGTAAAGAACATGTCAAGAAAAAAAGGAAGACCTATCAATCAGGTATAGCAAGCTTTATTGGCTGTTGGGCCGACATTCACAACTCAGTTTGCACAATAAATTGCTGTTTTACATAACAGTACTTATGCCTATCTGGACCTACGGTATTCAGCAATGGGGATGCACAGCTAAAAGTAACTTGAAAATGGTTCAAACATTCCAAAATAAGGTACTAAGAAGTATTGTGAATGCTCCATGGTACATTCGTAATGATGACCTCCACAAGGACCTCCAAATCGAAAGAGTCACCGATGTCATTAAAAGATACGAAAAGAGGCTTCTTGCTCACTACCAAAAGCCATTAGGCTTCTCGACAACTCCCAAGTAAACCGACGCCTGAAAAGGACCAAGAAATTGGACCTTGGATGCTGATGTGAAGCTGAAATGTGGTGTATTGTCAATGGACTAACACTCGTATAAATATTGCGGAATTTATGT
Organism: Creontiades dilutus; assembly: GCA_031894815.1. Lineage (NCBI taxonomy): Eukaryota > Metazoa > Arthropoda > Insecta > Hemiptera > Miridae > Creontiades > Creontiades dilutus. Next base: position 608,239 of record JAVIWC010008056.1, read on the forward strand.
GAAGTAAATATCTAGATAGTGGGGGGAACACCGCGTCCGCACCGTGTGATCGAGTCCCCCCACGTTCTACTTAGTTCCCGCCCCAACATTTGGATAATCTGAAGAAGTTTTCAACTGATAACACATTTCGTTTCTACATCTTCTTTCCAACTTCATGTTCCACGACAAACTTACCTACCTTGATTTAGCAGATCGATTTGTTAGGGAGTAATCAGTATCGTTTTCACTTTTTGACGTCTGGAATGGTAGCAAGTGGGAGTGTGCGGTGTAGGGCTAGGGTATTCGATGTAGATACCTACGTACTTACATTGGTGAACGAGCTTGACGACACTCAAGTTCTTCATTAAGTTAACAAACATAAATATCTACCTAACACAGAGCTCGTCATCCTATGTATGTTCTAATAAATTACGACGTAACTATGTTTCTACTCAGCTATGCTAATTCAAAAGCAACTTACTGAAATGAGTGTGGAGAACTACGAATAGAAGCTGCATGAAGATACTCCTCAAATGCATTCGCTAACTCGCTGTCCATTAGGAGATCAGCGTTGTACAGATTAATGAAGTCCACAACTTCTCCTTTCATAATCCAAACTTGAAGACGAGCAAAACGTAAAGTAAAAAAACTCGAAACAACTGGGAGACTTGAACTAAAATTGCGGAGCACAGAGTCAGGTTATGAATCTAATGATAAGAAACACCGCGGAGGAACACGGAAACCGTCGGGAGATGACGTTGAACGTTAGCATTCAACTCGATTGTGCCGTTGAGCGAAACCGTGAGGAGCAGGAACTCTCTAGTAATGGTGGATGGAAGCCGTTATTCCATGATCCATTACGGAGTAATAGTGGCACAATATCATTGCGAAGGTTCTAATAACTACCGTGTGCTTGCGAAAGGAACGTTTATCCGTAAGTATGAACTTCTTGCGGAATCCGCGTTCGAACGAAGTGAGATCTCTCATCCGTTATTCGGTCAAAACTAATAATTTAATCGCGTAAATGTTTCACTAGAAGAGAACTTCTCTTCAACCTTGTGGGGCTCCGGAGCTCAGACGGTGACTTTTAATTCAAGAACTACTGCTTCATAAGGTAAGATTACTGTGAGGTTAGTTGAATGTTCGATTAAGTATTAACATTAGCTGCATAAAATATCTCCCTCATTCACAAAATGTTTTGAGCCTGTGGGTTTAGTTGGAAAAAGTTCGAAAACACTCCGAGAAGTCTGCAATTTCTACATTATAGTCCATATACCACAAGAGTGAGCGGTAGAACTTTTCGGGACCCGCATCTCGACAACCATGGGTGCTATGGGGAAAATGGGTATGCAAATAGGGGATTCAGAGGGCTTTGGGACATAAGCCCTTACGGATCTCACACCCATAAGCGTTATGGTTGGAAAATTGGCGTGATTCTTTTGAATAATCTCAGTTGTTAACTAAAGTTTACAATTCTTGAAACATGAACATATAGTCCTACTTAAATACTCCGTTAAAATTACGTTTAATTATTATTAATATTTTGCTTTCATTCGTGTATTCTATGTTAAACTCTTATAGTAACCATGGCTTCATCACCCCCCTGGTTTTTATCCTGGGTACGGCCTTTGGTTATATGCAAGTAACCCCTTCAAGCGCCACAAGTGAGACAATGTCAGGGTGAGGGATTGTCAAATCGTGGTTTTCCTCTTTTTTCGACTTAAATGCTTCACTAGGAGAGGACTTCTCTGTAATCTTGTGGGGCTCCGGAGCTCAGATGGTGATTTTGAACTCAAGAACTACTGTTTTCATAACAACGGTCAGATTACTAAGAGGTGTGATGGTTATGGTTAGTCGGCCCGTCCCGATTTTAGAATCCGTCGCCTTGAGAGATGAATCACCTATATTATTCCATCACCTCACAGAGGTCAGTTGAATGTGCGAATAAGTATTATAGCTTTTCCCAATCAAATTAATAGTTTTCCCAACCAACTTTTCCCAACCAAATTAATACTATTCCCATCCAAATTAATACTTTCCCTACCAAATTAATACTTTCCTTACCAAATTGATCTTAAAAAATTAAGGAAATAGAACAACGCAAAGCTTGCAATCCAACGAATAATGAATGTATATATTAGGTATGTTATAATACAAATTATTGGCAGAAAAAATAGGTATTGGTGGTTTATCATCTTAGTTGAAGTTTATTTTGAGTGTGAGTATATTAATTGTATAAACATGTATTCAGTGAAGGGGTTGCCCAGCCACTGCTGCGGGTAGTTTGAGCAAAACTTCTAGCACAAAATTTGAACAATCTGTGGGTTACAATGTACCTACAGCTCTTGAAACTGTTTCTCCGAGAGCTTGATCTCGGGTAGCCTGAGAGAGATATCCTCTAACTGCCGTCTTAATCTTGGCAAAAGCGTACTCAGCCGTATGATGAACTGCCAATATTTTTTCTGCCAATAATTTGTATTATAAAATAATATAATATATTAGGTATATTATAGGTATATTATACCTACATTCATTATAATGAATAAATTCGTTGGATTGCAAGCTTTGCGGCGTTCAATTTCTTTAATTTTTTAAGATCAATTCGGTAAGGAAAAGTATTAATTTGACTGGGAAAAGTATTAATTTGACTGGGAAAAGCTATATTAGCTGCCTAATATGTCCCCCTTTCTCAACGTCACTAAGAAATCTTTATATTCTAGTTAGTGACTCCTCCAAACTGACTGTTGTGTTAGTTTTCAAACTTAACTCGTTTCTTATTAGAAGCCTGGAGTCTGTGCTAAGAAACTATAACCCGAATCCTTGGCTTCTTTAAGAATTGTCGTCCTGAAAGCCAAACGTTTTCTTTTTCTTTTTCCCAAACTCTACTAGTTCGGGTAGGTAGAATTGAGTGGAATACTATATGCAGGACATATAATCATAACTAGGATTCTAAGACCAATTGTATTAGGGATGGGACATCGAGACAAAACATCGATATTGGTATCGATGTCGATGTTTGAGTGTTGGCATCGATATGTCGTCCAATATCGGGGGAAAACATCGATATTTTCGAAATCGGTCACCTTATCAGTTAACAGTATCCGTATCACACGGGTTTTATGAGGAATATTGATGCAAAATCAACAGTTTTATTTTGTGACAAATGATATCTCATTTTAAAGGTATTTCAACGCTGAAGAAGATGGTGAAAAGTTCCAGTCATGTAGCATGACGAAATGAGCAAATTTTCAAACTATTTTGCATGAGGAAAAATTACGCAAAAAACAATTTCATTTTCTGAGTTGTGATACCTCATTTTAATTTGGAAATTTTTGAAAGCTGAAGAATCTCATAATTTTTTTCCAATTTTGCCCATCTACCTTTTTTCATTTTCTTCAAACTGCTTTAGTTAGAACGGATTGATATATCTCCAACCCGATTTCACCATCGTGTGATAGTTCACGAAACCTATATAAAAGAGAGTCACCTACTTGGGGGTTTTCGGGTAACTTTCTCCCATTTGAAATGCTCTGAATCTCCCCTTCGAGTGAGGCGATTGAGCCCATCTTCTAACTTAGCCTTCCGAAAGCTCAGATTAATTGTTTGTGCTAATTTGAGCTTTCTCTCTCAATTCTATCGAGAGTTATCGTCTGGAATGAGTTTTGGTGCCTTTTGACAGTGGATTTAGAATGCTTTGAGACGGATTTTGGTGCAAAACATTTTTTGAAAATATTTTCGACCGAGAACAATAGTTTTGTTTTCTTTGAAAATTCGCTATACTGCAGCAGTTGAAAGAATTTTTAATATTTCTTTTTTTTTTTCACGTTAGGTAGGAAGTACACCAGATGGAATTTTCTCAGTGAGTGAAGAGTAAACTAAACCGGAGCCAAAACATCGAATATGTGGAATAGATGGCAAAACATAGTAATATCGAAGTTAAACGTCGATATTTCGATAATATCGATGACGATGTCCCATCCCTAAATTGTATTGAATTTAGAGATATCACAGTGGTGAGAATATTGAAAAGATTGTTATAAGTTTAAGTTTGAATGAAATTACATTTCTCTAGAATTCTAGGAAAGCAAGAATGACAACTATCCAATATGTTCGTTACGAGGAAAACTCTCTTGATGGTAACAAACATATTGTTGTGGTGTACCACAAATTGTGGAGGCGAGTGAATTCCAGTAAATTGACGAAGTAATTATTACAATAAATCGTAAGGGCCAGTCATACAAACATTTAACGTAGACATTTACGAACAGGTATGAATGAAACAGTTTGTTGATTATAGTAGAACTACCCGATATATTGAATCAACAAGTAGGTAGGTACGAACATCAGAGACAAGTTATGAGCGAGAAACTGATGGACGGAGACTCAACTAAGTTTGTCTGGGGGACCTGGGAGAACTAAAAAGCCGATACCTATAGCAGCAAGAGGAGTGTAAACAGGCCCGGGTCTAACAGCGCGTTCTCAATGAAAAAAAAAAAAAAAAAATCAATAGGAATAAAAATTTTAGTTTGCATTGGAAAACGCAATTTCCTACGCTGACATGAAAGCTGCCCTGAAGTAGATCTTCAAGGCTTAAAACTTCACAACAATCTGTAACATTCCATTGATCTCCGCATTCGTGCTAACTAGAGGAAGCTGTGTGCCATACCCAACTTGGCTGACATTTTAGTTCATATTTTCAGTAATAAACCTTTTTAATCGACCAAAGAAAATTTGTTTCACAAGATATGGAGGTACTTGGTTACGAGTTTAGATAATGAACCACAGACAACGTCTAATAAACAAGCCAGTGATTTCCTTAGCTGGGTTATCTAATGTAGAAATAATAAACATCTGAGTAAAGATTTGAAGCTGTTTTTCTTCATATGATCACATAACGGACAACTTCCCTGCACTTACAGAATTCTGACGTAAGCATTAGATGCTATGATGATAAATTTTATCTTCATTAGATAACATTAAATCTTCTAGGTGTTTGATATTTGGTAGCTAGAGCATTATTGTCTTAATACGCAAAAATCGTCAAAATTTAATTTTGAAATTTCCTCATAATTTACGTTTTTAATCCATTTATTCGGAGTTCGAAAGATAGTGCCCAGAGTATCAAGTATCGCAGCAGTAGGGCAATTTAGTTTCCACTTAGCAACCGCCCTAGTCTTGCGTTATTTACCTCATACTCAACTTTCCACCGCGCAGTGCTTCTGTAAGTACCATTCTACATTCAAAATGAAGGCAGGCAGTTTGAATAAAGGGCCTAATACCGAGCCGAGGGGATTTTAAATTATTCATTGGAATTAAAACGAAAACTGAAGAGGAGAACCGTGGCTGAAGATACGCAATTTCCCGGCATGAGGTTCCTCTGTTGTACAGTTAAGAAGCGGTTAGGCTGAAAGTACGAGAAAAGGCAGAGGAAAAGCAGTATTAGATATTTAAATTGGTTAACAGGGTGTTCAGGCTCAGCTGATTGTCGGAGGAGCTCCCTGGGGTTTCTGCGTTCTTCCACGCTTCCCTCCCCCGCTCCTGATGGTCTTGAAAAGGAATGGGATTGCGACTAATTCCCAACGCTATTTAACTCTGGCTCTGATTGAACGGTGGATTAAAACCGGAGAGTATTTTCCTTCCCGTTCCCTTCGAGGGGTAAAAGAAAACGCAGGGGAGCGTCTTAGGGATGGAAACTGTTCGTCATCCTTTGTTTTTGGTCCAAGGGGAAAGGTAGGAAAACCGAGCTGTCCTTCCTGACGGAGAGCTGTCCCGGACGGGAGAAGACGCTGATTGAGATGTCACTCTCACACCTAGCGGTTCGCTGCATAGATAATTACTTCGACTAATCGCTTTCCACCTCCCTCCTCCCCCCTCCCATCTGACTTAAAGAGGATCCTCAATTCATCTCCTACTTGAACGAGATATTTGGTTGAGGAAGAGGTTTTCGTCCCTAATGGCACAACAGCCGGCCCGTGATATTTCCTTCAATCCTTCCAATACGTACACTCTAGGGATGGGACATCGAGACAAAACATCGATATTGATATCGATTTCGATGTTTGAGTGTTGGCATCGATATGTCGTCCAAAATCGGTTGAAAACATAGATATTTTCGATATCGGTCTCCTTATCAGTTAACAGCATCCGTATCACACGGGTTTTATGAGGAATATTGATGCAAAATCAACAGTTTTATTTTGTGACAAATGATATCTCATTTTAAAGGTATTTCAACGCTGAAGAAGATGGTAAAAAGTTCCAGTCATGTAGCATGACGAAATGAGCAAATTTTCAAACTAGTTTTGCATGAGGAAAAATTACCCAAAAAAATTATTTTATTTTCTGAATTGTGATACCTCATTTTAATTTTAAAATTTTTGAAAGCTGAAGAATCTCATAATTGTTTTCCAATTTTGCCCATCTACCTTGTTTTATTATCTTCAAACTGCTCTAGTAAGAACGGATTGAGATATCTCCAATATGATTTCACCATCGTGTGATAGTTCACAAAACCTATATAAAAGAGAGTCACCTACTTGGGGGTTTTTGGTAATTTTCCACCATTCGAAATGCCCCAAATCTCCCCTTGAGTGAGGCGATTGTGACCATCTTCACACTTAGCCTTTTGAAAGCTTAGACAGATTTTTCGTGCAAATTTGAGCTTTCTCTCTCAATTCTATCGAGAGTTATCGTCTGGAATGAGTTTTGGTGGACAGTGGATTTAGAATGCTTTGAGACGGATTTTGGTGCAATCATTTTATGAAAATATTTTCGACCGAGAACAATAGTTTTTTTCTTCGAAAATTCGCTAATACTACAGCAGTTGAAAGAATGTTTAATATTTCTTTTTTTTTTTTAAATGGGGTTAGCATTTTTTTTTTTTTTTTTGTTAAGAGCGATTACAATGGCTTATTATTGAATAATAAACCAAAATACTTTTCGGTAACACTCTGTGAGAACAGCAGTTTGTTTAAATAATTTGGAGCAACCGATTCCTGAGAGCTGTCAACGTTGCCCCCGCGAAAACGGCAGGATGTTGCCTTATGTATAAAGTTTATCTGGGCCTTTTTTGTACATATTTGGAGACATTGCCCTCATCTCCTCTCATACCACCAAGGGATCACTATTTAGAGGACTGACTCCTTGGCTCAAATAAGGAGCCAGCTCTTCCCTGAGAGTAAAAGTCTGCCCTCTTGTTCCAAGATTATCCGAAACCGGCAAAGATTATCCGAATCAAAATGGGAAAATATCGGGAAAAGAAATTTCAATAAAAATGATCGATAATCGAAAGAGAAATATCGATCTTTTGAAATATCTATAGTATAGCCATCACTGTCTATCACCGAGCTGGACGGTTGGTATGTGGTGAACTGCCTTTTTCTGAACCCATCGAAGTGTTCGGTCATCTCATCTCATCGCTCAGTGGTGCCCCTTCTGTTTGCGTACAACCTTGGAAATGCTCCCCTAGCGAGAGGGGATGAAACTTTGGATTCGGGAGTTAGGTGCGACGGTCAGCTCACTTTCTCGCGGCATATCGAAATGGTTGTCAGTTGCGCTATGTGCCCGCATGGCTTTGTAAAGAAGCATACCCGCGATTTTAGCTACGTTCAAGCCATCGTTACGCTTTGTAAGGCGCTTGTCCTTCCTAAGCTGGAATACGCCTCAACGATATGGTTTTCTTATTATGCAGCGAGTTCAAAATAAATTCCTGCGGTAAATTGCATTAAAGCTTGGAAAATCTTCGGAAAACGCGGACTATCCATCACTCGCACCTCAAGTCGTCAGCTTGAAATATTCCACGTCCCTTTCTCTCCGACAAACTATCTTCTAAATCGACCACTGCACCGCATCCCACGTTCTGCAAACCTCTTCTTGAATTTGTACCCTGATTTTGACTTTTTCAATCCTCCTCTTTCATCTTTGAAATCTCCAGTGCTCTCTTCTCCCGCTTTGTTTCGACTATTATATCCAACTTGCTCTACTGACTTCATAAGTTACTGTTATGTTGTTACTGTTATATTATATTATTATTTTATATTATTGCTCTTTCTGGTAAAATTGTTCTTTTTCGTGTTGTTTTTCTCAAATTTGAAAATTCTTCTGTACATTGATTCGCAACTTTTGTTGTGCTGTTTAACTTGGGCTTGCCCGTTAATAAAATAACTTTAAAATATATATATATTGCAACGTTTCTCTAGTCCGCTACTTTTTTTCGGATCCTCGCGGATTATAGGTATCTGCCCCAGGCCCTGGGTCGATACCCGCTTTCGGTCGCCCTTGCTCTCGCAGTTGCACCTCCGGCTAACTACGCCGGCCGCGTCCCATAAATTGGTCCTCTGGTCCCTCCCGCGCCCTTAACACTTAATATCATTAGGCTCCGCGGACTCAACTACCACAGGACGGCGCGGATTTATGTGCGGCCGCGGGGTTCGGAGGCCGCAACATCTACCTGCCCCCACCGCACGTGTCCGTTATAGCTACGACGCCGGGATAATTGTTTCGCCGTCCCTTCGCCTTCACCGTAGTTCGCTCTATTTATCAAATTTATTGCGGCTCATAGACCCGTGTTAGGGCCCGGAGTGACTTGTCGTTAGGAGCATTTGGAATCGGTAATTGGAAAATGGCTGCGAGAGGGAACCGAGGGCTGTCGGACTTAAGCAAAATGAAATACGCAGTTTCATTGGAGATTTTGAATATACTACCACCCTATTAACGAGTGTCACGATCGTTATCGGAAGAAAACTTCATTTGTTCGTGTTGCCAATACTTCCCCTTTCTCTCTTTTCCACACCTCCACAGAGCTTGGTCTCGGCAACGATTACCACGTGGGAAATCATCAATCAATAAATAAATTAATTACGGCTAATATACCTAGATCAATCTCGAACCTAAATCCGTTCAATCCGCATCCCTCTAATTTAAAAGGTAATTTCTTTAATTCTATTTCAGTGCTGTTGTTTAAAAAATGTTGAAGTTGAATAAAAACTCGTTTTTTCCTAGCGCAAGAAAACTCGGAAAAAACCTCAGTTTAATTGGTGAGATCCACCCAACTTTTAATTTCCTCAAAATTGTTCTCCTCCCAATTTTTTATTTCCTTGAGGTCGTCTGTGCAGGTTTTGGGTAGGCACGTTATAAAATACGTTTGAGGTTGAATCATAATTATTTTCGGATAGATCGTTTTATTTAGTTAAGAATAACCTACAATCAGAATACATTTATTTATGTTTATATCTTTTAGGAAAAGTTTCGTCTCATGGGACAAATGTCACCCATTTAATTTTCCCCTATCATTCCCTTACACTTTTGTTTTTCCTTCTAAAGGAAATTTTTAATTATTTTATTGTCTACTTTCGCGCGCGGAAACGTAACATGAACAGGCTTTTGTCAAGCTATGAAGAAATTATATTACCGTTACAAAATGACAGCCGAACTTGCATTTTCATGAGTTATGAACCACTCGCTCGTTGCTGCATATTTTTCAATTATCTGATTGACAGTCCCCACCTGAAGGTCTCCATGAAGTTCGTCATTTCTTTTGATAGGATAGCCTGAAATATTTTATCTATTTCTGTTATCTATTTTTTATCTATTTGGATTGATCAGTTGATTATGTTTTTGTTTCTGAAATTCAATAATCCTCTGTCATGTAGCACACTGAAGCTTAGTGAAATTCAAATCATGAATCATTGGATAATAAACCCCAGTGAAAGAAATTGCAGCGTTTTTTTTCAAGAGCGAATACAATGGAAAAATATTCTATTTTAAATTTCGTAAGACGGAGCAACCCTGTCAGAACGCTTCAACCAATGTATCGGCTATAAACCCTTTTAGGAGTTCATTCCAGTATCCACATTCACTACATCACTAGGTTACTGCGATAAAAAAAATAAATCAACGGTTTTTTTTTGTTTTTGTTTTGATTTGTAACCTAGTGATGTAGTGAATGTGGATACAAATGTTTGCACCATAAATCGGGCCATACATCAGGGATGGTTTGAGCTACAGACCTGGGGAGGGGCTCATTCGATTCCTCATGGAAAGTACAGAGTGCTGGCTAAAGAATTGGGGCGCTGTCGGACCAACATGGATTTTTCCTGAAAATTTCAGATTTTTTGCTCCAGCTGTTTGGGAGAAATCGTACGGCGTACGGCGGACGGACGGAAACATTTTTATTGCAAATTTGGATTCTAACCCTTTGAAACGTAAACCATGAAATTTTCGAAGGGGGGGGGGAGGGTTGAAAATTTTCTTCAAGAGCGATTACAATGGTTAATTATTGAATAATTAACAAAAAAAAAAAAAGATAACTGAAGAACTTTGAATTTTTACTGATCAGCTTAGTGATCTCCAAAGCCATTTTCTGTCCTATTCAACACAGGACGATTATAAGTGGTTGAACAATGGGCAAAACGGTTCTTCTTGAGTTGAGTTTCGAATTAACGAAACCATTAATAACGGAGCATCACGAGGTATGCCCCATTATTTGGTATTTCTCTGTTAAAATTGGATAGCGGTTTACTTCGATTATATTCCACATCGGCTTTATGTTATTGTACAAATTAACGGTTTCGAATTTGGAAATCATTATTAAACTGAATGCCATAAAATTGAACATTATGTTCCGATGATAGGTAGGTATGGTCGGCTTTCCAACTGTAGGCGCGGTATCGGAAAAGCACCCGAGGAATTAGAGGAGCATAATTCTGTATTCACCCGTCCCCCTCAAATACGTAGCTTGCACGTTAATGAATCCTCAATTGAAAGTTACGACATTAGCAGGCTATCCTGTGGTAATCCAGGAGCATAAATTCACGGTCTAATTGTCTCGACAACATCCAACAACGGTCAAACTGCAGTAACGCTAATCCATGGGGTCATAAGTAATGGGACGGGCCGAGGATGGGATCCCCATGGCCGGGATTGGAAAAATGAGTTAAGTTGGGGTCGTTTCGCCGGGGAGTGCAGCGTGGCGGGGGTTTCGGGAGGAAAATAAATTAACCTCGTAAGGGCGAGAAGGGTCGGGGAGAATCGTAAAATAAAGACCACGGGAAGCTGTGGAGCTTAAAGGAGAATATTGAAGTAGGTTCCCCAAGATCCTGATCCTTGTTCAGTAAGCCGTTAGAAGGGGGCGCTGCGTGTCTAAGAGAGGTTCAGCAATTAAGCGTAATAGAAGTTGTAGGGGAAACAACAAGGATTTAAATCCTCTGGAAAGGTGTCCAATTTGCAATGGAGACAATGGAAATTTCGAATGCCTTCACAAATAGTTGAATCTTACAGAAAAGTCTATCAACACTATAAAAGGTCAATTTAGCCTTACTCCTCAATTTTTGGTCTGTTATTTTTAATAATCAAATTTGTAATCGACTTAAAAATCAAAATTAACCCACCCACCATCCCCTTCCATCACCTCATCATTTGAATGAGGTAAGCTCGTTCCGCTCGAATGCAATATCCAGAAATCATGGAAAACTTCTTCCTCCTTCAAACTGATCTAATAGATCAGATATTCTCTCTCCGCCGGTTGTTGGAAAAATCGAGAGTTTAAGCTCCAAACTCCAAAACCACCTGTTCATTGATTTTCGATCTGCATACGATAGGGTAATAGGAGAAGAGCTCTATAGCGCCTTGCTAGAGATGGACGTTCCCCCGAAACTCGCCAGGCTCATCCATATGACAATGAAAAAGGTCACATGAGCTGTGCGAATTCAATCTGATCTGTCGGAACAATTTTGCACACACAGAGGCCTACGACAGGGGGATGAGCTTGCGTGCCTTCATTTTAATATGGCATTGGAAAGAGCGGTCCAGAGGTCGAAAGTACAGGTGGGCGGAACGATTATTAATCGATCTGTACAACTTCTAACGTATGCAGATAACATTGATTTGGTCGGTCGATCTAAAGGAGCCATCCGCGAGGCTTAGGTTAGGGAAGCTGCAGCAGTTGGGCTTGAAGTTAATGAAAAGAAAACCAAATATATGCGTACAAATGCCCCCACCAACCATTGCATATTTATCCAGATTGGTCCCCACAACTTTGAGTGGGTTGATGAATTTATGTATCTTGGGACACAGATAAATTCTGTAAACCGTATAAGCCCCGAAATTGAGAGAAGGATAGTTGCTGCAAATCTGGCATATTTTGGGGTAAAACTCTCTCCCGAACTACCAAGCTCCGTTTATACAAAACATTGATCAGACCCGTCTTGATTTATGGATCAGAGTGCTGGACTCTCACAGTACACAATGAATCGGCCCTTCCGAGGTTTGAGCGTAAGATAGAAGGATCTATGGAGCCATACGAGTCGGAGATGAATGGAGGCGGCGCACTAACCAAGAATTAATTCAGTTATATGGGGAAAGTGATGTGGTGCACGTCATCCAAGTCGGAAGACTTCGTTGGGCAGGCCATGAAGTACGAATGGAAGGCTGTGAGATGCCTAAGAAGATGCTGAGCGAGAGGTTGTACAGCACTCGAGGGGCGGGAAGACCAAGGTTACGATGGGCTGATGGAGTCGCATTTGATGCCCGGACTATTTTGGGTGTAAGAGATTGGAAGACGACAGCTCTAAACCGCACTGTCTGGAGGAATTTGTTGAAGGAGGCCTTGATCCCACGCGGATTGTCGCGCCACTGAAGAAGAAGAAACTGATCTAATCAAAATTATTCCCTTTCCTTATCAGAACCCCTGCAACTTGGATAAAGTAAAAAAGAAATTGATAAAAAAAATTCAAGTATAACTGAGAAAATAAAGATTGAAGTAGGGAACGAACGAGTTTTGAAACAAAATAGTACACACTTTTGTAAGTAATGTACCCCGGGTTTCTTAAACAAAAATTATCCTTATAACTAAGCGTTCCAATTTTCATGAGATTCAGTACAGGCAATAGGTAATAATAAATTTTCAGTTAAGAGAACGGTAACACTGAATAGCAAACAACAGTAACGAATGACGTAGAGTTTATGCCATTGTAGAGCACTATGACTTGTGTTTTAATCAAATAACTTTGTGTACTAGGAACATCATCACCTTGTAGTTTTTGGAAGACATTACGTCCTTGAAAATGAAAATTAGTGGATAATGGCCCAAAGAAAGACGTGGACGTTTGTTATTACATGACATCATGACTATAATATTTCACTTTGAAATCACATAAGTAGGTGCTGTTAGATTGACAACATGTACTTTTCTTATGAAAAAAAAAAACTGCTAAAAAAGCTAAAATCGCTCAACAGTTTATTCTTTTTGCTGTTTCTCGCCCATTCTTCTTTCCTCCAAAGGTTCTTCCTTCTAGGAGCCATTATTTAGCTTCATTGAGACACTAACAACACAAACTAAGTGAAACTGAGTAGGTATTCTATGGGATTTTAGAAAAAAAGTGGTAAAATAATTATGAAATTCGTGCAATCCACCTTCTGCTCGGCATAAGTAAACAAACGAAAAGGTTACTGCCTGGATTGGTTAGTATGAGAACACATGCGTTTTGGAGCATAAACGAGATGGAACCAGCATTGAACCAGCTGACCTGTGCAATGAATGAGTTCTGCGACAATCCCTTGTTTTCGAAGCAATTGCTTTTTGGGAACGAGCGAGTTTCGCATGTGACCTCCTCAATTGATGGTTTACGTTTCAAGATCCAGAAAAATCCGTCCGTCCGCCGTCCAAATCTTTTTCCGAAATTGCTGAATGAAAGTTTATGAAATTTGAGTCAAAATCAGGTTTTTGATCTAGTTTAGTACTGAATTTTCGGCATTGATCTCATTGAATCCTAAAGGGTGAAATGGAATGGCAGAAATTTCAAAAATCTGAATGAAGAAAACTTTTGAAGTAGCAATACTGTTTTTATTGTGGGAATGAGCCCACCCGAACCGATTTACGTCCACCCGTTAAGATTTTAACGTGTTACCTGAGGTTTTTTTTTTAACTGAAAATTTACTTTAATACGTTAAAAAATATTCGGGTGTCATGTGAGGATGTTGTGTGATATAGTATATTATATTTGTGCCCTGGAACTAATTGTACAAACAGGGTGTAGCGCGATTCATGTCCGACTTCTAATCTACGTGTTCTAGAACCCATTTTCGACCAAAAGTGCCTCCTTGGGTTTTTTCTTTAGAGGCTTCGTTTCGGAGTTATTTCACTTTTTAAGATTTTTTTTGTGTGTTGTCATCTTTAATTCGCTAAAATTGAAATAACTTCTTCAATTTGCGAAATGAATTTGAGGATACCGTTAGAAAGATCGTTCAATTTGCTGCCTTTTTTACGCCTAAACATATTTTTCAAAGAAGAATTAAGGCATAAAAAACAGATTTCTAAAAGTAAAATTTGTTAAAATTTCAAAATTACCCATTTCTCAAACACTTTGTATTCCTATTAGTCTGTAATCCTGTTCGGACTTAGAACAGGGGTGCAGATGCCCCTGTGCTCCTGTCGGCAGCTGCCCTGGAAAATTTGCTAAAATGCAACATCCAAAATCTTTGTTTGAATAGAAGAATATTTTTTAGTACAAGTTGTTTCGCAATAACATTGATCGAATTGTTTCTCACAAAATTCCTCAACTTTTCAACATTTAACGAAAATGTGACAATAATTTTGGAAAATTTGTTCATACGATCATGTTGCATAACTGGAACTTTTTAATAAACGGATTATAAACTATTCATAAACGGATCGTTTGTAAATGTAATTGTATAAAAACCGGGCTGAGGGACATCCTTGTAATACGAGCTGTACTTGCAAATATGTTCTTACTTCTGGCCCTACCAATGTAAACATCTCAAAACGAGCCAGTTTCCATTGCCCCCTGGGAGTCGTGCGACTGCAGCAGTGAATCCGAACAGCGAAACGGAAAGAAATGTTCCCTCCTTTTTGTATTCAATCTTGAACGAAAAGAGCTGATTCGGAAACGGCGAGGAATAAAAGGAAGGGATGATTGTTTACAAAAGATGACGTGAGATTCCATCAGCGGTCTCGTTGATAAAGTGACGCTGTCATCAGAAAATCTCTTCGTTCCCCTTTTGAGATACCTCGTCTCCGGGAGCGGGGATATTTTCATCTCTCCCTCCGACGAGAGATGGGGGCGCAAGATCGGCTGGAGGAGAGCGGTCTGAGGCGGATCGGGGAAGAGGGAGAAAACACGGGCCCGTTCGCGACGTTCGAGGCTCAAAACCTCTCGAAAACTCTTATCTGAGGCGGCGGGGTCGTCTTGGTTCTGTCAACGGCAGCCCAGCTCAGCGTTTCCGGATACCATTGTGAGGAGGCCGGCGGACTTGGAGTGCCTACCCCCCCCCCCCCCTCACCACTCCCGCCTTTTTTTCGGCCAATGATAAGCCCTACGTGATTTCCTCAGATGTCCTCCCCCAACTACGATTTTTTTCCATCTTGAATGTGGGGTGCGAGGACGAGTCTGATGCATTGACTATACGAAAAAAAGAGTCAAATTATTACAAAAAAGTTTACTATGTTTGACCAGTGTATTTATTTTCTCTTATTTTACAATATGGAGAACCCCAATACACTGTACACTTATATATGAAGGGTACAGGGAAAAAAGCAGCTAATGGAAAAAATGAGTTTCTAACTTCAGAGTTGAACAAAACCTTAATTATGATACAGAATGAATCAGTTTCTGCCCCCAAATACTCATATGGATGTCAGAAATTGCCCTCAGAAATGTCAAGTCTATCAATAAATTTGTAGCGGTTGCAAAAATGAAAAAATGGGGTAAGCTCCACAAAAAATACTCACAAGTCCATCGTTATGCATATTCTCTTATCGTTACCTTTAAGTGGCTGTGCAATAATACTTTAAGCCTGAATGTTAAGAAAACTAAATATCTAGTCTTTTCGAAATATATCTAGTGATTTCCGGCCGATAGCGTCGAGTTGTAGTGAATGTGGATACTGGAGTGATAGCCGATGTGAATACTTGTAGTGTAGTTAGTAGCCGATACACTGGTTGAAGCATTCTGATATGCATGAAACGCTGATAATATATAGGTAAATATTATTCAATGTTATTACTGGGGTTTATTATTCAATATTATTACTGGGGTAAATAAGTATTCTTTCACTGGGGTTTATTATTCAATTGGCTTGCGTTCATGATTTGAATCTTACTAAGCTTCGGAGTGTGCGTGTTTTACAGGTGATAGAGCGATTATTGAATTTCAGGAGATAGGCATAGGCATAGACCACGTGAATCGGTTCTCATCCAAAACACCTATTTGGATTGATCAGTTGATGATATTTGTGTGCCTCCTCTACATCTGTCTACCTTTGGCTACATCGTTTAAATTTGAATTTGGGGAAGTTTTAACGCAATACGAGTGCTGAAGGACTTGATAAATCATAGATGTTTTTATTGTGGGGGGGGGGGGGTTATTGAGGTTCAATAAAAAAACGCTGCAAATTCTTTCACTGGGGTTTATTATTCAATTGGCTTGCGTTCATAATTTGAATTTCTACTAAGCTTTGGAGTGTGCGCGTTTCACAGGATAGAGCGATTATTGAATTTCAGGAGGCACACAAATATGATCAATCCAAATAGGTATTTTGCTTGAGAACAGATTTACGTGCTCCATGCATATCTCCTGAAATTTGAATTTTTTGACCTTTTTGAATTTTTTATTTCAGAGCGATTTTTGAGAGAGAAATCGGTGTTTTGGCATGAAATATTGAGTGTGTTGTTGGATGAAAGTGATGAGACGAGGGGGAAATAACCACGTAATTTTTCTCGCTGAATCGAATGAACGCATTTCGAAAGCACTCCGAACTATTACAATCGTGAAAAAAATTCACGTTTTTCAACGTTTCATTTTGTTTAAGTCGTCTTATCAGAATCTTTGAAATTTTCGTTCTGTACGTTTTTGAAACATCGTTCAATTGAGATTCATTGAAAATACGGCAGAAAGGCGAAATCGACGAAGAACGGTAAATCTCGACAGTAGCAGGTTAACCTACAAAGTGTAAACAGATTTTAACGCGATTGCGCGGCAAAAAAGCGATTTCAAAGTCACACCACGCGGCACTAGGGTGGGGGGAGCGATGCCGCGCTTTTACGTATGACAATTCCATAGAACAGCATAGTTTGATCGCTTATAGAACAGATCGCTTTGGTGGCCCACGCTCGCTCGCGTTCGTTTTTCACATATGACCCTGACGCGTCTGCGGCTGGCGACTTCTTCATGTAGGTACATACAAAGGCGCCCCAGTTTTCTCTCTCTAGAGGCGCGTTTTCTCTCTAGAGGCGCGTTTTCTCTCTAGAGGCACGGCGCGGCAGGCGCCCAGCGGCCCTGTACCTATACTATTGCCCATATAGGAACGACCCATGACCTCAGGGACGAAAACCCTTTCCCCGCCATCAGGTGGCAACACCTCAGCGGACCCTTAAACTGGGCTGACTTTCCCTCATTAGCACCAGTAAAGCCCCTTTCAATCTCCCCCTCTTGACGCAAGACGTTTTAGTTGCTTTTGTTGAAAAATGTAATTTTTTGTAAGACAAAATGTTCTCTCTGTTCTGAGGAAAACAAGTCTAAATTGTATATCAATCGGTTCAGGAACCGATTGTATTGCAAAAGTGTAATAAATTGCCAAACGCTGCAAATTCTTTCACTGGGGTTTATTATTCAATTGGCTTGCGTTCATGATTTGAATTTATACTAAACATTGGAGTGTGCGTGTTTCACAGGTGATAGTGCGATTATTGAATTTCAGGAGATATGCATAGAGCACGTAAATCTGTTCTCAACCAAAATACCTATTTGGATTGATCATTTGATCATATTTGTGTGCCTCCTGAAATCAATAATCGCTCTATCACCTGTGAAACACGGACGACACTCCAAAGCTTAGTAGAAATTCAAATCATGAACGCAAGCTAATTGAATAATAAACCCCAGTGAAAGAATTTGCAGCGTTTTTTTCATTTTCTTAGCTTCATACTTCTTCCTTTCCTTCTCTTTTTCAATCGCCGCTAACACTGGATCGCTCTTTATCCTCTGCCTTCTTCTTCTTGCATACTCTTTCCACTTTTCTTTGGACACCTTTTTCCCCATAGTCAGTTGAGAAATACTCCTGCACCTTACAAATCTCTTTTATTTTAATTAACTGCATAATCCTCTCTCCCTCCAATACATTCTCTCTCCCTACAACTCAGTCATTTTCCGAAAATTGTAGGGAGAGAGGTTGTAGGAAGAGACGTTTTGGGTGTTTTCCATTCCCCAAAGGCTCATCATCAATATTCTTATTCGTTTGAAGTAATGCACAACATCTTGTCATCAAGACTCAAGGTTGGAGCTCATTGAAATGTAAATAAACACTTACGTTGATAAAGAGGTTGTAGGAAGAGAGAAGTAATTTACCTACGCACAAGACTTCAACACTTGATCACATCACTCATCAAACTGAAGGGACCGTAGGGCCACAAAAACGCTCACACGGAAAGTCATGTTGTAGCACTGTTGTCCTCCATTTTTTTACGACCAAATATCCCTATTTCTGGTCAGGGCGAGCTATTAAAAAAAATTGTAGGGAGAGAGAAAAAATCTCTGTGACAGGTATAAAGCCCAGTGAAACTTAGCTCAAAAAGTGGAGTTGCCTCATTTCCTCAATATATTGTTATAACCAACCACATACTGGACCTATAAGATTTTTTTGCAAATTAAAAGATTATTTGGAAGAGCTTAGAAACTATTTTGAAGTTTCCAACCTACTGTCTGTGACAGTTGTAGGAGGGAGAATACGGATGATTAATGATTTTTAATTGATCAGCTAGTTAGCTGACTGACGTAAATTTCACGGCGCTAAGTAGATACCAGTCTGCTGTATATTGCTGAGAAAATCCCGAGCTCTTACGACATACAGAGTGAGAACAGGAGCTACGTGACACAAAATAACCCGAAATTTTGAAATGACCCATATAGGGAAAGGGTTCTTCCCTTGTTTAGCGAAACTTCTAGTGCGATTCCAACCCTGACTGAACTTTTTTTTTTAAGTATTTTGATAGACCGTGGGAAAGTACTGTTCATTCTGATTCCAACGATGTATCTAACTCATTTTCGAAAAAAAAATTGAGCTTTTTTTTCCCCCCTTATGTGTTACTGTACCCTTCATGTGTTACTGTAAAAGTCCGAAAAGCAGTAAATGTTAGAATTGAAGAGAAAATCTTAGCATTTCCAAATTATGTTGCTGAAAGCCCGAAATATGCATGAAAGACATGCATTTACCGCTTGACAAATGGTTAATCTTAGGATTGTCAGACCAATTTGATAAATGAGAACCCGGAAATATTTTAATATCACGTAAATTACACGTTAAAAAAAAACTATCTCCCCTCAAAGGCGGAGGGGTCACACGAAAAACTAAATAAAATACAAGAGGGGAGGACGCCCAGGTTTTCCCGGCATATGAGGAGTTGAGGATGATGGAGGAGAAAGGGAGGGATGAAAGGAAGTGCCCTATAAAATGACCACCAGTTTAGGTAAGAGCCCCGGATGTCGCGGATGGCGATACCACGAAGCACTCCTGATGAGATGAGCTCAAGTACGTGGCACTTTTCCCGCACCACACCCCGCGCCAAGACACGGTTGCAGCCTTATCCTTGATGTTATTAGGCGCGCTAATTTAGCTCAGATATAGCTTGCCGTAGGTAGTTTCTGTCATATTTACTTTTCATAGCCCTCCAGGTCTGCTCCATTTCCACGCTGCCACTGACGACTTGGGCATCCAGGATTATGGCAGACTCATCGGGCTTAATGGCAACGATATCCGGTCACTTGGCAAGTGATACAGCCTCTCTCTCTCTCCACAACCCAGCAGCTGGATGACAGTGCACCTGCTATCTGCTTGGCAACCGCATCATGACGGAGTTTGCGGCCTCCACGAGTTCGTGGACACAACTGCACAGCATGATAAAGATTTTCATTTTACCACACAGGCACGGCAGAGGTTACTACGCCACGACTACCTCTTGAACACCTCACCGCTAGTGTGGCATGAAAATGTCGGTAGTCGCGGGACCCAATGTCCTCTGAAGTCCATTCCAACCATTAGGAGGAAATGGGGGATTCAGAGCACTGCCGGAGTTCTTTGCCATCCACCGAATCATGCAGGGCAGCAGCAACCTCAGCAGATGAGCTGGGTTTTGGGGCAGTTGAAGTTGCTCAATCACACCACAACAACTGCTGCCTGACAAAATCAAAGACACACACACAAAGGTTCATTGATGAAAACAATAAAACGAAATTGAATATTGAAAGTATTTGATGAATATTGCGTCAAAAATCAAATTTGAGATCTAATTGGGGATTCTTTGCACGTCTCAGTCAATTCTAAAGGATTAAATTAAAAAAAAAATTTATAGATATCGAAAACTTCAGAAATAACACTAATGTGATCAAGTTAAATTTCAGCGGTTCTATTCCTACTTTCTTTTCCGAGTGTAACTAGAAGCATTGCCTCTGACTGTACAGTCCAGTTCCGGTAGATGGAAAGGCTATCCAATACAGAAATAATAAACCTTTCTGAAATAATTTGCTTCGTCTCCAGAGTCGGTCGAAAATGTTGGAATGTCAATGTTTCAAGAACAATATAAGCTAACAATGACGGCAACGGTGCTTTTGTTATCGGACAGAAAGGAACTGTAACTCATCCTATCACAGCAAACGCCTGGGGATACTTCGCGAGTGATTTACCACGCACGAAAACCCCTGATCTTGCATGAGCCGGAACCTACGTCCCGTCCGTTGTTGCGAAACTTTTTGATAAATGTCTGAAAGGATGAGGGGTTACCCGGGCCTGACGTTAAACCTCGAAAAGCGTTAAATTTTAAGTGAAGCGAGGAAAGTTCTGGGACGTTGGTGAGGAGTTAAGAAAACCGCCCATGCGTGACCCTAATTGGGTTTGAAGCTGTACGCCCCTCCCCTCCAACTCCCCTCCTGCTGCTGAACCCAGCTCCTCTCCGAGTCATCTCTGTCACAGTGCAGAAAACCGTTTGCGTATGCATGGAAGGGGGTTTATCCCTTCAATATCATCAACCAGCCGAACCGTTTAAATTATTCTTTGAAGTGATTAATTCCCACGGAGCCCTCGCATCCTCCACGACTTAAGATTTGATTCAATTTAACGGATAATTAAATTTGACGGCGTCCCCGAAAAGGGAAGGTGTGAGAAAGGGTTGGCGATGTAATTACACTCTGGGGTCTTCATAGGCCCCAAAAGTCTGGCGTCTGCCCCCGAGGTTAATGGAAAGGCCGACTCCGTGCTTTTATAATTCAACTATAAATTATCCTTCTAATTAATTAAGTGTGGTGTCCGACCGTTAATTATCAACTATGAAGTTCTCTTCTCGTAATATATTATCAATGGAATGGTGCGGATGGAAGGGAGCTGCCCGAAAAACGGTCGTTTGAATGGGTCTGCGGCACGACCGCGCGTCACCACCTCCACGGTAGATTGTGGTATTCAGTATTTATGGGCCCATTTCCCTCAATGAACCATTTTCATTATGTTTCATGAATGAGAGCTCCCGTTTACGTGCGAGGTGTATGCATTTCTCATATGCAGAAATCTAAACCCGTGCACGGAGGGGCTTTCCCGATAGAATATAGTCATAATTTTTTTGTTTTAATGTTTTCTATAACGAACCTTTGAAGTCCTCCCAGAAACAAAAGTTACGTTTTGCTTAAACTTGAGTCAAAAGTCATATTTAAGGTCTAGGTGGGACGTAATCCTCGTCATCGATTTCAATCAATTCCAAAAGGCGAAATGTAAAATATACAAATATTGAAAATTTCCGAAATAACCCAACTGTTTTTATGTTTCTTATTGATAGACGAGCCTTCTAAGAATCGAAAGAGCCCATAAGGAACCTTCCTGTTCATCCGCTCACTCTCCCTGAGGGCTAGAGCTTTAGTAGAATAAAAGGCTAAAATTGTGTCATTTGTTTGGAGATGGAAAGAACAGACCCCCCCTGCCCTTGCTATCCATCCAACTACCAAAGGAACCTTGGTCCTTTTCGGCTCCGAATATATTCAAATGCAATGCTACACAATGCAAAAACATGCAATGATGAAAAACTTGGGTTGTGTTGCAGTCTCAATAAAAATTATAAAAAATAATCCGGAGGACCCCGTGGAAGGTGGAAGATTATTCTTACAAAGTATTTGGAAGTTCGGTCTATCTGCAGTTGGCGGTGACACCCCCAAGCCAGGACACTATAGCAGAACATTGAAAGAGCCACGACCTGGCATAACTCGTATTTTTCACTGATTGGAACCCTAGAGAGCTCGAAGAATGAGCCGTATCCAAAACCACTGGTCATTCTCTGCCCGGCAGGTGAGATTGAAAGGATAATCCAGTTGTTGATGTGACCCCAAGTAATTGTAAGAACTGACCACATCCACCATCTTCTCTCTGTAAGTCCAGGGTTCGTTCATTTTCATTCTTCCTCTTCTGGGTAACAGCATTTTACACTTATTGAGGTTACCTCCAAAGCCCACTGATCACAAAATTGCTTTTGCCTTTTCGTTGTTACCGTTATTTCTCATCTCTGTTAATCTTTTTTTCGAAACAGTCCTTTGTATTCTCGAAAATTTCATTTCATTCTCGATTTCAATATCTCCACAACACTGGAAAGTACTATGCTGTTATGTTGTTTGCCAGCTAAGTTTTAACGTTAGTGATTCCTATTTCAGACTTTTGCACCCTTATTGCACCAACGATGGTCGGAGAACATCAAGCGTCCTCATTACAAGCCATTCGGTGAGTATTTTTCTTAACTTAACCAGCGTATCAACCAGAATTTGATCGCCCTATTACTATAATACAGCCCGCACAAAACAAACTTCAGCTAATCTTAACTTAGTTCTCTGGACCCGAACACTCGTCCTCAAAAAATAGAATATCAAGAGCACAACATTCGCAACAGTTGGAGATTCGTAGACGTCCTGCTTATTCCCAACCCGTTGCTTTTCTGCATAGTAGCAAACCAAATAGTACGTTAATTGCCATAATAAGTTATTCAAGTGCTACATGAAACTGCTATCGATCACGATATTATGACTTTCTCGTCTTCCCCCACTGGCAAATCAACGCTGCATAATGTAGAGAGCGATCCATCAAAGGTCACTGTTCCGGGTTCTTAAAGTAAAACAGCTTTAACGAGGGTTTTAGTGACTTGACGCCACAAGACAAATGGAGATTTCAGACCATACGTTGAGAACTCAAGTAAGAAAGGGGAGAGGGTTGAGGGGGACACTTGGAGTAGAAATCGGAAAGACAGAGGATTTGAGAAATGCACGACTGCATTGCGACCCCAAGCTGATACCCTTATGATAACGACAGAGCTGAAATATGAGCCAGTTAGCATTTCCTCGCTTCTCCGACTCGCTCCCATTCCACCAGTGAATCCAACTTGGTTGTTTATCGGTGCTCATCACTCTTCTATTGACTCTATCCCAGCTCCACGTACTGTATTATCTTCTTTCTTTATGTGATGCGATGTTTATACCGTTGCAACTATCGCCATCGCCCGGATTCTTTGCGGCAGAACCTCAAATATTTCTACGGGCTGAAAGCTACTTCTATTACTTGACTGTTACATAACCGTTTGTGTTCTATTGTCACATCATGTTTCAGAAAATTACTTACATCCATCGCTCACCGAAAAGGCTATTTTTCCGCCAAGCATAGCATATTCAGGAGTAGGTACGATACATACATTAGTCACTAACGGGAAAACCGATTGCGCTAGGAAAATTCATAATTCCTGAAAGATTTTAAAATTAGTTGTTTTCTTCTCAGCTTTCATTAAGTTTTCATTTTCATGAATTGCATCCTCGTTTTTCTCTGTAGGTCCTGATTTGAAACTTGTTCGACATTTGACCACATAGGTATTTACCTCCCTTTTGAACTCAACAAATCTCTTACCCATGTTTTTTTTTTTTTTTTTTTTTTTGGAAACTGCATTTTGTCACATTTACAAAGGGAAGTGTATGAGCGCCTTATCTCACGAATGACTTTCTCTAAAGACGACTTTTTGAAGTTCCTATTTTCAGGAACCATCGTTTTTCGCCATACAAACCAGCGTTCCAACAATGATTTGTTCCAATCGTGGGTTTCAACGTTTCCTCGCCTGTCGACATACAGTGAATAATTATTATTGTAGGCAAATGTATCAGATATTGTTACGTACTGAGGGACTAGCAAAGTATTAGCGTTCATGGGTACATATTTTTGATGAGTTCATGGTGTTTGCGCCATCTAGAAATAGAAAGAAAAAGGATGGAGGCACACTGATCAGCTGAAGGAACCTTGAGGCTGATTTCTTTCCTAATCTATCTACCGTTTTACCCCCTTTGAAACCAAATATTCTCAAACAAATATGTTATTGTTAAATAATCATTGTGAGGGTGTGAACGAGGCACTTTTAGAGACCTTTTATTTACACTCCAGATACCTTAAGAAGAGCTCCTGTTGTACTTTATCTCTGTAGAAAGTTTCTCTAGAAAGTAGAAAAGATTAGTAAACCATTTATTTGCAAAGGCATTTGAGCTAATCGGTGACTTCTAGGTATACCAAATATGATAGGATGACACCAACATAGATTTTACTCCTAAAAACTAAAACCTCACCGTTAGGTAATACAAGCTGATATCTAAATATCTACAATGGTGCAATATACTATTCAACGACTAGGACGTCGAATACCACGAACGGAACAAATGAAACAAGATGAATAACAGTCTTACCTATAACGTTTAACACCATGTGTTAGCGTTTTCTAACATTTCAGCCATTCTATGTCACCCTCTTAGGTTTATAGGTACTGATGACTGAAATTCAGCCCCAGAGAAAACCACTGAACGGCGGAATGACCGTTTTTTATATATTCGATTTTCTTATTTTATGCATCTTGAAACGTAAAACAGCAACAAGGGTGTCCAAAACTGTTTTTTTTTTTCGGTTGACTGGTTCATTATTGGAAATGGTAAAACCAACTTGGGAGCAGATAAATGAAATTTTTTCTTGGGGTCATGCCACACCGCCGTGGCTTGATTTTCTTTCACGCACCAGAATAACGTTTTGGTATTACGACAAATATTTAAACTACCATTTCCCCTCCCCTAGAACCGAGTGGCAAGAGCTGAAATCCATTTCGAAATAATCCGTATTCCTCATTGCCAGCTTTGTGTACCTTATTAGACCAACATTATGAGCGGACTGTCCAGCAGAGTTGACAACGCGGACGGCTTCCAACCAACTACAAACAGGAGGGGCCCCCGGAAAGGGGCGGATGAAAGGAAAATCCTCAATAGGAATCCGTGCGGAGATTGAAATGATCCGGAGCCCTCCGGCCCTCTTTTGAAACTGCCCCAGAATCTGCGGTGCGGGCCTCTGATTAATGTAAATCGGTTCACATATCCGCATATCCATTTTAAAATAGAGCAGCGAGCAGAAGGGCGGGGGCTCAAATCCCCTCGTTCCGAAGGGCTAGTCTTGGGTAAACAGGTCTCCTTTCGCCTCTTGATTATCAGTTATGAATATGCCAACCCCCCCTCTCCCCACCCCGGTAAATGACCATGCGAAAAGCTTCGGGGCGATAATGAACATGAAACGTTTTGAAGCGCTGCGGGTGCAGATTTAAATTCCCGCGCGATAATTGTGGCGGTAGGCGGCTGGAAATGAGGTATGGAGCTGTGATTGCGTATTAGCATACTGGAGATGCATCACTGACTTCATTAGTTAACTCGTAGATGTATGCAAATATATAGTTATACAAACACGTAGTTGAAATACGAAGCTGTCAGCACATATGATTATCAAGCTGGATTGACGAAAATATACGTGCCTGGAAAAGAAAAGTTATCATACCGTCAACAATTCACCAGCACTTCATCAATGAAACGAGTTACCCAAGAACTGACAGTAAGCTATTGTGACTGAAAATTCCTCCTTTTGGAATATCCATACTTCCAAACACTATGTTTTTACTTACTTTTACTGACGCTACTTACTATATTACATCGTTACTTAAGCTTCATTAAAGGTGGGGAAGGGAGGGGGGGCACTACTAAAACAAAAACGAGAAACTAAACAAAATAAAAGTGGAGAGGACGCTCCAGTTTACAGGAAGTTGAAAAACCGGTCAAAACCCCAATTTCCGAAGTATTTTCCCTTACCTTGTCGGTCTCAAATATGTGTTGAGAACATCGCATAGAAGTTTTTCCTCGAGTTTCACTCGCCAAAAATGATTTGGGAGCCACCAATAATCGTTACAATCTCAACATTTGTGGAAATGTCGAAAATTGTCATGCATGTTTACTTCTTTTCTTTTTCTTATTCTTTCACGGGGGTTTATTATTCAATTGGCTTGCGTTCATGATTTGAATTTCTACTAAGCTTTGGAGTGTTCGTGTTTCACAGGTGATAGAGCGATTATTGAATTTCATGAGATATGCGTAGAGCACGTAAATCTGTTCTCAAACAAAATACCTATTTGGATTGATCAGTTGATCATATTCGTGTGCCTCTTGAAATTCAATAATCGCTCTATCACTTGTGAAACACGCACACTACAAAGCTTAGTAGCAATTCAAATCATGAACGCAAGCCAATTGAATAATAAACCCCAGTGAAAGAATTTGCAGCGTTTCACGCATTTCAGAATGCTTCAACCCGTGTATCGGCTACACAGCCTTTTAGGAGTCCACTCCAGTATACACATTACTAGATCACTACATCACTAGGTTACTGATATAAAAACAAAAACAATAATAAACCAAAATAACCCAATGTCGGCACCATAAATCGGGCCATACATCGGGAATGGTTTAACCTACGGACCTGGGGAGGGGCTCATTCGATTCCTCGTAGAAAGTTCTTCAAAAAGAGTACAAATTTAGGCCGCCTTGACTTCTTTTGAGGTTTTTAGGGATTTTACAAAACGTTGACAACCCATATAGGGCACTTTGCATTAAGTGAGAGAGCTGGCTCAAGAATTGGGGCGTCGTCGGACCAACATGGATTTTTCCTGAAAATACCAGCTTTTTTGCTTCAGCCGTTTGAGAGAATTCGTGGTTACGGCGGACGGACGGAAAATTGTTTATTGCGGATTCGGATTCTACTCCCTTTGAAACGTAAACCATGAAATTTTCAGGGGAGGTTGGTATTTTTTTTTTCAAGAGCGATTACAATGGTTTATTATTGAATAATAATTCGAATCAAACGCTGTATTCTCCGTCCGAACCCCGCCCATTCGGAGCAAGGCTGAGTTGTGCCCCTAGCTCCTGTCACCAAACTCACGACTCCACCATCGTCGCACCCATCCTGAGGCTCTGTTTGGCGCGTGAATTTGAGACTCTTCTGCTCTTCAATGGGAATCCACGGGAAAAAGTTCGAAAACAGTATGATAAAATTATACTTTTAATATTATTAATATCAGGTACGTTTTCTTTTTGGCCAAGGGGTGCAAATGCGCCAGTACCACTGACAGTAAATCGAAATTATTGACAGAGGGTTCAGAGGAATTTGATAAACAAAGTTCACCCCCCGTAATTTGTTATTTTACGTTTCAAGGTGTTCTAATTCTAAATCAAGAATTTAGGTTTCCGAACAAAAGAGAGAACGAGAGAGTTGTATTTCCTGCATGAGTGCAAACTTGCCTCTTAATAACCAACGGTTATGTTTTAGAATTCTAATTAAGCAGATTAGCGATCCGTCCTCACCCCAAAGGTGAACACGGAAGCGCTCGTATGTCACATTCGAAACATTTAGGTTCATCATCTTAATAATTACGTTGTGCTGAACAGCGCAGAAGGACTTACATGAAGATCCAGACATTGAAACCCACTTGTAATACGATTAACTCCCTAAATCCCGCCCGTGACCCGGGAAATTCGTAATCCAACGTGTCCATTTGATGTTAATTCCGGTAAGTGCTGTTATTATAGGAACACCGCTTACCAAGGTGGAGTCTGGAGGGCCGGCCACAATCTCCAAGGTCTTAATCAGAGTGAAGTTAAAGCTCAAAGCTCTTCGCCCCGCTCATCTGTTCTTGAGCGGTTAATACTCTTTGGAGTATCGAGCAAACCAATTAGATAAATGAAGTCCTACGAGATGGAGGTTTTGGGAAGGGATACCTGCCTGCCTACCAGCTTGCCTGCCAGCCTCCTCCCAATTACTCATATCTCTACACTAAGACCCCGAATTCTCCCTGCGCTGAGCTCTCGAGTCAATTCGTTTAAAGGAACCGGCCTGATGATGACTGGGATGATACTCCTTTCAATCGCTGATACTATCAGCTTCCTCATTGATGGACAATACGATGACAACATCATACTAATGATGAAAACCTTTCCGTTCATAACATCCCGTGTAATATATTCTTCACTTGATGCGGAAATGCTTTGAAATACGATTCAAATTATTACATGGACGTTTATTATTTCCCCAATATAACCCTTCCACTCAAATAACTGACCTATAAATTAAATTAGTGATTAACTCAAAGAATTTCAAAGGTTTGATTAGAGAATATATTCATGATTTGAATTTCTACTAAGCTTTGGAATGTGAGTATTTCACGGGTAATACAGCGATTATTGAATATCAGGAGGCACACAAATATGATCAACTGATCAATCCAAATAGGTATTTTGGTTGAGAACCGATTTAAGTGCTCTATGCATATCTCCTGAAATTCAATAATCGCTCCATCACCTGTGAAACACGCACACTCAAAAACTTAGTAGAAATTCAAATCATGAACGCAAGCGAATTGAATACTAAGCCCCAGTGAAAGAATTTGCAGCGTTTTTCTAAATTGAGAGGTGGTCAGTAGGTGGAGAACAATATTTTATTTTTTCTCTTTTCTTCATTGTTTATTTTTTTTTCTTTAAAATCTCCCCCCCCCCCCGCCATGGCAAAATCCAAATTTCTAAAAGTCATTCAAATTCTAAATATGCTTACACCTTTGCTCAACTATTTTAAATAATTTATCCGAATATAAATTCGCAACAATGAAATCAAAGTGGTCTTCATTAAGAGCTAGCTTGAATACTTTAAATTCTGCAGACCTACGAGTAATTCTCGTAATTCTTTCGATTTCTTTCGCTAACTTGCACACCACTGACGTAGGTAAATAAAAGTATAATATTTAGAATCCTACCGATCAAAACACATCATCTGTATAAAATATTCAACTGGAAACAATATAAATATGTACCGTAAACTACTGCAAATGTTGAAAAGGAATCCTTAAACTGAAATTTCCGTTAATTTTTTAATTGTTTCAGAAGACTTTCCTGATTATTTTCCAGTAACAATGGAAGTTGGATCGTATTTTGCGATTTTTCTTAAATTTACACTAAGGCAAAACGATAAATTACCGGTTCGTATTACAGCTTGAATGTTTTAGTAAATTTTTATATTATTTGGGTACATTTAACATTGAAAATAATCAATACAGAGCGTTTTGAAACTTAAATTTTGTTATCCTTGCTTCAAGTATGAGTGATTTTCCTGCTCTTCCCCCCCCCCCCAACCCCCCCCCCCCGTACCCTTCAAGTTACAACACCTCAAAACCCTTCACAAAAAAGTCGTAAAAATTGAACAGGAACAAACAGAAATCGGTGCTGGGGATTATTAGATGGATGGAACTCTGGTATTCAGGAGGAGCTGTACTGTTCAACAGTGTCGGGCTATTGGGTGACCAATCTAACAGGAACACGCAATCGTACGACTTTCTCCCGTTTTATACCGAGATTCTTTTTTCGGGGGGCCGACCGTCACAACGGGTACTTCCCTGATAGGTAACCCAAGTGCTTGGCAAATAGCGGAGGGTTCGAAGGAAGTCAGATGGATCCGACCAAGGGAGGGGGTGCTGATTGGATAAGGAGTCGGACAGATGAGCGCGTCCCTTAATTATTGTCCAGAAATTGGTGGGCGTCTGAAGGACGGACGCCTTGGGCAAATATTTGGTCAATCTCAGGGGCCCCTCCAGGTCTCCATTCACCGCTAGCTGGCCGCAAGTTTGTCGTTAATTGGATTTGGGCGAAGGAAACTGGTCATCTTCCCCCGTGATCGCATAGTAATCATCTCCGCCCCTAATTTAATAATTATTTCCCGCCTTGCGCCTATCAGGTGTGAACTTGAAACCCTTCACGCACTTATAAGGGGAACATCTGGATCGATCCGTTGTTAACACCCATAGTATTACGTTTGTGGAATTAACCCTACAGCGCTATTCCATTTTTTGTGCTCATTACAACTCAACCGTTAGTATGATGAACACCGCTAACAAATCGTGTAAGATAGATCAAAACGAAGGTCATTTTCCGAAATTAAGGAATGATGACGATGATTGAATCCCACATCGGTAATAGATTTTTGATTTATTCAATGAGAAAAATTCAGGAAATGATCACCAATGAGGTCATTAGGAAAATAAACACTTTTAGTACTGTAATCGATGTAAAACAAGACTAATTTCCCAGATGCAAAAATATTCGAAGACACACTAACAAAATTTCCATTTCTACAAGACGATGGCAGCTTTACAGTACATGAGTATAAGAACAGATGAGTCAACTAGACGTCTAGCAATACGAGAGTTCTGGAAAATTTTCTTAGCTACTATCCAAAATTCACTATTTCTCTATAATTTTGAAGAAAAAAAATTGGTACGGCACATTGAGTATAAACCTCCTTGTCAAATAAACATCACCAACAATCGTATCGTAGTTCTTTAAAGAGAAACAGGAACAAAACTTTCATATAGTTTGTTGAATTACACACCTGTAGAACAGCAACTTTTACATGACCTTTGAATGAATTCCAATTCAAAGATCAATCAAATCTAACATCGAACATCTATATTTCAAAATTTTTTCTCCATAAATCACAAAATATCACAAAGCCTATGATTGAACGTAGTTGGGGATCTATAGGTTGACTGTATTTATTTGATTGTTACGTAGGTCGGTGGTACGGACTCTAGAATCTCGTAGAGAATTTCCAGGGTTTAACAGGTGAGTTGGAATCGACACAAATAAATATTCCCCGTGAATAAATAAATGAAGGCCTCGAAATGTGGAACTTTGGAGAGGTTTAACGAGTACAATATAGTAATAAGATACAAAGGAGAATGGAGGGAGTGAATGAGGATTCTGACATGACCCTTGTGCACGCTGTCTTCCCAGTTGCTGGGATCCCTCGCTGACATCCAGCAGCTGATCCGTCGTTGAAACGGTTCAATATAAAATAGGAGCCAAGTAAAAAGAACTTACTTTGAACATAAACGAGGGGTAGTCAACATGACTGTTGATGACGGAGGAACGAAAGTGTCCTCTGGAAGGAATATTAGGAGTAGGGATAGTTGACGAGCAAGGGGTTGAGAGGGTTGACTTGCAAACCAAACCTAAGTTCCCTTAATGCCCCCAACTCATCCAACCTATTCACCCGTACCTACCGGACAAACATCAAAAGTCTTGTTCTCAATTTCTTAATAAAACCTATTACGGATTGTTGTCCAGAGAAGAGCTGTTTATACTCACAGTAAATCCATGGAATCAGAACAATTTTATTAAAAATTCATTACACCGCCGACAATGTGTAATAAATAGTTCACTGTTTTACGTGGAAAGTAATTCATAAATAACAAACACTTGTGTAATAATTTGCATATATGTGGGATAAGTGAACCTTCCACACAACTCCTCAAACTGAAACTTTCAACGTTAAAAATCAGTTAAAACCATTTAAAATCTAATTTTTCAAGCATAATATTAAACATTGGAACTGGAAATTGAATTATTTCATAGGAAACTAATTGTTTGCTTGTAAACATTTCAAAAGTTTCTTCATTATGGGCGGAATGAAATTTGAGTTCCAGGCAGATGGTTCTGTAGTCGTTGTTACCAATTCGCATCCAAGCTGCGTAAGCCTCAGATCTGGATTCTTCAATTAAGTAAAGACGGCATCTGGCTGGTAAACCGTGAACTTTACGAGACAGGCATCCATTTCCTCCCTGCGAGCTTTCCCAAGACCATCAAACTTAACGCTCATTTGTTAATTGGATTTCGATGCCGCTTCCCTTAAGCCGGGCTATGGGAAAAACTGCTGCGCCAGAGCGGCGGAGAATGGTTTTTGAAACAGAAATTGCCCGTACTGTAGGCATTTCGCTCTGGGAACACGATCCCTCCTACCCGTTAGGTCTAATAAAAGTAGTCGTTCAGAGCTTCTAGCAGTTTTCGAGGGTCTTCCTGGCTCATTAAGTCACTGGAAGAGAGTGGAACTAATTTTTCGTCGTGTCCCCGACCAGTTGGGCTATTTTGCCTTTATATCCCCTTCTAACGAACAAACATTCTAATTTTTGCCTCCTACCTCAACCGCCAGCATCGTAGAGTGCATTGCACTCTCCCCAAATGTTCTCACTACTCAACTACTAATCAACGTTACTTGCTTCATTCTGTATTTTATCATCCTGTTATTCGTCACTATCATTAAAGAAGAGCGTTCATCGTTCCATTAACATGCGTTGCTACGCGATGCAAATGAATGAATGAATGAAAACATGCTTTTATTGTTGAAAAAAATTAAAACATAACATCTATTGATGAAGAGACATGCAATAATCCTGGTCATACCTGACCGTCAGATGAATTTTCCTCTTGAAGAAAAAATAAAAATAAATAGGTAACTTGATACAAATTATTCGCTTATCAAATATCATAATTCGTCATAGAATTTTCCTCTTTTTCGTTTATTATTCAATAATAAACCATTGTAATCGCTCTTGGAAAAAAAATTCTAACCCCCCCGGAAAATTTCATGGTTTACGTTTCAGAGGGTGTAGAATCCAAATCTGCAGGACGGACGGAAAAATTTGTATTACAGATTTGGATTCTACACCCTTTGAAACGTAAGCCATAAAATTTTCAGGGGTTGTTAGAAATTTTGTTTTCAAGAGCGATTACAGTGGTTTATTATTGAATAATAAACCAATTGAGAGCCTAATTCACCATGGATATTACATTTATTGTTTACTAAATGTTCATATTTTTGTTATGATTATAATCAAAATTATATTTTCAGGTTAATACGAATAGATAAGTGATTTAAGTAGAAGGGTTGTCTAATATAGAAATAATAAACCTTGGATAATAATTTGCAGCGTTTTACTACAAGAGTTAGACTCTGAAGCATAAGTAAAGAATAACGAAAACTCGCTCATGAGCACATGCTTTAAGCAAAGCTGTTTGATCTTTTTTCCATTTTCCCCTCTTCTTCAGAAAGCGATCACAATGCAACTCGGGTGTATTCGGGAACAATTTAAAGTCGTCCTTAGTTTATGAAATACCCTACAACCCTACTAACTTACCGTAGTCGGAAATATTTCAACGGATGTGTTTAGGAAGAGGTAACCTCAGGGTTGACCAACTTCGAACAGCTACCTACGCACTTGAGAGAGCATTTCATCTTGCATCAAAGGGCTTGAGGCTTCCGAGATGTTTCTGGTTCAACGCTTTGTGATATACGGCCGCCTAAGATGAAAAGGGGTGCCGAGATGGGGGGATATGGGTCGGGCGTCCGGGAGCTGGCGCTCAGGTATTGCGTCGGTTCTGCGTCTTATTTCCTCCTCAGCTCTTCCTCTAGTACGTAGATGCAAACTCAGAAAGCTGAAGGGGCTTACAGGGTCGAGGGTACATGTTGATTATCATTCTAATTACTGCCGCCCCTAAGTTAATTTTCTGGGGGGATGACCATTCTGGCGTTGCCGCTCCATTGACCGTTTTCACTTTCCGAACGGTTGAACTCCGCAGTAAAAGATAATTGGTTTCTCTTCAGGCATCGCCTCGTTTTATTAAAAAAACGGGAGCGGAAAAACAAAAACTTCGGCCGATCTCCAAGTGAAGATTCTTTGCATATCTGCCACGTGGAACCTCCTCAGCCTTCTCACCGGTCGTTGCACTTCTAATTTCTAATCAAAGTGCAGTTTTTAGTACACAGCGAAATTTGGAAAAGTCGTTCAAGTTTTCCTCTGATTGAGGAGAAGCTTACACAGAATTTCCACTATGTGAGGCTATTAAAAAATCAGTAAATGAGAAAATAACTGCTGGATTCTTGCTATAATATCTGTACAGTTCGAATTCGATCATGTATGAGTGATTTCAAAATTTTAATGCAGATGAAAGTTCTTATTTTTTTATAACTTTTTTGGTTTATTATTCAATAATAAACCATTGTAATCGCTCTTGAAAAAGAATTCTATCCCCCCCCCCCCCCCCCCTGAAAATTTCATGGTTTACGTTTCAAAGACGGCCTAAATTTTTGACTGTTTTTGAAGAACTTTCCATGAGGTATCGAATGAGCCTCTCCCCAGGTCTGTTGCTCAACATTTCCCGATGTATTTGTGCTGCCAACATTTGCGTTTTTTTGGTTTATTATTGTTTTTGTTTTGATATCAGTAACCTAGTGATGTAGTGAATGTGGATACTGGAGTGAACTTCTAAAAGGATTTGTAGCCGATACACGGGTTGAAGCATTCTGATATGCATGAAACGTTGCAAATTCTTTCACTGGGGTTTATTATTCAATGGTTCATGATTTGAATTTCTACTAAGCTTTGGAGTGTGCGTGTTTCACAGGTGATAGAGCGATTATCGAATTTCAGGAGATATGCATAGAGCACGTAAATCGGTTCTCAACCAAAATACCTATTTGGATTGATCAGTTGATCATATTTGTGTGTCTCCCAAATAGAGAAAACTATACGCATTTTTTTATTATGAGGGAGTATTGAGGTTCAATAAATGCGCTGCAAATTCTTTCACTGGGGTTTATTATTCAATTGGCTTGCGTTCATGATTTGAATTTCTACTAAGCTTTGGAGTGTGCGTGTTTCACAGGTGATAGAGCGAATATTGAATTTCAGGAGGCACACAAATATGATCAAGTGATCAATCCAAATAGGTATTTTGGTTGAGAACAGATTTACGTGCTCTATGCATATCTCCTGAAATTCAATAATCGCTCCATCACCTGTGAAATATGCACACTCCAAAGCTTAGTAGAAATTCAAATCATGAACGCAAGACAATTGAATAATAAACCCCAGTAGAAGAACTTGCAGCGTTTTTATTTGGCATTAGTAAGGAAAACTATACAGCCATGACATGTTGAAGTTATTACAATAGTAAAATCAAATTAGGCAATTTCGTATACAATAAATCAATTAATATCGTTATAATAAATCAGGCTAATAATACTTAGGTTCTAAGAAATTAAAGTTTCAAATAATATTCATCTTAGATACTCCTACTGATATTTTGGAGAAATATATACAAATATTCATAAATTTCTAGATTATTCATTGCTATGAGGTGACATAGGTTGAAGGGAGAATTTACTTTAGCGGTTAACTTGGAGAAAAGCTCTGTTCTCTCGCAATCATAAGCATTACATGTCAAAATTATAAGCTCGATTGTTTCGACACCTTCACAGTGGTTACAAGTGGCAGTTTGTCCCTTTCCAATTCTAAAGAGATATTAATTAGTGACAGCATGACCATTGTTTTATAAAAGCATTTGGATTTTTCTTTCACTGAATTAAACCACGGCAATCCCCTGATCAAAGGAAAGATCGATCGATACCAACAACCAGATGGATACATGTCAAATATTTTTTGCCACTCTGTGATCATATCCAGTCTAAATTCTCTTTCTAGATCAGTACATGGGAATCGGAAGGGTATACAGCTACAATGATCCAATTGTGCGCCCCTCTTGGTTAAAATATCCACATACTCATTAGGGCGTATGCCCACATGAGCCTTGACCCATAATAAATACGTCAATTTATTTGATAAACGTAGGTTGTGTATCAGACGTATCAGATAAAAGTTCTGAGAGCCCTCGTTTTTCTAAAAAGGTGCACGCTTGACTTCTCGACTATTGAAGAAATTGTGCAGTTGTGCAACTCTTTGGTTTGCCCGATTTCGGAGTAAGCTAGTACAGTTTGGTCCCCCTTTTTTACAGCATACAGACATCTATTGGAGAGGGTTCAATGGAAGCTCATGCATTACCTTGCTTTCAAACTGGGAATACCAACGGAGCAGGTCGATTTTAGGTACCTGGCGGCCGAGTACAAGCTGCCCACTCCTGGAAGCCGTAGGGAGGTGGCAGATGTGACGATTTCTCACAAGCTTGAGGATGGAGTTCTCCAATTCCCATCGATCCTCTCCAAAGTCTACATAAATGTGCCTCCCTACATTAGTCACCAAACACTCTAGTTCCAAGTGCCTTTCTCAGCCCACAACTACCTTCAGAACCGACCGCTGTGCCGTTTGCCTCAAAAGTCCAGTTTTCCTGGGAAGTGGCTGAGATTTTCTATTAATGATTTGTTCCCTTTTATTGTATTTTTCCATCCTTTCTTGTCTCACTGTTTTGTTTATCTGCTTCTGTTCCTCTTGTTATGTCATGTTGTGATTTATTAGCTCGTTTTGTATTTTCTTCGTATATTGTCTTTTGCCGTTCATTTAAATATAAAAAACGCATCAAATTCTTTCACTGGTTTTCATTATTCAATGATTCATGATTTGAATTTCTACTAAGCTTTGGAGTGTGCGTGTTTCACAGGTGATAGAGCGATTATTCAATTTCAGGAGTACTTAAATCGGTTCTCAAACAAAATATCTATTTGGATTGATCAGTTGATCATATTTGTGTGCCTCCTGAAATTCAATAACCGCTCTATCACCTGTGAAACACGCACACTCCAAAGCTTAGTAGAAATTCAAATCATGAATCATTGAATGATAAACCCCAGTGAAAGAATTCGTAGCGTTTTTTCAAGAGCGAAAAACAATGGAAAAATATTCTATTTGAAAATTTCAAATTTCTTAAGACGGAGCATGCATATCAAAATGCTTCAACCCGTGTATCGGCTAAAAAAAAAAAAAAAGGTTTAAGTTACGGACCTGGGGAGGGGCTCATTCGATTCTTCATGGAAAGTTCTTCAAAAAAAGTACAAATTTAGGCCGCCTTCACTTTTTTTGAGGTTTTTAGGGATTTTACAAAACTTTGACAACCCCTTAAGGGCACTTCAAATTAAGAGAGACAGCTGGCTAAAGAATTGGGGCGTTGTCGGACCAAAATGGATTTTTCCTGAAAATTTCAGATTTTTTGTTCCAGCCGTTTGGGAGAAATCGTGCGTACGGCCTACGGCGTACGGACAGAAACAATTTTATTGCAGATTTGGATTCTACACCCTTTGAAACCTAAACCATGAAATTTTCAGGGGGGGTTAGAATTTTTGTTCAATTATTGAATACAAATATTAATAAACCAATACCTTATTAACAAAATTGTTGTAGGAATTCGCAGTCCCTAGTCGATTTATTCCGTTGCCTCATCAGGTCGTAAGAGTTGGGAAGAAATTGACAAGTTAACGTTGAAAAGGGAGATGGAAGAAAAGGGAGACCGTCACCCAATTCGGCGACCGATGCAGGAGAGCGAATGGGTAAACAGAGTCTGACCAGAGTTTCGGGGGAAACGGTAATGGGCGCAGGGGCGGTTTCTGGGCTGAAATGAAGGGGACGAGTTGAGGATTGTAAATAATGAAGAAGCCGGGAGGGCGAGAGGAGGTCCTGCATTTCGGCACAGAGATTCCCGGGGACTCGCACTTGAAACAGAAGGACCTAATGCGTAGGTCCTTTCAACAGCTACATTCTCTCGAGCCATCAGCTGTGGTAATCCCTACCGGAAACCTCTGTGAACCCCTCGCCATCGCCTACTTCTCCGCCCAAAACCCCGTGATATTCCCTTCATCCCTTCATCATTTCAGCGGCAACGTTTCGAACGTTGAAGCGGGCCCTTGAAAGCCCTAGGATTCCCTTGTTAATTATGCCATAGGAACAGTCCGAACGGCCCTCGCCCCCTTCTCCGAATGAAATCCCGCCGTTCCGTTTCGAGAGGTGTAATTAATAGTTTCAACTAGTATCCACTAATTCGTGAATTCCCCTTCCGTTTCATCGTCGCTGATTACGCTGTTTCATCTAACCGTAAACTCGGCTATTGGCTAACGAACTGAACAAGGGTTCATTATAAATGGAGTAGGTCTAATTTTGTAAGATTGCTTCAACTCTCATGTATATACGGGCAGAGTACTCCAACCTTTGCAATATTATTCAACGTACTTAACTCATTTAAGGATCGGTAACAGTCAACTTATCCGTTCATCAGTAGTTGTTATCTCTAAAAGAAGCGAGGGATCAAAGATTGTCAACTTTTGTGAAAAAAAGACACACACAATTTTCAAAAAATTTCTCAAAGACACTGCAAATTCTTTATTTGCGCTAGCTCCAAATATGTTACAGTTCCGCGCCTATCTATCAACATTTTAATTTCATATGACAGTTCAGCGCAAAAGCAAGGAAGGTAATTGATGACCAATGAGGTACATGGGACCCACGTGATAAACGGGAGCCCTACGTTCGGCTCCCGGTCCCTAAAAAAACAAAGGCACTTGCATTTGAATGTCCTTCGTCCCGGGCAAATCCAGCCAATTTCATCAGCTCGGCATATGGTACAGTCCCAGCCTCTGGATGACAATGCACCTGCTACCTGCTTTTCAATCACATCATGGCAGAGAATGTGGCCACTGTAAGTTCGTGGAGACTGCTGTACCACTTGATGTAGGTTCTCATTCCCCCCCTCCCCCCCCCCCGACAGGTACGGCAGAGGGTTCTCCTGCCCCACGACTACCTCTGGAACACCTCACACCGGTGGGCAGTGTAACCACCCAGACAGCATGAAAGTTGTGGTAGTCACTGGCCCCGGTGCCCTCTGAAGCTCACTCCACTCAAATGGGGGATTCAGAGCACTGTCGGAGTTCTTTACCATCTACTGAATCATGCGGGGCAGCAGCAAACTCAGCAGATCATATGGGTTTTTGGAGCAGTTGGAGTTGCTCAATCGCACCACAACAACTGCTGCCCGATAAAATCAAGGTCAGCATCAGTGCGGGCGATCTCACAGTTAGAGCCCCTAAGGGCAAGCGGGCCCTGCCGGTGTAGTGAAGGGAAACTGGCTGAGAGAGAGACCGGCCTTGCCCTGTGCATGAGTATGGGCACTAGAGACAACAGGTGGAAACCGTTGATAAGAGCACACAGCAGTCAAACTTCACGGTCTAAGTCAAGCAGCCTTCCTGCAGTAACACTACCAAAGATTAGCCCATAGGTTAGCTTTGATAGTAAGTACGTGCCAAGCACGTGCAGCTTCTGCTGTGGCTTCAGTGGAGCCTTGGTTACACGAGTTAAAGCTCCACCAAGGTCCACACGGCTTACGGCCATGGCCAACACCCATAAAGTCAACCCCAAGGTACACACATATGTATGTATTTATACTCACATACAGAAATGCAACCATAATTTTTTCACCCATTCGGTCTTGGAATGGTCTGAAACTGAATTGTATTAAGTTATTTACATTCTCTTGTTTGGGTTTCCCGACTTCCCCTGGATCAATTCTAAAAGAACTCACTCTTCAATAAAACGCGAATATACCACATTATTAATAATGACAAACTCATTAATTTCGGTGTCATATTGAAATTAATTGGTGAACATTTCGATTCAATACGCTGTTAAAGTGTTCACACCGTTTAAATTACATCGATTCTCGGTGGTTGAATGAAGCAATGACGTATATTGGTCTTGTCGACCGGTTTCTTCTCAACCCACCCGAATCAAATCCCCCATTCCCCTCTTTTTTTTCGGGAGAAGAGAAAGCTATATTGGAAAAAAATCCGTTCTCCAAGGTATACAAGGGTAAAAGGGGCCGGGAGGAGGGAGCGATCTGCTGAAATCAGGATGTCAATGGCACTTGGGGACGGGCCGGGAGTGTCTACTTCAAGAACCTTTTCGCCGAAAGGGAGGAAATTGGGGAAGGACCTCTTTTTACAAGGCCCCCCGAAAGAGCTTGCCTTCCTCCTTCGCCCCCTACAAGTTTCACTCTGTTCGCCCATCGACAATGAGACTTGTACAAAAAATAAAAATAAAAAAAAGGAAACGCCGAAAGTTAGAAAGCGAAGTATAAAAGGCTCGAAACAAACTTGACTCAGTGACGGAGCATTGACCAAGAGTAATTACTCGTCTTCGTCCCGGATTTTTCCGCCCATTGTAGAGAACAATCATCCCAATTGAACCCTCCTTGGCCTTTCCATCGGACCTTTTCATTTCGGGAAATTTAATTAAGAAAAACTTCCGGAGAAAAGAGACACGAGAAAATGAAAAGAACGGGAAAAGAAAAACAGTCCTTGATTAAACCGGATATTGCAATTTAATTTCAAGCTTGAAAAGGGAACATAACGTTAAATCCATTGCTCGGAACAAATTAGAGCTTTCGAATTTTCAGTGATATCTCCCTCTTGCTCTCTTTATGAGTTATGACGTATAAGAAAACAAAGGGTGTTTGGATATTTCTCTAATTATAAAAAGGATGCCTCGTGTCGAAGAATCTACGCATAAGCCAGAGCTGTTGAACTCAGAAGTTCTCTTACTGCGCAATTCGTTCGCCGAAGTGTTTTATTTCATCCTCACGTTTGGAGCTGGTAATTGAAACTCGGTAACTCTTTGACGTTCGGCGAGAGTAAACTCTGGATCAATGGCAGCTGAAAAAAAGATGAGCGTGTTTCCCTGTGTTCCCAACAAACTGATGGACACGATCGTTTACTTATAATCGAAATAAAAAGGGAATGATTGTACGTTTGTGCAAGCTCGCGTCAAATTATCTCAATGATACCTCAACATTGTTTAGTTTACCAGATATAATTTTGTCGTGCATTTTGTCCAATTTGAATAGTGTTGGAATTATCTATGACAATTAACACTTATTTCTACCCCAAAAACCTAATTTACTATTTCAATAATTTAAACTTGAAAATAGAAATTAATGGTGAATTGGGTATTTTTAATGAATACCAAATCGGATTGGAGTTTATATAGATTTATTGAATCTGATATAGGTCCGATATGAGATCAAGAGAGAATTAGGGTTATATTAAGGAACCGCAAATAATGGAAAGGGGACTTACCAGTTATGAGACGGCTAGGGATCAAATGATCTCACAACGCGCCTCTTGGAGGAGCGCCCGCGGAGGCGGAGCCGATGAAGTATCGGTCCGCGTTCGCGTAGCAGTTCCAGGGACTTCTACAAATTTGAAAAATACAGCTATTATACCTTTTAAAGAGCTGCAAAAGAACTCAAAACTTGATCAGGTGTCAATGAACGCCTGATCTAATTGAATAAATGGGTAGGAAAAATGTTGGATAAACAATACTGGAGAAACAAGTGATAAGCGCACTTGCCCGTAGTCACCCCAAGTTTTGTCGCAATAATATTGATGGTTGAAAATTGTTTGTGGGTACAGAAAGAGATCAAATAATACTGATGATTTTGGGAAATACGCTCGTAGGTCGTGCTGCACGACTGGAATTTTTCCGGAGCATACGTCTATAGTTGCGAGACGGGAGCAAAGTTGTTGGGAAAAGATTGAGAGAGGGGTGGCACCACGTGCTCTACCAATTACTTAAAAAAAAAATGGGGGAAGGGAAAGTACTTGTGTTGTACAGAAGGACCACCAGTGGAAATACTGGAAAATTAAGTTATTATATAGGCTGGTAGATAATATATGTTGGTAGATAAAAAGTTGAGAAAAAAAATTACAATAAGCGTTTGGTAACTTGTAAAGATACGTGCATTAAGCAGCGTGAGTTTTTGATTGCCTACCTACCTAACCCTATTCTATGGCCATAGAAAAAAATATATATCGTCGATCTGACCTGGATATCGGATGATGTGAGGTCCCAAGGGTTCTTCTTTTTCCAGGGGGGTGCGACGACTCCACAGCTTGATTTCGGAGGTTGGGCGACCGGCTCTCCGATTTCCCCAGTGAAATGATCGGAAGATCAGGAAATCCACGGCTCCTGAAGGAATAGCGGCTTCGGGCAACACTCAGGCCGTATTCGTTGCGAATTGTGGTGCACCACGATAGAAAAGAAAAGAGAAATATGAAGGGAAGGTTGACGGTAGACAACGTGGTTTTTCAAAAGGCGCAGGAAACTCGTTGGGAAGCAGAACGTTAATCGGTAATGGTGAAAATCTACGGAAAAAATTCCCCATTCTTCCTGATTCCAGGGTGTCAAATATTCTCGGCGTTTATTCTCACAAAAAGTGGTAAGCCGCTGAAGCCCATGTGTGTCAAGCAGGAAGAACTAATGAATAGCTACCTAGGTACATGAACCAAGAGTATCGGAAGTGCGAATTTGATCCATATAGGAAATTTAAGGCGATGTTGGTACTGCTGCTTCAGTTCGCTGGCCAATTAGAAGGGCGTTGTATCAGCCGCAATGATAAGGTGATGGTGCGGTTTCAAACAGTTCGGAGTTGCAAAATAGAAATTATAATGTAATATTGCTGAACCTACGGTGTCTACGTTTTGTTTCATCATAAATAAGTTAAATTGTCGGACATAAAGAAAAGATTTGCAATGAACATCATAAATAATGGGTGCATAATTACAGTAAACAACAAACCAAGTAAGAGATTAGTAATAATGATTATATAACAAATAACAAGTGGCAGAAATTATAAAAACCCAAACAGAAGTTACTGAACAGGGATGAAGGCCTGGGAGTATAGTGGGAGTATAACTGTTTCGTATTTGTGGGAGCGGAATTACAATTCCCGTTTTCGAATAAACAAACATCGGTATTCGAGATCGGCTCCAACACCCGCCAATATGACCCAATGGCTCGCTCTCGATATATCGGCTCCCCATGAATACGTCCATGAATGTGGGTTTTTCTTCGATATCACTCGATAAATCCGGGTCACTTGAGCCCGCCATCGCCAGGGGCCGCCGCTGTCAGCCGTGCGCCGAGTTTGTCATGCGTTCATCGCTCTCCATCATTGGAAACCCCTTTCTGAAGTAGACGTTCTCTGTGAAACCCTCTCGGCTTCTCTGTGAAACTCCCCTCCCCCTCCTTCCGTCCATCCTTCACCGCTAAAAGCTCTCGTCATAAAAGTTTTGATATTAAAAAGATTGACGGCGAGGCCCCTTCTTTCTCCTCGAACAACTTTTTCGGCAGTCAGGTCGGATTTTTCTTCCTTTTTTCGGCGGGGGGCCGGTGCCGAGGGAAATTAGGCAAAGCGGATTCAATTCAATGATAATGGAATTC
Organism: Creontiades dilutus; assembly: GCA_031894815.1. Classification (NCBI taxonomy): domain Eukaryota; kingdom Metazoa; phylum Arthropoda; class Insecta; order Hemiptera; family Miridae; genus Creontiades; species Creontiades dilutus. Next base: position 651,452 of record JAVIWC010008056.1, read on the forward strand.
ATAACCGCACCGCTTTTCATTCTTTTCGGAGGCCTCCGCTAAATATTCTTCCCTCCCGCGTACGGAAAATGAAGGAGAAAACAATCCGGATTAGTCGTGGAACGAAATACAAATTACACGAAAATCGTGGGATCGGCGTTATGAGCTGTCAAAGTTGGTTTATCAAGTCCACGATAGAGGCGCTTAAGTAGAACAGGATAGATAAATGGAGCAACAAAAATAGCTGGGCTTTGGGAATAGGTTTTGGTTTACTATTCAATAATAAACCATTGTAATCGCTCTTGAAAAAAAAAACTGCTAACCCCCCTGAAAATTTCATGGTTTACGTTTCAAAGGGTGTAGAATCCAAATCTGCAATAAAAATTTTCCGTCCGTCCGCCGTACGCCGTACGCACGATTTCTCCCAAACGGCTGGAGCAAAAAATCTGAAATTTTCAGGAAAAATCCATGTTGGTCCGACAACGCCCTAATTCTTGAGCCAGATCTCTCACTTAATTTAAAGTGCCCTTTAAGGGTTGTCAAAATTTTGTGAAATCCCTAAAAACCTCAAAAAGAGTGAAGGAGGCCTCAATTTGGACTTTTTTTGGAGAACTCTCCATGAGGAATCGAATGAGCCCCTCCCCAGGTCTGTAGCTCAAACCATTCCCGTTGTATGGCATGCTCTTATGCTGCAAATTATTTCACTGGGGTTTATTATTCGATTCTATAAATAAACTAAGCGAACTAAGTATTAGGGATTAAAACAATTTGCTGTATACAGGAACTACGAACTGCCTTCGGAACAGCCCTCTGGTGAGGGCACAGCAAGCTATAAACCACACTATGATCGGTGCGGACACATCATGAATGCAAGCCAAATTAATAAAAGTTAATAATAAAAGCCAGTGAAAGAATTTGCAGCGTATTCAAAGGACATTTTATGCTGAGTACAAATCCCCATATCTAGGACTCCGCGGTTCGTCTCTAAAATCATGGTTTTAATCATGTTTTTCATACATTTGAATTAGGAACATATACATGTTTGGTAAGAGTAAGTTTTAAAGCAAGATGAATTGGAAGCAAGGTTGAAGAGGAATTTCAATGCTTTTTCTCGAATTTTGACCATATTAGAACTGACCGTGAAGTTACCAGGCACCAGCTCAATATTTTCATTGTGGTTTTGATGATAGTTTTTAAGCCCACCGACCAGCCCAGAAGGGTTTTCTAATGCAGAATTAATAAACCTTTGAGTTATAAATTGATTTTTAGTACTAAATGTGTATTTTGAAATGAAATGCAATTCATTTGAAGGTTTCAATTTGTTTTCTAGGTCGACTAAGAAAGTACACTATTGAAAATATGAACCAAAATTCAATCCAGTCATTTTCATACCACCCCAGTGGCTTCGGTGCAATTAGCACCTCTACTGAATCCGCAAGCTTTGCCGAGGTTTTGAACCACTACCCCCAGCTCAATACCTCGAGCGGTGTAAAACGCGCTTCGGAGCCGGTTCTGAACACTATAAATTGCTTCGAAACTCGTTAACAGAGAAGGGGAATTAATAGTTTTCATAACCGAGCACCTGTACGAGTAGATCGGGGTTCTAGTGATTTGCTGGGGAAAGGCCTTGCAAACGCCCTTTAACCCGAACTCCGCCCTACAAAAACACGTGATGATTTACGCGGGTTTAATGAGGAAAAGGGGGAACCCGCCAGACTAATGCACTCCAATATTCACTGTACATCTGTTCCAAGCTTCGTTCCCCATTCGAAAAACCGTCCGAAATTGTCTTCGAAATCCAATCGATAGGAAACCCATCCCGCTTCCGGCAGAGTTGTTTATTGGATTACCGAGGTCTTTTGTTCCTTTTCAAGGAGCCAAATGTTCAGAAGCTCCCGGACTCGCATTAAGGAAAAAGTGGCTCACAAAACGTTTGCGTAATCGATTTGCCGTGACGACCCTTGAAAGTTTCTTGTTGAATTGTGTCGTCATATTCCTACCTCTAGATGACTGTTTTCAATGAAACCTCCAACGCGAAACTGATTTCGGCATCAGCATTGCTGTCTCGTTTTAACGAATGATCGAATTCTTCTGCCCAAAAATTTACTATAGAACAACGGGAATGGTTTGAGCTACAGACCTGGGGAGGGGCTCATTCGATTCCTCATGGAAATTTCTTTTAAAAAAAGTCCAAATTTAGGCCGACTTGACTTTTTTTGAGGTTTTTAGGGATTTTACAAAACTTTGACAACCCTTAAAGGGCACTTTAAATTAAGTGAGAGAGCTAGCTAAAGAATTGGGGCGTTGACGGACCAACATGGATTTTTCTTGAAAATTTCAGATTTTTTGCTCCAGCCGTTTGGGAGAAATCGTGCATACGGCGTACGGCGGACGGACGGAAAAATTTTTATTGCAGATTTGGATTCTGCACCCTATGAAACGTAAACCATGACATTTTTAGGGGGGGTTAGAAATTTTTTTTTCAAGAGCGATTACAATGGTTTATTATTGAATAATAAACCAAAATATTCCAGAACGTTATATTTTCTTTAATAATGGCGTTGAATAGTGGAAGTCATATTGATAAAACATTAGACCTTCACTTCATCTGGTCGGATTTGATTTTCTCTCTTTCCACCCCGATTTTAGTCTAGTGAAACAGCAACCCTTGGAAATTTGTATTTTTCTGTCGAGAGGGCGGATGGAGGTGGTTAACGACAATACATCCAAGCGCTGCTCTTACAGCGTTAATTGCGAATTTCAACCATCTATTGTCGTTCAATCAAGAATTTTGGTCCAATCTTGAAAAATAGTTATAAACATTCAAGGCTGAATGGAGGGTAATAGAGATAAATTGTTGTACATTCGATATTTTCATCACAAAGGTACAATTACTTTTGTTTTTAGTTTCTTTCGACTCTAGTCTGATTCTGCAACGGACCTCGGACATTTCGAAAATCCCTGTAATGCATAAATTACTTTCCAATGTACTTTATAATTATATAAGCAGTACTTTTCACCCAGCACCACCCTCATGTTAATCCCGCAGTTCAGTTCTGAAAAGCACAACTACTAGTAGATCTCTTCAATTGAAATATCGTCGTTAGTGAAAATCGTGTAATAATAAATCATGAATAATATGGCAGATACATGAGCTCGGGAGGGTGGAAATTCGGTTTGAAATCTAAGTAACCCTCTTAAAAACGTGGTAATACGTGTTGAGACGTCCTCTATTCAAATATTGTTCTTGTAACCCCACTTGGCGAGTCCACAGGCATTTGCATTTGAGTCGGAGCGCATAGGGCCGCAAGCATGTTTAGCCGGTGGCATCTGAAGGCACATAGGGGTCAAGCGGACCGTGACATGTGCGGAACCCAAACCATTGACCTTCCCTGCCCGCTTCTGTAATGACAGTTAATGAAGCTCCAGATTGGTAACCCCAAACCTCCCCTGACGCCGAATTCGCCCACCGTTTCGCTTTCCCCCCTGTAATGTATATTTGAGCAGTCTGTTACCCTCTCTCTCCCCTTGGGTGCACCAAGTTTATCGGACCGTCATAAAGACCGATCCGGACTTCACAAAAGTATATTGCGGTCGTTAATGATGTTTGCCGAGTTAATGGGAATTCAGGGGGCTGGACGCGATTCATGGCTGGGAGGGCTGGTGCTGTTAGGCTTTTCCGAGTGTCATCACTCAGTAATCGATGATATACAAGTGTTCGGGGAGAACGATGAAAATCGCGTCCCATTGTAACACGGAAGATAATAACTCGAACCCAAAATAGAGTTCGCAGCGAAGATCAATCTCTGCGTGGATCACGTCTGAGTTGTAACAAGGTGGTGATCGAGATGAACTAGATGCCCCTTCCACGGGCTGAGGCAATATGCCTGTAACACCCCGACGGTATTCAGGAAGCTAAAAGCCGACAAGCTAATTCTCAGCTGGAGCAGTTTCAAAAATGGAGAAGGGAAATCTATCCATATCCATCAGGTTTAAAAAATGTTCCAGTCATGCAGTCGTACGAGCTAATATTACAAAATCATTTTACATTTATGCAGTTAAAATTGGATTACTTCGAGTGTAAAGTAATTGTTATCTATCAATTTTATTGTGGAAAAACTTGTTTTACAATTTTTTGTTGGATTTTTATTGATTTTTTTGAAATCTGTAAATTAAATTTGATACGATTGTTCAGAGTAAGTTAGAGCTTCAATGTAGGAGTTGAGCTGCAAAACTGGCTTGTGCCACACAAATTCAATTTCCAGAAATCGTGAAAAAAGTCAGATATGTTTGCAATTGATCAGGTAAAAATTATTCTTCCTGCCTTTCAAACTCCTGCATCCTGGATATGGTAAGAGAGAACTGAATACAATTCATTCAAGTATGTCATTGTACAGAAGGAGTCCACCCGAAGGTTAGTTGAAGGAGTGTTGAGTGTCGGGTCGGTCGCTAAGAACTAGATTGTACTCCTGTTAATCATTTAAATGATAAAACATGCCATTAACGGACGGCCTGCTGGGAGTACGGGTAGTTTTCGCTGGGTCACATGGCTGATTTTTCTTTCTGTCCGGACGGTAGCCTAATTTTTTTCATTGGCGTCTGCAGGCGGCGGGCCGTAGTTTGGAGACCTCTGGGTTAGAGGGAGAGCCTACCGGTCCTGGCGGGAAGCTCTCCGCCATAATTATAAATCTCAGGAATATCGACAACCTCAGCGGAACCACACATTTTCAAGGTTTACTAGGTCAAGTGGAGTTGAAGGTCCTTCACCTCGCCCCGAGGCTCCTAAACTTCCCGGCGGTCGACGTCAAACTTTTAACGAATCTCGAATCTGTTTCGTAATAAACCGAAACCTCACCACAACCCCTCACCGCCCCGAAAATATCAGGCGGGAGCTTCCGTCTCCCTCTCGTAATCAAAGGCCATTGAAATAATAAGTGCGAAACTCGCGGAGGCGAACTTTCGGTTGGAGGATTTCGGGTGAGGAGCTCACCTGAGGGCTAACAATCTCCAACACGGTGGCTGGAGGGAACAAAAGGGCGGGATTAATAATTGATAGCCGGCGCGCCGCTTGACGGATTGCGGTTGCCAAATTAATACGCTTCTCTTCCGCCTCTCAGGCACCCTCTGAGTCTCCGTTGTTTTGGGAAACATTTTCCACAGTAATACTGAGCTGTTTCTTACAAATCGCCTGATTTAAAAACTAATTAAATAATTTTTTTCGAAAAAAAAAGTATTGAATTTAGAATGGAAGCGTGCTGGGCCCATAACCTATTGAATTTAGAGTTATCATATCGAAATGATTGTTATAAGTTGAAGTTTGAATGAAATTATGGTTCTCTAAAACTCTAGGAAAGCAAGATTTAGAATTTGTTCAATATGTTCGTTACGAGGAAAACTTCTTGATGGTAACGAACATATTGATTTGTGGTGTCCCGCAAATTGTGGAGGTGAGTGAAATCTAATAAAAAGCTACACATTATTACGGAGAGGTTTTTTTTATTCTGTATCACAATAATCCTTCTATGTAAATGACTGATCTATGTATTCACATCTATCTGTGAGTAGGATATAGTCAGCGGCACATTAAATTCATAATTCGTCTTGACATGCAAACCGACCCATTTATAACATTTTAAATTTGAATTAAACCAGGGGTGCCCACCCCCTAAGCTTCATGACGCACACCTCCCCCCCATGTAAGTTGGTACACCCTCCCCTAAACAAATATGTAAAAAATACTCGTAAGCACCCCTTATTTTATCTAAAACTAAGAGAAGATTTATATAGGTATTGAAAAAATGCAAACCCAGTCGGACAATAGTTAAGCACTGTGATTATCATTAATACATTTTAGGACAGACAAATAAACCATACTTGAATTAATTACTATTGATTAATTACTAGGTCCTTTATTATTTACGTCCTATCTAGTGATGTGTTATATGTTCGAGTGTCGTCACGTTAAACACTGTTTCAATCAACTTAACCCCCCCACAATTTTTTTTGGACCCCCCCCCCCCCCAAGAATTTCAATGACGCAGTCTGCCCCCTCCCCCCCCTGTGGACATCCCTAATTGAAGCTTTTCACCAAAAGAATTAAACCTTTTCCCAATACAGTATACAGTTTCCCGAAATAATTAAATATCTAGCGGGAAACCGGCGGGTGTGCTGGTAAATACTTTATGGTCATTTGTGTGGAAGCCATGAAGTTTTGCACTTCATTTGCTCAATGTAATCGCGCTCACAGATATTTCCGTGGTTGTTGCGTCGTTCATTTATTTTCTATTACATCCCCTTCTTTCGAGAGATTTAATTATTTCGGAATAATTTATTTTCATAATTGTGCAATAATAATTTTTAATTATTTTGGAAAAATGTATAGGTAACTGTACGGGCAAAAAGTGTAATTGTTTCGAAAAAAGGTTCTATTCTTTTGTAAACAGGTTCAATCCAACTGGAAAATGCTATATATTTCATCACGTTATTTAGGTATAACGTGATGACTTATAGATCTATAAGGAACGAAATTAATCTCTAGGGCATTCAGCTGATCACTGATTTTCATACCCTGTGATTGACTTCCAGACGTCAAAAGATAGTTGGATGACTTCGTCGTAAATGTTATTCCGTGAACACTAACCTTTATCAGTACGTTTGTACGATATCTATATCCCCAGCCCATAGGTCACTCCATATCTCTCAGCTTGTTACGATGGAAAGCTCTCGACTTACATCAAATCATTAACGTACCATTCAAATTTCAACTGTCTTTTTCATACTTTTTTTGTTCGATTAAAACTTTTGGTCTAGTTTTGAAAAATACTCATTTTGTTCATAAAAACTGGGCATAGCGATGTCCTCTTTATCCTTGCATTGCTTATCTACCAATAAATATGTTTTAATTGGATTCCCGGATTCTAGGTGTTGAAATTTAAAACTACAAATTTTTAGGGGGTGAAGCATTTTCTTTCTTGGTCCTTCACAGAGGTTCAATATTGAAAATAATAAACCAAAATCACACCTAACTGGTTTTTCGTGATAATTGCTGATGGTGGAAAAAGTGAAATCTCCAAAATGAACGAGGAGTAGGAGGTTATGGCAAACGGTTTAGCCGAGTATATCTGGCTGACCATCGGAAGTAGAAGAGGGAAGAGGAGTGCACCGAAGATGGCATGGTTGAAAAAAGTCCACGATCACATAGACTGTGAAGGTCGCTCAGCCTGGGGTAGTTGTGGACTGAGGCACGAGTCCAACTGATCGGTTTTACCTGTAGTATGTCGTTCTGTAACCGTTCTCACCCCTTTTCTCATTTATGCATATGCAGCAAATAGAAATCCGAAGCATCTTGGCAGGTTTGAGAGGCAATAAGCGTCAGGGAGACCGCAGGAGCGAGACGTTGAACTGTGCAAGGGACAAAAGGCGTCGTGAGTGACACATGCCAGTGGCAAGCCGGCATGTTATTTCCCAAAGGAAATGGTTTCCACTCCCGCAGGTTGAAAGTGCGTTTCCGCCGGTGCATCCCAGTTGTTTGAAATCCATTACATCAACAAACGGGTTGCGCTGTCGGCGACAGATGGTCCGAACTTGGGAAACATTCTCTCCTCTGCGGTACCTTCTCGCCTGTCTCCACCTTGGAGTTCCGAGTTTCTGCGTATAAATGGGATTCGGATCTAATAGATTCGAGTTTGACGCTTTTCTCATCACATTGTAGAACAACACTGATGCGAACTTAGGAGCTAATGCAAGGGCCGCTTTTTTGTTGCAAAGTGATTCATGCTTAATGTTATTCATGAACATGCATTGGAAACAAGCGTATAGTTTCCTATTGATCCGTAGATTCTCTTCTCCTCAACATGTATACGTATATGTACATGGGGATGGAATGAAATGAAATTTATTCTTCGGAAAATTACTAAAATTAAATAACAAATGAAGTTAACAAATAATATTATTGAAAGCTAGTTTTACTGGGCATTATGTGACTTAACCTGACTGAATCCAACCCCACACCAAGGAAGCCAGTTCAAGCTGGGAGGGTTACCCAACGCTTGAATAGAAAAATAAAAAACGCTGCAAATTATTACACAAATTATTTATTATTTATGTATTAGAATGACGTTTCTAAGATAGTCCCTGTTCTTTGAAGATTAGACATAGTTGGATTTATCTAAACTCACGGTAGGTAGATTAGGACGAAAATTACACTGGATACAAAAAAAAAAAAAAAAACGGCGCACTTCAAGATTTGTGTTGTTCTGTCTGGTAGAGAAATAAAGTTGGAAGAAATTTGAACATTAATATAAAATTGATATTATGTGAAAAGATAACAATCACGGTATCTCTGAACTGCCCGTCGAACCGTTGTTTCAGGCAGCCAAGGGCCCTGGCCGCATAACGTTGGCTTTGGCCGTCCTCTATCAATGCAACAGTCTTGCGACCACACACGTCTAAAACCATTAAAACGGCAGGTAAACTTTTTAAAAACTTAATTGAAAAGGAAAAAGATCGAGAAAAATGTTTTAAAAAGGCACAATGACAAAAACGGCTTGTGTTGACCGCACTGAAGGCAGACTGTTGAGAAGTCATCTTTCGTCCTTTAGGCTTCTATCGTGAAATCAAGAGAGCATTACAGTAGGCCCTTGGGATGCTTGAAACAACGGTTCGACGGGCAATTTAGAGGTACCTTGATTATTATCTTTTTACAGAATATAAATTTTATGTGAATGTTCAAATTTCTTCCAACTTTATTTCTCTACCAGACAGAACAACACAAATCTTGAAGTGCGCCGGTTTTGTGTAGATGCAAGTTCCCATCAGCTGATCAGTGTGTCTCCATACCTTGCAATTGACTTCTAGATTGTGATGGATATGTTTAGTTGCTCCTTCCCGATCCTTGAATTCCAGCATCTGGAACATCCTCCCAGCGGGGCGGTGCATCATTCGCATTCAGCTCTTGGAGGGGCAACTATACCATTCCATCATTACACCTCCCCATGTTACAAGATGCCCCTAAGATTTCGTTATCCCCATAGACAACAACCTTTACTCATACTTTTGTGCGAAATAAAAGCTGATATCAACGTACTCACATTCGTTCATTATACTGTGTGTGGGCAACTTACGTATAGAACAACTGAAATTCAGTAAAACATCTACAATCTTCACTTGTCCACAATTATATGACATACATCTCGGAAACGTCGGATTCAAAATGAACCCTTGAAGCGAATGTCCACGGCAATTATATCCTGGTGCTGATGGTGCTACTATCACACCATACTAGGGGATTTTCACCAACTCCAAGTACATCCACATTCGTGTTCATTTTTCTGAGGAAAAAGGGGGGTCTTACAGAGGGTGAGCGGATGAACGTAATTCGCTCCTCTAGGACTTCCGATTCATTGAAGGGACTATCAATAATAAACGTAAAAACATTACAGTCATTTCGAAAGTCCATCCCTCCTTCTGTCAGAAATGGTTTTTTGCACAGCTAGAATAAAATACGGGTCGAACAAAATTCGAATATGGGTCGATATTTAAACCCGAGTAACGTAGACACAATTTGTCGGTAAAAAACAAAACAAACGTCTTTTTTTATGTTTACCCTCTCTAATTACTAAATTAATTACTAAAATTCAATACTTCCAAGGTTTTTTCCTCAAAATTAGGGTAAAATTGGGGTTATTTACTTGAACTTTTTTAACCAAACACACACAACAGGTGGTGCACCTATCGCTCTTCCAGTAGGCCTCACTTCCAGTAGGCGTAGTTCCATCGACGAAGCCTTGATTAAGAGGGATCTACTAAAAAATCGGCGGTTCTTTTGTAACGAAGAATACTCCGCTTATCCGTCACGGACAATCTTCTATCTAGTGGGATATTTCCTTAGTATAACCTTCTGTCAAACAATTTTACTTTAATTTTATTGTTGTACTTTTTTGTTACTAAGTAATGCACTGCATACTATTTGAGGACTAAAGAATGTATTTTCATTCTTTGATGGTTCTTCTCTCATAGACGTCCGAATTGCTAGTGAGTCGCTAGTCCTTGGTGTTCAGGTGGATGAAGAAAAACCAGAAACTTTTGAAGTGAATATAGTTAATGCGTGGGTAAAAGCTTCCTATGACTATTATTTCGAACCAAAGGCCTAACGGAGCGGATTCTATCAGATTCTCCAACATCTACTCACCTAGGAGCTTTACACGACCTCCAACACAGACTCGATGTGAATTGAACAAACGAGCCCTGAAACCCTCAGTCAAGAGCCGACGGGAACTTGAAAGTTAACGGAAACTGAAGCTTTTAAACCGAAAGTCTTTGGCAAATCTTCTCTTAAACTTCCTGAGAGGGGTTTACACTCACTCGAGCCCGCCTTCCCTGTTTCTTCGGCTGAATGTTCAAAAGACGATAATTAGACTCGGAGGATTCAAGATTACTTTGCCCGACATGTCCATAAATAGCGCTAATGTTTTCCCAAGGATTACTCCTCTAGTGGGGTTTAATTAGTGGGTTTGTTATTAAATTAAGTCAGTTTCCCTCCCTACTGCATTAGGATTAAGCAAGAACGTATGTTCTTAGCTGTAATTGTTTTCTCCTAATTAATATTCCAACCCGGATGAAAATCCCACACACCCTCTGCATTTTACTGCACCCACTCAACCGAAACGTTGTGAAGATTTAAGGCACAATTTCATTCCATGATATAATATCTAGGAACACTGTTGGTTTTTTTAACGCAGAATAAGAAATTGCAAAAAGTGTTTATCAATTAGATTTTGATTACAGATTATTGTATGATCATTGGAACGTGTGTGCAACTGTGTTGTTTAACAAAGATATCCCAGCAATGTAATTGAACTGGTAGAATATTTTTGGTTCTTCCGAATGCTATCACTGTATAACGATAATCTAAATGCTGTGTTCAAGTTCTTGATTGCTTTTATTGTAGCTTTTGAAAATTACATCTAGATCTTGAAAGTCAGTCAGAAGTTGATGCAAAACTACAATTTCATCGCCAACGTTTCGTTCTATTTGTAGAACATTTTCAGGGCTAGAAGCACCATACAAAAAATCACTGATAATGAAAGAATTACAGAGAGGAATAGTTTGCATATGTGTGACGTGAGAGAAAAGAAAAACCAACAGATTTACAACTAATGTAATGTGTAAGCACTGCTGGCAAATAGCGTAAAATTGAAGAACTTATTTACAATTCCGAAACACCAAACTGTTGTAATAAGAAAACTGATATTGACAGCCTAAGAAATATTTATTCCAACATCATTAAAAAGTAACAAAAATAAACACACATTCTCACATCATATTTCCTTGTGCACAGCAACTCCCTAATGTTAAGTTAAGTTTCACTGGTAAAGAATCCATGCTCGACTCAGTAGCTTTTCAGTTATCCAGGTAAATCAGTCATTCTTTCATCCTGTCATCGTTATCATCGCATGTATGTGATACAAGTTTTTAGCCTGTAAGCACCACCTTCAAGTTATGTTGTACGCCTATTTAAATTTATGTTTTCTCTCTTTTCTCTTCTGGCATATACAATAGTCGTAAATCTGTTAGATTCGCTGTTCTCTCAAGCCACACATATGCAAACTATTCCTCTCTGGAATTCTTTCAGTATCAGTGATTTTTTGTATGGTTCTTCTAGCCCTGAATATGTTCTACAAATTGAACGAAACGTTGGCGAGGAAATTGTAGTTTTTCACCAACCTCTGAAGAAAACTCTCCCATTACCTTTCCACGTAATCAAAAGAATATTGAAGAAATAAGTTGTAGAAATATCGTGATTAGCCCCTTTGTAATTTTTACAAGACAGCTTGTAGAGCAAAATAACCTTGTTTCCTTTCTGAAGCCTCAAAACTAGTTTAATATTGTTTTGTGGATTGCATTAGCTTAGAAAATGAGGTTTTCTAGTACCAACCAGAACGCAATGGTTGTTCAAAACACTGTCTTTTTGATGTTCTCCGAAAAATGATTTTTTATTTTTTTTCGTGGCCGCAAAAGCATCTTCCAGCGTATAATCCCGCCATACGGCTTGTCAAATGAATAACGTCTGGGAGAAATTTTGTTGGTCAACTTATAATAGGGTCGTATCCGAGGCCATTTGTTTTATTTTTATATCTCAGAAGCCGTTCCCGCTCCGCATAGTAGGGTCATAAACACTCATTCCATTACAAGAATAGGGTTCGACAGTAAATCACTCCGATGGAACGAGTCCAAATACACCCTGCGGGAGATTTCTTGTTCGACGATTGTTTGGACTTGGTGATCCTTTTTGATAAATAAATAAAAAAGTTGCATTTCCTTTGTTTTCATGGAGGCGCTTCGAATCCAAACTTATATCTCATTATACGAATATAATTGGTACTAATTTTCAAATCTGAACAAGAGGACGTAACTAATTTCCTAGTTATTTAAATTTCTTGTTATTAATATTGCAGTGTTATTAATATTTTTACTTGTTATTAATATTAATAATTACTTGTTATTAATATTTGCAGTGAGCTTCCCATTGAATAGAATGGATCCATTTGATAGTTCTCTGCAAGATAGTGCAGATTAGGCCACGATTGGTTGTTTATTTATTTATTTTGGATTTACGGGCAAGTCCGATTACAATATTTAAGTCAGTGATAAAGAATATCGTGAATGGTATAATACAAAGAGAGGAAAAAAACAAAATGGTAAGAAACGCTGCAAATTCATTCGCTGGGGTTTATTATTAAATTGGCTTGCGTTCATGGTTTGAATTTCTACTAAGCTTTGGAGTGTCCGTGTTTCACAGGTGATAGAGCGATTATTGAATTTCAGGAGGCACACAATATTTAATATGATCAACTGATCAATCCATATAGGTATTTTGGTTGAGAGCAGATTTACGTGCTCTATGCATATCTCCTGAAATTCAATTATCGCTCTATCACCTGTGAAACAGGGACACTCCAAAGCTTAGTAGAAATTCAAATCATGAACGCAAGCCAATTGAATAATAAACCCCAGTGAAAGAATTTGCAGCGTTTTGGTTTATTATTCAATAATAACCCATTGTAATCGCTCTTGAAAAAAAAATTTCAACACCCCCTCCCCCTGAAAATTTCATGGTTTACGTTTCAAAGGGTGTAGAACCCAACTCTGCAATAACAATTTTTTCGTCCGTCCGACAACCCTGTTGTTTTTGTTTTGATCGCAGTAACCTAGTGATTTACTGAATGTGGATGCAATGTTGGCGGCATAAATCGGGCCATACATCGGGAATGGCTTGAGCTACGGACCTGGGGAGGGGCTCATTCGATTCCTCATGGAAAGCTCTTAAAAAAAAGTCCAAATTTAGGCCGCCTAGACTTTTTTGAGGGTTTTATGGATTTCACAAAACTTTGACAATACTTAAAGGGCATTTGAATTAAGTGAGAGAGCTGGCTAAAGAATTGGGCGTTGTCGGACCAACATGGATTTTTCCTGAAAATTTCATATTTTTTGCCCCAGCGGTTTGGGAGAAATCGAAAAAATTTGTATTGCAGATTTGGATTCTACACCCTTTGAAACGTAAACCATGAAATCTTCAGGAGGGGTTAGCATTTTTTTTTTTTTTTTCAAGAGTGATTACAATGGTTTATTATTGAACAAAAAACCAAAAGGAAAATTTGAACAATAGTCAATGAATTGAACCCATTGAGTATCGATTGATCGAACAAAAATAATCGATTTTGTAGATAAAACATTGAAACCCAATCCTACAATATACTCAATTGCGGGCATCCGAATCGGGAGAACTTTGGGTATATTCCCGTTGGAAAGTTCTTTGTCACCGGCAGGAGATCAGATCTGACTGTAACCTCACTTCCGATAATCCTCCGCCTCCCCCACCAGAGCCGCAAACTCATCAGCGTCATATTACATCGGAGCGTTTATCAAGAGAAGCCACGTTGAAAGTTGATGATATTATAATACGATATTGCCTCGTGATATTCGGGTGGTTTTAAAAAGAATTCTCTTTTTCCGAGGCTTTTGATGCCGGGAATAAGGGAAGAGGCTCCATTCACAAAGACGCCAATCTATAATGATGACAAGGGTATATTAACCTGTTAATACGAAAGTCTTTTGATGCTTGGGGAGGGGAGAAAACCTTTCTCCGGCTGCAGACTTCGCTGGAGCCTCAAAAAAGGACTTTCCAATATGCCATTGTAACTCGGCTTCTATATACATTAACCTATTTTGCATAGCCCCGCCGAGCAATCTCACCCTGATATTGGGGAAAACTAGCGCTCTTTCTTACCCTTCTCGTTTCCTGAGAGAGAAATTAAATCCGTCATTCACATTTTGTGCAGTTCTGTAAACGATTGACAACACCGATCATTATTATGATAAACGAAAGCATATTGGTGGGTAGTGCACACATTGCTGGGACGTCTATACAGGGTGGTTCTTAATGAACGAACCACCAACCTTTCTATTTCCGTTGATTGTGGAGAAATCAAAAACCTTGTCGAAGTAACCTCCCCTTATTTTTTTGCAAAGAATTTAACCATTGCATTATTTCGCATCGCGCATGCGCGCATGCGCGCTGAGCGCACCACCTTGTGAGCTGATTGTGTCTTCATAACTGTAATTGTCTCCTAGAAGTCCCAATGGCAGTTGGATGACTTCGTCCAAATATGACACCAACCATTGCTAATACCTTTCTACGAAACAAAGGCAGATATCGAAATACCAACAATGGTGCAATATACTGTGTAAATAAACGACGTCAAAATCCACGAAAAAGCAACTGAAACTCAACGAGAAAAAAATCAACCTAGGATTCAATTATATAACAAGACTTGAAAAACTCGATTTCAAAGGGAACTTTTGAAAACAGAATTCCAACAATTATATCCAATTATTCCAACTCCGGGCTGGGCCACAGTGTTACACTATCCAGCTCGGTCATCAGTTATTATTCAATTGTAGAATGTAACATGTAAAAATGATGTAAATAAACTATCTATCTATCTATATCATCATACCATACATGATACTCGCCGGTTTTGTTTTACAATTTCCAACACTAAGCTTTTGTATGAGTATTTCGGAAATTTGTTGTAACCCCTTAAACTGTGTCATTCCCGTCCGCCGTACTCCGAAGAGGCCTTAAAAAGCCCTAGAATCGGTGTACGTACAGATGGTATGTGTCAAAACTGACCGAAAACATGCAAGAAAGATTACGGGTTTTCATTGATTTAGGCAAATGGGGTACAATTTTCAAGTAATTTCGTAAGCCAAATCGGTTGAGATGGGTCTTGTGATAGCCGACATTTTAAGGGTGAACATATTGAAAAAAGATGTGGAAAATTCAAATTTTCAAATTCAAAGGGCATAAAAAATAGTAAACCATTTTGTTATAGTCATTCGGTTTTTATTACGTCCAAGCTCGTTCACATTTGAGTTGAAATTTTTGCCGTTTTGTCGAATAATTAAGTGCCCAAATAGAACTCAACTGTGATTTTCACACAAGTTTCATTAATTTTGGTTCAGAATTTTCGAGAAAAGCTTCATAAAGCGGCTACTGCCGATGACAGGCGGACGGATTTTGGTTGGTGGTTTGGATTTTGGTTTTGGCCTTTTTAATCGTGTAACAAACTTGCTTTTTAAGCCCCCCCCCCCCCCCCCCCCACAATCTTCGTTATGTCACGTACGGAGCCTTAAAATTGAAGTGAAAATTCCAATCTTCGCACATGGGGCTCCATTCGTCCTAATTACTAGCGAGTCCAATCGCCTTATATGCGTAGATGATATGGGTTGAAATCAGGCAAAATACCAGGTTTTAGGGATTTTGTACTGACATAGGTGAGTAGTATGTCATAATATTATTCTACTATTTTTGAACGAAAAATCGACTAGAAAAGGTTTCAAAACCGTTGAAGTTCACCGTTAGCAAATAATGACAATTTCTGAACCTAACAGTGGACACAAAACTGACAATGACGCAAACGCATCATTCTAAAAATAACAAAATCGTGTTAGAATTGGAAGGGTTTCTTTTTAAATTAGTTTTTCAGATTCCAAACATCTTGTAGTGTAAAACAAAAAATGTTGAGGGAGGGTTAAGTTGTGTTTTATTGGTAGATTACTGAGGTTCATCATTCCCAAACCTTACTCAGCAACCTGTGCTATGCTGACCTGGAGAGATTTTCTTCGTCGTCTTTCAACTATTGCCCGCGACAATTCGCGATCGGAGCCCGACAAACTGCTTCGTTTCTCGAAAGTGAACTCTCATCGCATATAAAGAGACTTTTGTGTCAAATAGAAGTGCCAACCTCACAATCTGTCGAGTGATCCTTCATGGGACAATCAACCGCTTCGACAGCTCCGTAAGCTGCTCAATATGAAACGGTAATAGCCCATACACGCGGTATCACCTCATCTCGTCATGCAAAGTTTATAAGTATGAGCTGGTCAAATACTTTGGAACTCCACATCTGCATGAAGGAATTTTTCAATCGTTCCTAGTGTGTAACGATAGGAGTGATGTGTTAAAGTTGGTAGGATTCCTGCCAACAGTTCTACGGAAAAGGGCGTTCACTTTAAATGAAGGCTTTCTTTTCGGCTGAATTGCTTTTCATGTCATTCCATTCATTTTATCATATAAATGATTAACAGGAGCACAATCCAGTTCTTAGCGACCATATTCAGATAACGGGATGAATAAGAAAAAAAAGTCAACAATGTTGGGTGTAAGACAACCTAATTTGAATTTGGATTCTCTTTTCGTTACTGCTCAACAATCACAACCACTTTCTTCAGTCCAACGCCCTAAAACGCCGTCCCAACCGCTCGATGGAATTCTCCGCATTAATGGACAAACAAAAGGAATTAACGCAAATTCGTTTGTGCCTTCACTGTGAGCACGAAATAAAGGGCCTGCGTTAAACGACAAGGGAGGATTGCACCAGCTTAATTGTTTCAACTGTAGAAACCTTTCAGGACATTATTTCCCAGAATACATTATCTGCCTAGTTTCGTCTTTTATCGGTGAGAGAACAATGCACGATTTCGTTCTTTAGGAACTGAATAATTTTGAGCTTGGGTGGTACGTAAATTTGTGTTCTAAAGTAGGGATGGCCATCGATAGTCGATAGTATCGAAATATCGTGTTTTGCCTCCGATATATCGATATTTTTCTCTTTGATGCAAAGGCCAATAGTATCGGATATCGATAGTTAGTGACCAATATTTTTCCCGATATTTCAGCCGATATTTTTTGTAAACCGATGTATCGGCTTCATCTGATATCAGATATTATGTTGACTCATAAAATAATATCGATCGTTAGTTCCAGTTTTTCACATCACACGAGTTTGAAAAATATTATGCCCACAAAAATGAGTTCGTCGGGATGGAATATCGATATCTATCCATGGATAATATCCATAGGATATCAAGTAGTGGTTTTGGCTGGGGCCAAGAGTCCTGACCCAAGATGATAAAAATAGAAGAAAGAGAGTAGTGGTTTGGAGGTTCCATAGAAAAATTGGAAGATTGCGGTTGTTGACAACAACTTGTTGTTGAGGTTTTTTGAGATTGTATCTTGTTCACGGTTGATTATTTTTTCCTCTTTTTTGTTTATTCTCAGTTCTTTGAACCATATGTTCGAAACATAGGTATTTACATTCATTTAAGGAGGGACATAAATGCTACAACCCCTCTAAGAGAACTTGGGTAGCTTATCAAACAGTATAATTTGTTACAAAATTATTGCTAAAACAAAATTAATAATAATAATAATATACTAAACTGAACATAGTTTGAATGTAAACATATTTTATATTAAATCAGAAAAAATGTATATTTCTATTATTGATATGTATTAATTAACTTTTCTTTTTAAATCAAATTTGAACTTCTGAAAACTTAATTGTGGCATCTGGTGTACTAAGAGCATTAAACACATACATTTTATTCAACTTTTTAACCAATATTTTTCTCAAAACATCGACATTTTTTGGTCCGTACTATCGGTAGTGCCTACTATCGATGATTAACCTACGATGTATATCGGCATCGATATTTTAATGTCGATACTATCAAACATCGATATATCGATATTTTATGTTTCGATGGCCATCACTATTCTAAAGTGAGATTGATGTAATCATGTGAGCTGATCTTGTTGCTTGGTGTGGCAAGTGGGTGTAAGAAGTAAACAAATCCTGAGGATCATTACACAGGTCCATGTGTATAAGACGTTATCCAAACTCGGAACCTCTCGCCTCCATGCCATAAAATTGGATCCTAAAACCGAAAAAAAAAAAAAAAAAATCTAAATAACTCAGAAACATCCAAACAGTTTTTGCAGTAAATTAGTTGAAAAATCGACCTCTAGGGTAACGACAGTATCCTGGGAACCAGAGTTTTCTCCAATGTGCATTCAGTTATTGTTCTGTTACCGGTCGAAATCGATTCAACGAATTTAATTTTTGTGGAAATAGACTACATGTTTCTCCAAAAACTCTGCGTTTTTGTTGCTTCATTACAAGGCCCGTGGTAGACCAGGAGGACCCTTCAGGCCATTGCAATATATTTCTGGGACCAGTGGATGGCGGTGTCGTTAAAACGTCCTCCTTCCAGGACGCGCAGAACTCTCAAGGGGAAGTGGCCAAATGGGCGGTCAGTGCCGGACCATTTTTCTTAATGGACAGCGGTTTCCAATGAATTTGACAACTCCGTAGCTCTTCCTTTTACCAACGGTAATGGCTTCCATTGAAGGCCCTGAGGCCCTTCCGAACAGAGCCCTCATAATTACCCATTCAGGCCTCGGGACGAGGGACCTATCGCCGCGTTTCGGATGATTCCCATTCTCCCCCTTGAACCCTTCCTCTATTCAAGCGCCAAAATTTAAAATTATACATCCACCTCCTGAATGGGCTTAATACGGCCGATTAAGGGCCCGCACAATGCGAAGCCGGACCACCCGCTCCATTAGCGCTCGGACTCTGGCTCTTGTAGTTGCCTCGTTATGCGAAGGTGATTTAATAAACTAAAATTGCTCTCCCTACTACTATCCGAGCGGTCCAGCTCTATTGATCTGCACAAAAGACCCGTTCGGTCGTCTTTGGAATAGCAATCGAACGGGCCTTCCCGTTGATTCTGTCAAAGACCCGAAAGGGACAGAATATTATACTCCGCGACTCGATCGTGATTTGATTGGTTCAACGGACTGATGATTAGCCAGTTGTCAGTCCCATGATATTGCGGTTTTATTATTAAACTCGCTTTGCTCATTGTGTCCCACCCACCGAACCCCGCGATAGTATTTGCGCATCATCACTCGCTCGCTTTACCTTTAGGAGAAGCGAATAGGTAGGCATCTACGTCAAACGAGGAAGCCTGGTTAACGTTCACAAATTTTAATGTCGAATTAAAATGTAAAATTTAAAAACTAAAGTTCATGATGAAAAGTTCTCAACTACAGACGTTTGGTGGAGAGTTTGCCAAGAGCTTACACACTTCTAGAACACTCGGGTGCTTCATGAGCGTCAAGCTCCATTTCCTCCGGTCACATCTGCAATATTTTCCTGGAAAACTTGGGAGATTTCATCGAAGAACAAGGGGAGCGATTCAACCAAGATATAAAATTGATGGAACGACGGTATCAGGGAAGATGGACGCAACCAAGTTGGCAGACTACTGCTGGTATCTAAAGAGGAACCGCAAGGCCGAAGACGTAGAAGTCAAGGAAGCGAGAATTCCACCAAGAATAATGTAAGCACTAATCAGAAGTAAAAAATATTACAAAAAAAAAGTATAAATATTTGTCCGGAATAAAAAAAAGATTACCAACAAATGGAGTTTCGATTTCAAGTTTTTCCTACAAAGACTACAGGAAACTGGTTCCTTCTTTCTAACACTCCAAGTGCGATTTTCAAAAAACCTGTACGTGATGGAAAATAATGAATTGAAAATTCGAATTAATCGTGCAAAACACATCACAAACACCTCATTTATTCGAAATATCTCAGAAAATAATTCAAAAAAATAATTCAAACTGCAGCATTGTGTGTGGAGTTGGTTGTAACTTCTAATTTTTATAAAGTACCAGTAACACTATATTTAGACAACATTAATTATTAAAATTTAGATTTCAATTTAAAATTTGATTTAAAATTTAAATGTGCATACCTCTGCATGTCGTCGTCATTTGAGCAAATGTACTTTTTACTCTCGGCAACTAGTATGAACTAGTGTGTCTGTATGATTTCGATTGCCACTGTCCCACATCAGCAAAATATATACTTTGGTGTTTACAAGTTTTTGTGTCTGTATGAATTTGATTGCCACTGTCCCACATCAGCAAAATATATACTTTGGTGTTTACAAGTTAGTAAACAGTTTGAGCATATTAAATGTGTACAATTGAAGGGCAGTTGATAGATTCAAATCATGAAATTTAATGATCCGGTGGGATGGCACCTGGGCTTATTGACCAATATTCGTAATGTCATTTTTTGAATCTTGAAAATTTTATCAATTAGGTATTTGAAAGTGCTTTCTCATGTTACAATGGCATACTGTAAAATTAAAATTGAACGTAACTTTTAAATTAAAATAGAACGTAGGTTTTTTGCCAGTCTGGACATGATGAGCAATACTCAAGCTCTTCCGGGCAATGTGGCGGTTTCGGGCTTCCTCCCCGCCAGCACCTGCTCTTCGCAAGTTGCACGGCAGCAACATAATCGCAAATCTCCCTCTCTTGCGGAATAAATAACAAGTCCGACGATCAATTCGAGCGGATGGTCCGCCTGCCTGAACAAAAAAACTCCCTGGTGTGAACTCTCCATTAAATTATTTTACTTCCGTTCCAAGTTAGAGGCGGGGACGCAGTGCACTTGACAATTCACTTAATTGTGCCGCGCGCCCTCTCTTGGGTGCCCTTATAAACATCCCTTCTCTTTCCAATCCCAAGCCGACGTTTTTTTTCACGCCCCCAGGTTTCAATAAAATGAGACTCGCGTCGTTTCCAGGTCGTTTCCAGGAGCAATAATACGTTTTCAGTTCATTTTTTTTCGCTCCCCCCACACTGAGCCTTTTATAAAAAATATATGCCCCATAAAAGTAAATCTTGTTTCATTTTGTTGTTATATCTTAAGCACATAATCGTTATCACGTGATAAGTAGCTCCCTTGAGAATATCTCTTCACAGTTACATAGGTTGTAGGTTTTAGTGAACCGATAATTTGTGATGAGGGGAACTACAATAAATCGGATCAAAAGTACCTCGAACATTTCCAAAGAAAAAAGATAAAATCGTTTGGCAATACTATTTGAGTTACAGCAAATTTGCACAAAAGCATATTAGTAAGTAATGTGGGCATTACAGGGTCCTCCCTATGGTCGGCTTTTATAAGATATGATCATATACTTACAACACGTAACAACGTAAATAGCTGACCCGGCTA
The DNA here is from genome assembly GCA_031894815.1 of Creontiades dilutus. Lineage (NCBI taxonomy): Eukaryota > Metazoa > Arthropoda > Insecta > Hemiptera > Miridae > Creontiades > Creontiades dilutus. The sequence continues at coordinate 672,877 of JAVIWC010008056.1, forward strand.
ACTTTGTTCCGCCCTAGAGGTTGTAAATGAGCAGACTTTTAATTTTGACAAGGTCAATTTTTATTTGAATAATTAATGTATATAATAAGTAATGTTTTATTGATATATAGTATAATATGTCGGTATCGGTGCCCTGTATTATGGAATGATTTTCACAGTGAAAAAAGTATTTTTAATTCGCAGTGACACAAGTCTTAACCCATTCTGGTCTATTTGTCCAAGTGATCTATACTTTACTAGAAGGATTGATGAAGGATATTTTTTTGTTTTTGACCAGCATCCAGACCAGCAAACTAGACAGAACACACATCGAAAGCGTGGACTATGTCAATAAGAGACATCGGGTTTTTCAATATGGCGACAGTCTTATCAGGAAGGGGTCACCTATTCTCGACTTCTACCAAGAGTCCTAATTTTGTAATCTGGCCTATGCATTGAGCTAAAACTGGATATTTTCCGTAAACGTGTATGGTTCTGGTGCCACCACCCTACGAATATTTCAGCAAGGAGAGCCATTGCATCCATTTCACCTCGAACCAGCCGGTGGAGAAATTTCACGTCGGCCAAACATCTCCATGTTCGAGGGCTCACTTTTCGTTCAGCTCATTGTAAATTAGGATCTTCCAGGGCTGTACGCGATCTATACCCTACATATCGGAGAAACCTCCAACGAATCCTCTCGGTCTGCTAAATGTGGCACTGGTAGAACTCAAGACCCCAAAAGCGAACTCCATATAGGCAGAACCAACATCTTGCAGATGGTAATGGTAATGGTAAACAATGTATAGTTAAATTCCTGAATGTTCCGCTCCACGAAACCCAGGACGCGCACTGCTCCACTAGAGATGGTGGAAGTGTGATCGGAAAACGTAACTTAAGGTCGAGATGCGCTCCTAAGTCTGTTCTAAGTCTAAGTCTGAGATTCTAAGAACCTCAGTTCAACGTTGCCGATCACCTTTCGTGAGTCAGGGGAACGGTAGAACCTCATAATCTAACACTTCGATGGGGTCATAACATGTCAAAACAAGATGAGACTGTTGGATGTACCCACGCACGTCCTTCCATTTGATTGGCTGATAACAGAGCGATGGTCCGTATAAGGGAAGAGGCGCATCAACCGCCATAAGTGTATTGCTCCACAAGTGCCCTCTGCGGCTGAATTATTTAGAGCTAATCCGACCTCCTTTTATATTCCGACCACGAGAATCACAAATAGCGCATTTTTACGGCCGTAATAAAAATAACAACTTTGCGCCGCACTGAGCCTCCTAAAATTTTCATTTGTTTTCGGGGGCCCTTCGGAGGAGAATGATGTGGCAAACACATATGATCTCACCCTTCCGAGCTTTTTTTACTGGATGCTGGGACTCGCTTTGAAAATATTCATCTGGTTCATTACCATACCTCCCTCGGTTTTGAATTATTCAGGAATCACTCAGGTAAATAAATAGTTGAAAATATATATTCAATTAAAACCAATCCGAATTGAAAAAATGCTAGAAATTATTACTTAGGGGTTTTTTATTTGTGTATTAGATTTAGCTTTCTGCATAAACCGATCTATGCGAATGAGACGTACCTAGTCTTTATCGGCCAAACATATTCGTGTTCATAGTAAAGTAGGATATACTATCGAAACATACCACCATATGTTGTAAATGCATTCTAGGTGCAATCAAAAGAGTCCCATCTATATTTTATCCCGGCAGATCGATTAGGAACGAAATTAGCCACAAGGAACCTGATCACCGTAACTTCTAGATCTACCAAAGACAGTTGGGAGACTTTGTTTTGAATGAAACTCCTAGGGCATTAACTTTTACCAGTCACAATGAACGAAACAAAGGCTGATATTAAAATACCCGCAAAAGCACAATATACTGTTTATAGACAGGAAGTATTGAATGAATCATCTATTCGAACGAATAACGAATTAACTATTAACGAATTTGTTAACACCTCGAAGACCAGCATGGTCCCAAACTTTGCCATAACCAAATGAAAAGAATAGATGAATTTTATTGTTAAAGAGGGTTTGTCGGTTTTAAAATAATTCCCGGTACGAGATGATTAATCCTCTCGATACAAAAACGACGACAGAGAAGACAGTGAGCAACTGTTCCGCAGACATCAGGGATGTAACTCTTTCTATAATGAATCCTAAGATGGAGCAAACCAATTCATGAGGTCTAACCACCGTTATCACCACAGCTGAAAGTACTGGTCGGTATAGAATCGTATGCGACCTCCTTCAAATAAGTATGTGGTACAATGTATACGATACAATGTCTTTGCAGAGCAGGGATGTGAAATGAGTTGGTGATACTTGATTGTAAAGAATCGTAGGTAGACGGAAGCTGCCACTTTAATGTATTTTTCTTCTCCACAACAAGCTCTTTACACACTGTGGGTCATCTCCGCATGTGTAGTGTTGTACATCTTGAACATCTATTATTCTTATTAACTAAACTTGTCAAGTCACTTTCTTTTTTACTTTCAATCATACATATTTTTCTGCATCATAACTATATAGTTGTCGTAATCGTAACCTCCATTTTTCCCGATAGTTTCATTCTGTTCTTTTTTATGGCGGTACAACAGATACAACAGAAATTAATCGACTCAAAACAACACAAACCTCATAGCAAAAGAGTTGGCTTCCAGGACTGTTAAAAATCTCTGTAGAACGGAAAGAGGGGAGTTCCCCGCCCCTTTCCCACAAAACTGGGAAACTTTCCCTAAAACATCGTATCAGGGCCGCAAAATTATGGTAAACATTTGTTGAATGTTTTCTGAGTGGACTGTCACACTCACTTAGTCCGACTGCGCTCCTAACTGCCGAGTGAACCACCTCACTCAACTAAAAATTTCAATCGGTGAGAGAGAGTGCTCATTCACACTCGAGCTTTGTCTACGAATTCCGCCCCAAGTTAGCGGCTAGTCGGAGTAAATAAAACGGGGTTCTATCATCTGGTACATCGGAGCGGAGCTAGACGGCTGGGAATCAATAAAAGGGAGCTAAGTGACAAAAAGGGAAGGGTAACGGCCGAGTTACTCTCATCTGTAACACATCCACCCTCTTACTGTTAGTCATTTAGCTGAATCTCTGCCCTGATAAAGTATTGATTTCCCCTTCCTCACTACAGAGGTAAGAGCACGTTGTGTCATCCTTCTGGGAGGTGAAAATAATTTAAATACTTCAAAATTTATACTGCAGTACGAGCCACTTGAGGGTTGATATTCGGCTGGGTGTGGATTCCAAAACTATTTGAAGACTACAGGGGAAGAATGACCAAGTCCATTTTTACCAACTTTACAGGAGACAATTTTTCTACATAAAACGCGACAAAATCCTCCAGTTATCGAAAAATGGTGTTCTAATTTCTTAATTAATTAATTTCTAAGTTAATTTATTAACTTAGACTACTGTCTACATGTAGTGGGGAAACAAAAGCAAAATTCGATATTTCAAATAAAAATTTAGTTCAGTTATAAAGAAATCAATGAAATCGTTAAGGTCACATGAGTCAAGGGAAGAACGACTCATGTCTGTGTGCTTTTTTGGTTCAGCTTACTGAGCTTAGCTCTCGCGGGAAGGGGTAGTGTAGAGAGTAACAGACAATCAATTTAAGCACTCCCTCCATACACTTCAAATGTAATGCCATGTTAATGTTTTATTGTTAGCATAGAAAATCCACATAACAATAGTCAAAATGCACAAAACAAGTAAATAAATACATAAAAATAAATTACATTAAATAAGTAGGATTAATAAACAACTCAGGTTTTAAGCATAGCCACCCTTAGCTCCAGTTCAACCCACAAAACTCCTTGACGTGATGGGTTCTCTGCCAAAAGTATTTTTATATTCATTAGTCATTGATCCAATACTAAAATTGATCTATAAAGGTCGATTCCATTTAGCAGGAGGGCGATTGGGAACAGGTAAGTCGGGAGTAGGGGGTATACAGGTCGTCAGATGTTATGTAAATGGACGTCCGAGCGTTGCTGAAATAACACTTATTTAGTGTGAACGGTTGAATGTGCCCATACCTAGAGTATGTACTTACAGGTTATATACTGTAACGGTGACTTATTAAAAATAGGTATAGCTTAGGAACCGTTGGAATGATCTTCCTAGCCTGTTTCTGAAGTTTGAAAATCTTTACGAGGCTTGAGGCCCCGCTCCGAAGCAGAATTCCGTAGGACATGACTGAAGAATACAATCTGTGATATGCTTTAAGGAGTACAGACTGAGGAACGGTTCAAGGGAGAAGTCTTAATAAGCATGAACCGCTTAGCAATATATCGATGGATGTACATTCTCAATAGAACCGATTTTGACCGGAGCGGTCTTAGAAAGATCGTACGGTAGGTCAAAACATCCAAAACATCCTTTTGGTTTATAGACGGTTCTACTATTCTCCGAAACCGACTTCTCTAGTTTCCGAACTTTGCTGACAGGTACTTTATTAGCGGCGGATAATCGTGACAATCGAAGAAAACCTAACGAGAATACTACATTTCGTGGGGAGCATGGAAGGGAAATTGATCCAAAACCTAATTTCAGCCATATTGATCGCGAAAAACCGAAATTACGTTTGTAGCCTCCTTACAACTGACACTTGAAAATGCTAAGGTCCGGGATCAGCTGTGTGCCCCAAAAGCTAATTGCTACCATATGAATTGTATGCATCTGGAATTTTAACCTCTTTAGGGCTCATTCTTGAAGATGTTCAGGTCCGGGATCAGCTGAGTGGCTTCAGAAGCACATTTCTGCCCTATTAGCCGTATAAAGCTGAAGCCTCCTAGACACTCTTAGGCAGCTTTCTACAGTCTGTTTGCGATGGAAATATAAAAAGTGCCTAGACATGAATGTTATCAGCTTTTTAGGCTCTTCTTCATAATTGCTCTGTTCGGACCTGGTGGTTTTGTGTATCACGGTTGTATCACTCACTACTCATTGTACTGTTTCCTATCAGGTTCTGTCATACACAGCTCGTAACGCAATATCTAGCTGATGTGCCTATTGTTCAACTAATGAACAGTCTGCCGACCGACTTAATTTCGCGTGACTTCGTCACTTTGATCGTAAATAACTATGAATCACCGATAAGGGAGCGATGCACCATCGGAGCCTGGTGGCTTGGATAAGAGTGATGGGGGGGGGGGGGTTACATTAGTCACGACCCCTCAGCCCTTCGTTATTCGAAATTCGCGACGGTGTTATCAACCGTATCCGGCGAATACATCAGCTTAGTTTCGCGAGTCATACGAAGAGACGCTCCCTAGATATTTCGCGCACATGCGAGACTGTCAAGGGGAGGCGAATGTGAAAGACGTGGCCCAGCTTGTGACCGGCGGAGCTTGAAATTGGCGCGAACAGAGAAGGAAAAGACCCCGAAAAAAAGAGAGGCGAGTGGGTCAAGCGAACATCTGTTCGGTTGTGGATCTCCCCTCGGGGATCGGCCTATCGAACATTATTGACCCCTTATTGACCAGCTTATTGAGCAGGGGGTTTTCGAGCCATCTGCATTCCCTCATCTTCGCTTTGCTCTTTTCATATCAGGCTTCGGTCATTCAACCAGTTCCCTTTTTAGGTTCCGCAAGTTACGCGTTCGCTTTTTACGTGAGGATTTATTTTATTGTGAATTTCCCATTCACCACCCCCTCCTCTCCTCTCTCTTCTATTCACAACACAACACGACTGTGCAAAACACCAAACGCCCATCCTTCAATGACCGCTTTACACTTCGATAGATGTCATCGACACTTCAGCTTGTGAAAAGTACTTGAACTAAATAAACAAACTTGCAGATTCATCGCTACTCACTGCCTTGATGCAAAACCGGATCCATCCTATTCGAGGTTACTCCTGGTAAGTCATCTCAAAACGTCCATGAACGAACACACTGGAGCATTGCGACAGTCAACCCAATTTAGTAAGGGCCGGTTTAGATATAAACGAGAAGGAAGGTCAGCTGGGGAATTTATTCACTATTAGATGCACACTGAGCTTCAAGTGGGAAGTATGATATACATTCAAAATAGTAACTAGAGACTGTATCGCCTGATCGCAAGTCCCCGGTACGAATAATAGGAGGAAGTATTTCAATAGGCAGCTGCGTCATTTTGGAAAACATTGCAAATGTTAGAAATATATCACATCACTAGATAGAACGAAATCGCGTTAAAAACACAGAAATGAACGGCCGGAAACTAAAAACTTCTCGTTTATTTTCCTTGAAATCACCTTATACAACGAGATAAATCCATCTTGTTGTTTTGGCCGCAACAGTTATCACTCCACACGATTGGCTCTTTCAAGCGGTTTTCGAAAGTCACCATTTGAAGTGCGCAAGAAAATATGTCATTACCACCGCGTCCGGCAATCCTCTGTTTTTACCACGTAGATGATTAGAAAAAATAAAATTAGACAGCTCTCTCGAACACAGCATTTGAGTATGCTGCAGAAAAGGCAGAAAAATAACTTGCTGCAAGTCCATTGACGAGTTGCGGTGTCACTTTGTGGTGAAATGGACATTAAATTAAAACCAAATTTCGGTGATCAGAAAAACAGTTTTGGTTCGGTTCGGCTTTCAATCAGGCACATGCTAGATCACAGGAAGAGCAGGTGTCCTATTTAATAGCGTAAAATACGGATAGAATAAAAAAGAATAACGAAAATCGGTTAAGAATTGCAGGATGAAAAGCGAGGACCAAATTTCTCTCGTTCCCTCTCAAACACACACACTCTCCTATAGGCAAAATAGATTTTAAAAACTACCGTTTTTATCACGGATTCGAACTTAAAATGGTCTGAATCGGATTTCAATAAATTTTTCCCACATTTAAGATTGTCCCAAGTCCCCATGGATTCATTAAACTACGCGTGCCCTTTATTGACGAAGCCTAGCTTCAGAAGGACGCCCTAAAATGCAAAATTTATTATTTAACTACTTTAAAAATTGTTTCCCCCAAGTTAATACAAACTTTATTATTTCAAAAATGATTATCCCAGCAACTGTTCTGATATCCCTCATGAGCCCCATTATTAATTTATTAATATTTTGTTTTTAATATAGTAGGTGCTGTATTTTCCAAACAACGAACTTCTATTGGATTTTTTGAAAGATAGTAGCGTGGCCAGTAAGGAATCAGAGAAATCCGCTGCAAATTCTTTCACTTGGGTTTATTATTCAATTGGCTTGCTTTCATGATTTGAATTTCTACTAACCTTTGGAGTGTGCGTGTTTCACAGGTGATAGAGCGATTATTGAATTTCAGGAGATATGCTTAGAGCACGTAAATCTGTTCTCAACCAAAATACCTATTTGGATTGTTCAGTTGATCATATTTGTGTGCCTCCTGAAATTCAATAATCACTCTATCACCTGTGAAACACGCACACTCCAACGCTTAGTAGAAATTCAAATCATGAACGCAAGCCAATCGAATAATAAACCCCAGTGAAATAATTTGCAACGTTTCATGCGTATCAGAATGCTTCAACCCGTGTATCGGCTACAAAGCCTTTTAGGAGTTCACTCCAGTATCCACATTACTACATCACTACATCACTAGGTTACTGCGATGAAAACATAAACAATAATCCAAAATAACGCAAAACCATAAATCGGGCCGTATATCGGGAATGGTTTGTGCTACAGACCTGGGGAGAGACTCATTCGATTCCTCATGGAAAGTTCTTCAAAAAGAGTCCAAATTTAGGACGTTTCGACTTTTTTTGAGGTTTTTAGGGATTTTACAAAACTCTGACAACCCTTGAAGGGCACTTTACATTAAGTGAGAGTGCTGGCTCAAGAATTGGGGCGTTGCCGGACCAACATGGATTTTTCCTGAAAATTTCGGATCTTTTGCTCCAGCCGTTTGGGAGAAATCGTGCGCACGGCGGACGGACGGAAAATTTTTATTGCAGATTCGGATTCTACACCCTTTGAAACGTAAACCATGAAATTTTCTGGGGGGGTTAGAATTTTTTTTTTTTCAAGAGCGATTACAATGGTTTATTATTGAATAATAAACCAAAAGTGATTCGAGTTTATAAATTCCAACATTCCCAAGTATATTTCAGCTCGAAATATAAACCAATTTGAATGAAGTGTAATTCGCTAAAATTGAATAAATGAAAATAAAACGACACGAAAAGTCACTTGAAATATGTGACTAGAACGCAAGCTGTTGACTTCCAATGATGAGATCCCAACAGCCCCAAGTGCGTTTCAGTCAAATAAGCCCGAGATATAAACCGCCCCTCCCTCATTTCCCACTCGTCGGGATGAATACGACCATTATATCGGAAAGTGGAGCTCTCTGAGGTCGATGGCTGTTGAGCTTTCGAACCGTTTGTACCGGGGAAAATGCACTTTCACTCGGAGGATTTTTTTTTTCTCTCCAGAAAACGGCAGGAAAAAACTTTTCTTTTCTTCCCCGCCGCCCACATTGTACGTTTATATGAGAAACTGAAGAACCCGACCGTGAACCACATTACCACCGCCTTCTCCCAATCATAACTTGAAGGTGAGGTTATACACAAAAAAAAGTTTTACCTTCCAATTTTTTTTTTTAATCGTTCAGTAAACTCTTCTTAAAACCACGAATTTTTTTCTCCCCCTTTATTGACGCTCATTAAAAGAGTACGGTCCAACTCGTTCTGTAACTTAATTGACTTGAAATGTTCCAAATTAGAAGAGCGCGAACTGTTTGTGTTGTGTACCGACCGAGCGGTCTTGTTGGGTTCAGACTATGGTAGCAGAACGCTCAGGTCTTACGCATCCTCTCTGGTACCTACGTGCTGAGTCGCCAGGAACTTGGGACAGTCGCAATATTATCATTGTGTAAAAAGGTTCATTCCACAGCGCTTATCAGCCGGTGGATTTTATTTTATTTATTCATTTACCTATTTATTTAAATTTACACGGGCCTGCACAGCCCAATCATAAGAAAAAATACATAGAATAGATAATAATACAATACAAGTAGAATAAGGCAATAGATAATTATTAAGAACAATAGAAAAGAATAAGATAAGTCATCAGTAAGGAAATGTAAGTTTTAATTAATATTGACTAACGAAAGTAGCTCTTTAAGCTTAGTCGCAACTGCCTCAAGGAATTGAAAAATAAATCCATTTCTTTGTTGGACGCTACAAGATTTAAGGATCGAAGGGCGCGAAGGAGAGGATTATTGAATAGTAAGTAATTATTAGGGGTTGTCCTTACATAAAAGGGGTTTGAGGAGCGAGTGCGATATTGAGGCGTATTCTTGTCAATTCGTTGTAGTAGTTCAGGACAATCGATCACAGATCTTAGAAGGCCGATAACAAAAGTGCAATCTGCTACACGGCGACGCTGGCTAAGGGAAACCAATCTACAGAAGGTCAACGTTTCATCCAGATCAAAATCAGGCCAGCTCACACCCTGTCCATAGGAGACAAAACGAAGGAATCGGCGCTGGATCCGTTCGATTCGATCAGAAGCGTTTTGATACCCGATTTTCGACCACACGATGGACCCATACTCTAGGATCGAACGGACTAGCGCATTGAAGAGTACAACCAGGGCATCCACATCCTTGAATCCCTTCGTATGGCGTTTCAGGAAGCCGAGACTTCTCATTGCTCGAGAGCAAATTCCGTCTATATGCAGGGAGAATGTAAGACGAGAATCGAAGATGATTCCGAGGTCCACGAAAGAACTCACCCTAGACATCATTATACCACTCAAATTGCAAGGGTGTAAGTATGGGGTAAAATGGCGATTGAAAAGTATGTTGATAGACAGCAGAAACATTTCACAAAACTTTGAATGTTACTGCGTAAAAAATTTAGGTTACACGAAAATTACTATTAAACAAGGTTGTTACAATATAACGATCAAACCTTTCCTAAATTTTATGAATGACAGAAACTTCTACGAATGACTGAATTTTAATGTTTGCTCCTTCGGAAATAATCAAACCAGTGGCGGGTTAATGTAAAGCGGCGGGCTTAATGTTTAGATTTTGCAAAACATTAGTTGGCTAATCAGATTCAATATTTTCACATTTGTGAGTTCCGAAGGAATATAAATCTTCAACTACGAAAGTTAACAATTAAATGAACTAGTTTGGAGATAAAACGTAAACAATATCCAAAAGTTTAAAGAAGGAACCGAAGAAGAGGTAACATCGTCCCTTTAGAAAACCAACATCACTTGGCTAGGGCAAGAAAAACTTGAGGGAGGAACTACATTCCACAAGATTTAGGTCTGGACGTGTTCAAAAACTCAAGAAAGAAACTCAAACAAGGCATTCTTCGGCCTCACAGTTGAGAGGAAAACTTCAACAAGCAAATACGAAGTTCTGGTTTTATCAACAAAATACACTACAGAAGTGAAAACTTTCTTCCCGCTGCCATTTCATTTTCATCCTAGTTTAAACGACTTTACTTGGTTTTCCCCTTAACTTAGCTAAACCGGCGGCGTCTGCAGCGTAGAGACCAGAGGTTTTCCATTTTCTTGAACCGACCAACGAAATATCTTCTTCCGCAAGAGTTAGGTAAGATCTTTCTTTGGGCTCACTAGTCAACTACTTTTCGTATTATTTGTTCAACGAACGGTGGAGGTCTATAATTAATTTGTAATAGAAATTTATAAATATAACACCATCATTTTGATACCAAGATGATGAAGAACAGATAATAGTGGTAGTTTGAATTACCATTCCATCTACTAGGTATGCATGTTGGATGTATGTAAAAACGGATTAAGATAGGATGTTGTCTATATTTCCATGAAAATAATGAGTTACACTGCTAAATCAATTCCGACGGTTAGCCCATCATCAGTAACAAACATGGACTGAAGGTACATCACAGAAAGCACATCTTCACAGCCCAGGTGAAAGGATATTGAATCTTATTGGCTCAGGGGAGTGAAAGGAACGGGGAGGACCAACCAATACCACTTATGGCTTACAAACAGGCCCGAACAAGCAGAAAAAGGCCAGCAGAAGAACACCCCCTCCGCCGGGTCGAGAGACGGAACGCCAGACGCGAGGCGAGTGCCGAGAGTTCTGAGAATTCACGTCAGACTTCTTGGAAAGGTGCCCCAAAGCAAGCTTTTTATTTTGCTTGTAACAAACCTTCCCATGATTTTCAATGATTAAAGTACAAAGCTAACAGATGTAAAATATGTAAACAAATAGGACGCATAGCGGCAGCATGTAAGCAAGTAGATAATAAGTACTAGAATACGATGGTTCTGATGATGAACTTCATCTTGATCAAATTGGTTTGTTTAATTTGTCAATTTGCGACAATTTTCATACAACAGTCGACCCTTATACGATTACGTTATTAGTAAATAACATTCCAATGAATGTTGAAATTGATAATTTATTTTTCTTTCTATTTTACCAGAAAATGTTTACAAAAGAATCTCAGCCAAGTCGATATAAAGTCAACTGCTACGAAGTACCGTAGTTACGATGGAACGTTTATTATGCCTGTGGAAAAAATTCAGCTCGCAGTAAAATTTGAAAACATATCCTATGTATGTAGTTTTTAGTAGTCCCAGGAGGATCTAAGCCATTGCTTGGCAGAAATTCAATTTTCAAGATTAAGGTTCCTTTAAATTCTAGTGAAGCTTACAATTTTCGCAATTTAGATTTATCTGTTCCCGAAAGAGGTAAATTAAAAGCTAAAATATTCAATGATTTTGCAGACTTATTTAGAGATGAGCTAGGCACTTACAAGTTTGGTGAGATTAAACTAACAATATCAAAAGAGGCTAAACCCCGATTTTTTGCCCCCCATGCATCAAGGAAGGTTCAGAACTGGACAAGCTTCATGTTAGGAATAAGTTAAGAGTAGGACGGGGTACGCCTTCGGTACCGGTGTTGAAGCCTGATGACAGTATTAGAATAGGTGCAAATAACAAGGTCAGTTTGAATGAATTTTTAGATCCTGATCTAGAACATCTTAAACTATGTAGAATAGAGGAAATTTTCGCAAAAGTGCAAGGAGGTAAATTTTTTACTAAGTTGGATTTTTCAAACGCATACAATCAACTTCTGATCGAATGATGAACATCTGCTGTGACGTCAGCGGTGGTCTTCATACATCTAAACTGGCTTGAGTACTTGATTGTAAGGTAGCAGCTTGTAACCAATGGTCACGGAGGATTGTAAGCCAGTTAGCCAGTGTATCATTATAAGTTTCAATTCGAGCTCAGTCACCTTCTTTTTGACGTGTTCCTTCCATCTGTGATCGGCATTTAGCGTCAATCCCAGGTATTTGCCTTTGTCGAGGAATGATTTCACTACTAGCCAAGATTTCATTTGAAAACCCATGTTTATCAAACTTTCCAAAACTGCGCTAAATTTCCTATAAAATCACAAGGTATACTCTTTCTTTTCGGGACAACCTGTATAAAGATATTTCTAATGAGAAATCTCAGGAGACTACGACGAGGTGATGATAATCTCAATCCCCATCTACGCGGCAACGGGTTCCTGAATCAGGAATCCTGATCTAAACTGATTCCCGTCCCCAATAGAATCTCACTCAGTCATGAGAACCTCTAGGAACTTTCACGCCAAATGCTCCGTCGCTCTACCCAATATTCGGTTTGTAATAACATTCAAAGTTCGTGAGAGCGGCTAAGCTCAACTCAATATCTCCCTTGTTGCCACAGCTGGGATCTCTCGGGAGCCGCGCTCTGAACGCCGCCTGCCTCCTTATCTGCCCGTTCTGACGCTTCCCTCCCCAACCGTTTCAAACCCATTCCGAAACGTGGGGGGCGTAACCTCGCATTTGGAGCCGGAAAATTGCGTTCTGCTTCCTTCGGTGAAAAAAGGACTATGGAAAAAAATGAAGGAAAAACCCCTTCTATTCTCCCGAGAAGAGAGAGAGAGAGAAAAACTCCTGGGCGGGAGTGGGGGTAAAGGTCGAGATTATCTTGGAAGTGGCAAATTGAATTTGATCCGGTGGGGGCCCTAGGAGAACGGTGTATCGTAGTTTGACAGCTTGCCAATCTGCATCTTGAAATTGTGTTGCCCACTTCATACACAGATTTTCACCCTCGAGCCTTCACCTCGTTGAGCGTTTATCAAAAAAGAGGGGAAAGGTAATGGAGGAAAATAAGACGAGGAATAGAAATAACAAATCGATCGGCGTTGGAGCAGAGCTACCGCTCGCTCCTTCTGCAGCTACGGGATCTGCAACCATTTGGATGTAAGAATAGTCAATCATGAGTGGATTCCAAAATATTTTAAAGAAGATAGTGGTAGTTCGATATTTCTTATGTAGCAAGTCATTACCAAACATGTCACTAAGTGATGCACGCATTATAGGGACGTCCCCAACTCCTTTTGGTTTGGCTTTTTTAATAATGAACGTTTTTAATCGACCAATAAGAATCCATTTTACCCCTCTCCATCATCAAAAGTTTTTGGTTTACGTTGTAGTTATAAATCGATTTTAAAGAAACGCTGCAAATTCCTTCACTGAGGTTCAATATTCAATTGGCTTGCGTTCATGATTTGAATTTCCACTAAGCTTTGGAGTGTGCGTGTTTCACAGGTCATAGAGCGATTATTGAATTTCAGGAACTATGCATAGAACACGTAAATCTGTTCTCAACCAAAATACCTATTTGGATTGATGAGCTGATCATATTTGTGTGCCTACTGAAATTCAATAATCACTCTATCACCTGTGAAACACGCACACTCCAAAGCTTGGAATGGGGCGTCGATGGCAGCTTGGAATGAGTTGGTAAAAAGGCATGCAGTGGAATTAAACATTAATCCCGATGAACCTAAGAGTGTTTCGCACCAAATACGCAAGTTTATATAGACAAAAATAGATTTGTTCAGCAATGCAGAGGAAGAGCTCGAGCTGCCCGATTCCATAAGCTTCATCAGCATTTAGGTCCTCCTAGTTATTTAAGTGCGACTAATCTCAGTCATTTAGTGGTAAGAAGTATTTGTTGAGCCCGCTGCGAAATGATAATTTTTAAAATTTAAGGCGTGGATTTTATACAGAGTTTATACTTGTTCGCTTTGCAATTCTGGGGACGATGAAAAGATGCTTCATTTCTTGGCATATTGTCTTATTTTGCGGGGTTCCCGGAAAGAACAGTTTGGTTCTCAACACCTAACAGAGGATGTAATAAAATATTTGAAAGGGAGAAATTGGTTGGGCCTTGGTAGGTATATTGTGAAGGCTGTTAATAATAGAAATATCTGGTAGCGGAGTGGAATTATTAGGTTTGGGATGTACTAGTTATTGTGAATTTAGCGTATTGTTTATTATTATTTATTCCTCGCATTTTAATATCAATAGCTTATTGTTGTAATTTGTCTCTATTGTTCTAGATACCTGACTCGTATGCCTGAACTCCGGCTCACAGCTAAGTGCTAAAGCCGTAAAATGTTTAGGCTGTCTACATAATGGTAAGAATTTATAGTCATGAAACGTTTCAAAAATCAACGTTGTTGGGTTACGACACTTTGAATAATCTTTGAAACATGTGAACTTGTGAACCAATTTGGACAAGTTAAATTTGGATGATGAATAGGTATTTGAACACGATGGTTATTTACGTACTTCCCTAAAGGGTCGACGAAGGGAATACAGGTACACAACTCGTTCGGACAGGAGAAGGGGTTCTGAGGAACCCAGCTACACAGTAAATATAATAATGGGAGCAAGTATAATTGCTAAGACCTCGAGAGGTAAGTGGGGCAAACAGAGCACCTCCGATACCTGTGATACCAACTAATCAGCCCCAGATTCCGGCTACAATCTAGTCACCCTTGAGTGATTAGATGCCCAGAAAAGAAGAATTTCATTTCAGTCTCTCTCCGCCGGCCGACGCTTGACATTTTTGCTAAGAGGTAAGTCACAATTTTGCAAGTCATAACTACTTATTTTTGAGTTTCTATACTTTTCTTCGGTTTTAAGGACTTTGTTGGTACTAAAAGATAAAGATGATATAGTTTCCAAATGCTAATTTTAATTAAAATGAGGCATTTTCAGGTTGTCAACATTTGGGTATCAGGGAACGTAGGTTACCCAATTATTGACACCCCTGTCAATATTTGGGGTTTATGGCTCAACCCCGAATTACCTTATTCTATAAAGCAACTGGCAAATCGCCAATCGTGGGTAGGACAGGCCCTGACACTGGTTTGAAACCGGATGAAGAAAACACTCTTGTACTGTGGATAGTCAAAATGTATCGTGCAGGATTTCCAGTCACTCCTGCCCAGTTAAAAGATAGCTTCAGCATCTGTATAAAACGGAATTAAAAAGGCCATCACCCTTCAAAAACGATCGGCCTGGGAAAAAGTGGCTGCAATGCTTCAAGGATCGACATCCGTCAATAAGCGACCGGATTGCAGAACATTTAAATCTTAGCAGGGCCCCGGTGACGAAAGACGATGTCGCTGAATGGTTTTAAGGAACTGAGAGGTACCTATGAGAACTCTCTTTTCGAAATTTCGGAAGACCCAAGGAGAGTCTTTAACAGTGATGAGTCTGCTTTTGTTGAGGAGGGCGATTACATCATGATGAAGTTGTGCACCAAAACCAAGAAGATAAGTGTGGCTTGCCGCGTTTTGAAGACTGAAGATGGAAAACTAACAGTGAAGTCTCTTAAAGCCTGGAATCGCATGAAAAATGTTTTCACCCTCGGTGATGATGAGATGTTAATAGCGCCGAAGACATCGTAACTCAGTTACCAAAGTCTCCAGTTTTTGGAAATAATCGCAACCAGAGTTTCCTATTCCAACAATCGTTGAAAACCGATTGAACTGTGGTATAGGTAACTATACCAAAATTTACCTTTATTCTTAATGGTTCCTATTTACTAGGACTTACACTTTTTTTTACATTGTATATAGATATTTTAATTCATTTTTAGGAAGATTTAAATTCATGTTTCTGAGATTGAGTTATGGTGTCAATAATTAGTTCATTTCCTTGTCAATAACTGGTTTATGCATGTCAATAACGGGGAAAAATTTTGATGTCGCATTTCAGCTATTAAACAGTGAATTTAGCTTTGAAAAACAAAAACATTAATGGAATCGGATAGTGCACACCTTGGGCTCTTGGAAAAACTTTGAGTTGTAAAGATACGTTTTTTAGCAAGGTAGTTATTAAGAGAAAACTGCAACATTTTTCTTAAGGTGTCAATAATTGGTGCCCTCGACCCTTGGGTCGTCCTTTGTCGGTTCATTGTTGACCACATGTTATGTTTCCAGTTGTTGGGGGTTATCTTAATATCATGTATGAAGGAGGTGATAGAGATTTACT
Source organism: Creontiades dilutus (assembly GCA_031894815.1). Classification (NCBI taxonomy): domain Eukaryota; kingdom Metazoa; phylum Arthropoda; class Insecta; order Hemiptera; family Miridae; genus Creontiades; species Creontiades dilutus. The sequence goes on from JAVIWC010008056.1 coordinate 689,201, forward strand.
AGTTGCTTCTTTGGAAAGCTGAGGCGAGAGGCCAGCAACACCCTGAGGATATGACTTGAAGTGAAATGTGCCAGGTTTCTGCTCAGATGAAGCAGTAACTATTTGAATATGACTATGAAGCATTGTAACTACTTGTACATATATTTCCTTGCCGAAACGATGAATGCAATCATTGACGGGCGATGTTTGAAAATGTGCCAAAACATTATGATGTTTAATCATACATTTCGAATGATCATCAACCAAAGAAGTTATTTCAATTTGTTTTAATGTTTATTATTAATAGGGCTACCCATCAAATGGAACAACATAAAACGGCTTCGAACTGGAAATACTGAATTTCGTCACTCTTGTTTTAGTGAGTGATAAGAGGAATTATTTCAGTATGATTATGATTGGTTATCAGAATTGTACCGATGATTGTTTACTGTGTTGGGACCAATTGAGTATGGTTGAATCAGAATTTATGTACCGTCCAACTTGATTAAAATAGGCAGTTGGAAACAACTGAGAATACTGTTGTATTGAACAAATTCCTGATTATAGGTACATGAGATGTATAGGGTACGGTGGAGCGGGCTTAGGCCTAGCTGGACAAAGTTATGAAAGAATGTGCAAATGTTTATTATTTTCTTCACTTGATTGGAGATTCAGGAAGTGGGAACTATTCACATCCATCACAAAATAAATTGTTGAAATACAGTTAAAATAAATTTAATAAATGTCAACATCTGACATTTTGGAGGACTATCTCAAACTGTTTCGAGGTAAGAAGGTGAATTCTTAGGACGTTGACAAGTTAAATTGTGTTTTTTGCGGGAAACCGTATTTTGAAGGGACATCGCGGGGAACAAGGAGGCGCAGATGTCTTCAAACCCCCTTCAAAGTGGGTTTCTTCAATTACCAATTACGGTGTCGTCCCGCCCTCCCGAATCCTAACGGTCTAATTTGAATAAATTAGCAGTCAAAGACGCACCTTATCCCGGCAAAGTCGTTCCTCTTCCGGGCTCCTCTCACCGCAGGATTCGGGGGCTCCGACTGGTTGGCGGTTGCGGAGCGGGAAGAGTAATTTGATAACTTCATCGCATTCATTTCCACTTACCGTTTTCTCTAGCGCACTAAAAGTCCTTCCTATGCGGACTCAACGGAGCGTGAGCTCATCTAACGTGGGGGTGAGACGCGTTTTCAACTTCCTTCAGGAAAATGAGGGGGAGGATCGACGAAATATACAAGTTTAATTGGCGTGTTTGGCGCGGTCGTGTAGAGGAGTAAACTGAATTTCATGATGTAGTTTCACGGAAATCTTACAGCCCGATGGAGATATCTTTTTAACCGGAAAGCTTCTCAATTTCAAGTACATTCCCTTTAAAAGGGATTATTCATTGCAACTGATGTTAATAACATCTGAAACGAACATCATACGTCTCGCTGTTTAGGAGATATTCTGTAAAATAGGCCCCTCCAGGCTACGCCTGTTGCTTACAGGACGCAGCTACAGTTGATAAAACATGAATATGCTTACGCTGACGTTTTATGTTAGCTGTTTCCTAATTGGTCGTTTGTTACGTAGGAGGTGACGGGACGGTATAATTGCCCCTTCCTAGAGGTCAATGCGGTGTGGTGCCGGCCACGCTCAGAGGATGTCTAAGCCGTCAGTAGGCGTCTGGTATATCCCCTGAGGCGACGTATTCAAGAATCGGAAAATACAAACTAACCATATCCATCTTACGCTCAAGGATCCTTTGACTAAGGTTTGATCGATGTTATTGCCATTCAGATGGTGACGTGGACTAGGGGTATCCGGAAAGTACGTTTACCCCATTTCCAAAAAATCAAAAAACGCTTCGGAAAAAAAGGGTGGTATATGATGGGGATGAATTAGTGAACTGTAGTTACTTATGTCGGGGTTTGGGCTCTGGATTCTTGTTGAGAATTCCCAGGGTTTAACAGGTGAGTTGAAATGGCTCAAATAAATATACCCCGTGAATAAATGAATGAGAGCCCCGAAATGAGGAACTTTGGAGAGGTTTAAGAAGTACTACACAGGGTGTCTAGGTTAATTTGGGACAAACTCAGGAAATCCTATAGATCCAGGGGTTCCCAATTAAATTTTTCGAAGGACCCCTTCATCAAGGTACTACAATGACGAGGATCCCCTCTATTTCCTAAGCCTAAAATTACCTAAAAAGAGTCAAAATATGTGAAAAAAAAAAAAAAAATAAATCAAACGAGTGCTATACGTACAACTCAGGATTTATTTGTGAGAATACAGAGTACCTACAAGTACATTATTAGTTTTAATTTTCACTCCTCAATTAATGAGATACATTCAATTTAACCTTACAGTCCATTATTTCTACAATGTTAGGTTCTAAACTTGAAACTGTCTCTCTGAAATCCGATCGCATGTCAAGCCGATTTCTGTATTTGTTTTTCATGAAGCACATGGAAGAAAATGCTTGCTCATACCGATAGGTTGTTGGAAACGGAAGGATTTTGTTCATGGCCTTGTCTCCAAGTTCTTTCTAATCTTTGTGTGCTGTTGCCCAGAAGTCTGCTATTTTCTCGCCTTTGAAAATGTATTTTATCGTACCACAAGATCGACAAATCCACGAGCTTATCTTGTTCTTCTTCTGTGAGGCCTTGGATTTGTTCAATTGCTTGACAGCTGTAAGGATTTCAAATCCAACAATAGTCAGGTTCAGGGAAGTACCTATATCCTAAAAGTCGTGGCTAGGATGCGTAGGTGCTCGGCTGCGTTGTTCTTTATTGGGTCAGGTAAACTCTTCTGCAGACTAGAGTGTGCTATCGTTAATATATTTATTTTTTATATCTTGCGGACCCCTCAGCCATACCTCGCGGACCCCCAGGGGTCCGCGGACCACCATTTGGAAACCGCTGCTATCGACGATCCTACAGCTCATATGCAACAAAAACTGCCTCCTACATTTTTTTTATTAGAGGCTTCTTATTCGTGTTTTTTACTTTCACGATTTTTTCGTGTTTTCGACCTTATGTCACTAAAACGGCCATAACTCCCTTAAATTACCACGTAAGATACAATTTGCAGATACCGTTAGAAAAATTTTGTTTGGAAGGGAAGTGAAGAAAATTTAGAGTGGGGGATCGTGGGGAGCAGAGAGAGGGGGATAGTAGAAACCATCCAGGGACGCGGTTAAAACTACCCCAGGAAACCCCAGGGTGATAGGGGGAGACTACGGGTGACTGACCGTTTGCCAGAAAAAGGAAGGGTGGTTTGCAAGACATAATGATCTAAATACTGAAAAATTCTTCAAAATCGCGGTGATAAAGCCAATTGCTTATTGTATTCTTAGCAAATGGATGTACGACGTTTGTTATAAGTTTGATGACGATCCTTATAATATTAAAAACGGGGCCTTCCCCACCTTCAGGTAGCAATTTCGAGGCGGGTTAGGAGCACGAGTTAACCTCATTAAATTGAAAGACAAGTTACGCTGTTTCGCCTCTTAGCCGGGTGAGTGAGTGGTGGGATCTCCCCACGCATGACTCGGCTCCTCCGACAGTCAGCTAACTTGATTTTCTGCCGAATTGTGATGCCCACATTCGAGGAACTCCGTGCAAATAACCTCACTCCCCTGGAGACCCTGGTTTTGTGAGGTGACACCACGCTATTGATATTTCCTTGTGAGCGGATCGGAAGTTCCGGATTTGTGTGTCAGTGAGATGTTTTAGTCGAAAGTCAATAGTGCTCTCCAATCAGATTCTTACCGTTCATTCACTGTCAACTTGAATAGAAAAGCGGAAATATAGGAAGTGAGGTAGTCCTCACCTTAGAAAATAAATAAAATATTCATCATTAATAACAAGGGTCGAAGGGACATCAATCTAAGTCTATGAGATATATTGGATCTCCCTTCGTCCCTTGAATTTCCTTGGGGTCACACAACTAGCGGTAACGCGGTTTAAGCTTCATTTCACAGACCGATTTTTAACAAGTTCCACTTTTACTTGGAGTAATCGCTAAAACTTTACCTTCAGATGAGCTTAACAACCAGGCTATGAATTTGCTACACTCTCTGAGTTTCAAGAAAATGACCGAAAACCGGTGTGAAAACTGCTTAAAAAATCAATATATGAGGCGCTGAGGTGCAACAATCGCTCTTTCCAACACCAGCACCTCTTCAGGAAACTGGAAATAGTGATTACAACTTATCGGAACTATTAGATTTGGGGGGACTGACAGACGAACGGACACGATTAATGATGAGAACAGAATATTTAATTAGGAGAGACACTAAGCAATGACTATGGTTTGAAGGGAACTGAGCCGTTCCTGCTACAGGTGAGAGTGGGGTATTGAACCTACGCCTTCATAATCTAACAAGAAAACATTCTTTAACTCTTTTTGTTTCTATTTTATGTGGTTAGCCTCCCTGATAGTGGAAACCTCTGGAAAAATAATGTCCTTCGTATGAAGAGAAGTAGGAACAGTTTTTAGTAAAGAATGAATCAGCTTTTCAACCAGCTACGAGAAAGAACCACTTTTGCAACTGCCAGTACCGTAAATGATAGTTTTGGAACTCCTTATCTGGAACGCAGCTGAAGACAGTTGTGAAGGAACGGTGAACCAAAAGACATCCCAAAATCTATACTTATGCTTACTTAATGACCGTTACTCTATTTTCGAGTTTTGACCCTCGTCTTGACAAGATAATTATGTTCTACTATCGCTTACCTGGTGACTTGATATCAAAGGAACAGCGTTATTTCGAGTAACATAAATCAGATTTGGTCCTAGGCATCGTATATAATTTTTTTAAAGTTGAAATTAAGTAAAACTCGTACGTATAAATTAAACAAATACGTAGATGCAATTACTTCAATAAAAAAAAGGAATACATGAGCTAATCGGCCTTAATGAATCATGAAAAATTGCTAATGGCAGTTAGGAAGGTACTTAACAAACCTGACAACTCATGTATCTGTCTTAACAGCTTTCTTACGAGTCAGACCCATACTTCACTATAAACTGTTCCCAACTTTTGTTTGGAATCACGGCAAATAAATTGACTTTGAGTGGGCAAGGAATGAATATTTACTGAGCAAACAGTTAACAAAGCGGCGGTTGAAAAATTTACGAAATGTGCAGGTTAAGAAGAGTAAAGAATTTGTTTTGCTATAACCAGAAGCTTCACATGGAAAGAACGAGTATTGCCACTCAGCTGTTGGGGTAAAGAGCGAATTTTGCCTTTCTTTTCTTGAGATTTGAGGCTTCTTCGATGCGTGAAGGAGCAAGTTTCATGCATGTTTAGCATTTTGCTTCGAATAGTAACTGCAGATTGAAGCTTTGTTTTCATTTTCGGAAAAAGACAATTTTTTTTTTTGGCGCCTCAATCAAAATTTTTACTTTCTATTTTGAGTTTTAGACCATTTTCAACAGCTTTTGTTTCATTTCTGAGTGTGTATGTGTCAGCAGATCTTATAGTTATCATCGAATTATGATGAACTCTTCAGGATAGATAGATAGATGAAATGTATATTCGATCATCAAAGCAAACAAATAATATTCAATACATTGTACGCCTAGGAGTAAACGTTAGGCGGGGGTTAGCCGTAACATCAAAGCATTTCACGTAGTAACGAAAGAACATGAACAGTTGGGATTAGAAGCCCAAAGCGTGAACAAACACAACTAAAGAAAATGAAATTTAACAAATTAGCAGTAGTATGGAAAAACACTCTTATTATAATAGTTATTTATACAATAATGGTTATTATTGTTATTTTAGGATCATTGGAACTTTTAGTTTGGTCGAACTAATTTCCACATCTTACCGATGTACTCGTACATTAGAGAAAACTTTTTGGATTATTGTTCAATAATAAACCATTGTAATCGCTCTTAAAAAAAATTTAACACCTGCCCCCCCCCCTGAACATTTTATGGTTTACTTTTCCACATCTGCTATACAAATTTCTCCGTCCGTCCGCCGTACGCCGTACGCACGATTTCTCCCAAACGGCTGGAGCAAAAAATCTGAGATTTTCAGGAAAAATCAATGTAGGTCCGACAACGCCCCAATTCTTTAGCCAGCACTCTCATTTAATTTAAAGTGCCCTTTAAGGATTGTCAAAGTTTTGTAAAATCCCTAAAAACCTCAAAAAAAAAAGTCAAGGCGGCCTAAATTTGGACTTTTTTTTGGAGAACTTTCCATGACGAATCGAATGAGCCCTTCCTCAGGTCCGTAGCTCAAACCATTCCCGATCTATGGCCCGATTTATGGTGCCAACATTTGCGTTAGTTTGGTTTATTATTGTTTTTGTTTTGAAAGCAGTAACCTAGTGATTTAGTGACCGTGGATACTGGAGTGAACTCCTAAAAGGGTTTATAGCCGATACGCGGGTTGAAGTATTCTGATAACCATAAAAAATCGCTGCAAATCCTTTCACTGGGGTTTATAATTCAATTGGCTTGCGTTCATGATTTGAATTTCTACTAAGCTTTGGAGTGTGCGTGTTTCACAGGTGATGAAGTTGGTAGTATCGTTATTTTATTCACTACAGAATCAACGTAGCTGAAGAGCTGCAAGTTTTTTCTTCATACAAACATGAATGTTAATCTAGTATGTAAATTTAAAATGAGAATATGATCACTCGGGTGTGAGCGGCTGGTGGCGTCTTTACGCTACGTGCGCCACTCAAGGGCCCCGCTGACGATATATCGAACTATTAACCTCATTTCATTGCGACTTTAGTTGACTCCAACGCAAGAACCTACACTTCAAAGAGTTTTATTGCGTTGCAAGTCAACTCAAGTGTCGGAGTGACCTGTTCAAACGTAAATAGAGAGCCATGGCCTACTAATAGGAGGTTGCGAGCCGCACTGTTCCAACGCATCTGACAACAACCGATTGGTCGTTCTGTTCAGTTTTTGCTATCGAGTCCACCTTTTTCGAGGAAAAAATTTTTTTTTTCCTCTTAGACCGAAACTTCATTTTAACAGTTACTTTATTCTGCTGTACACTATCAAGTGGGATCACAAATATTTCGTATACAAATCACTTGAAACGTGTGGCATTTCTTCCCTCCCTTTGGAGGACTAATGCATTTATGTACTTGTTGCTTATCAGCTTCGAAGATAGAGGAACGAATATTTGAAGAATGTATAACAATAGGAGATGGTAACTAATAATATCATAAAATAAAAAAGTAATTCTAATTTTTTCTGAGTCTTACTGAGCATGTCCATCTAACTATGCCACTTTCCTTCAGGCCTGAGTTGAAGTCTTGGGGGCCAAGGCTATTCCAGGATCTGACTAAAGGGATGCTACAGCAAGAACTCCAGTGACATGGGGCATATGAAGGTCAGCGTGCTAATTGGCATTGCGGATAAACCATGGAGCAGCGGTTATGATTCGCAGGATGCTTCTAATTGAAATTTTCGTTTTAGACTATTCCGTCAAACGTATCAGGGAAATCGATCCAATAATCTCATATCAATTTCAACATAATCATCTTTCTACCCGCTATAAAATTAGGGCGAAAAAACTGCAATACATGCCTCTTAACCATTCGAAGGAGTTGATGCAGGAACATGTCCCGCTTCATTTCTGTCGCTTAAATTGTTCTAACCAGGTTATATTACACATTTCAAAAAATCGATAAGATTCAGGCTACTTAGAAGCGAAAGATATGTGCCACACCTAACCTAGTAGACGTTTTTCCATAATAGTCATTCTTTTCTTGAGTTTGTCACCCTCAGCTATGTTTTTTCCTCGACCAAAAATATTTGAAGAAAAATCCGAATGACTCCTTACCGTTTGTTTCTGGATTAACGATGAACCGGTTCCCGACTGAACTGGAAAACCCTGGGGTTTTGGGATCTCCTCCGCCTAGCAAGCTCTCAGCGGGTATTCGTCTTTTTATCGAGATTCCTCATCTTAGATCATTATTACCGCCGTTCGAGATATTTTTTAATTGGACTCACAAAGTATACATTTCTTTGAACTAACGAGGAAAGAAACTTTTACCTAATAAATTAAAGAAATAAACATGGAAGAGAGGAAAGAAGGAAGAAAAAAACTGGAAAAGTAGGTAGCAGCTACCGGCTGTTAATCTAATTGGCGGGGGTAACGGGGTTACGAAAAAACCCTTGCATATAATGGCCCTCCTGTTGGATTCTCCCCAATTCCTTCTGGCGTTTAAAGGAGGGTCGCTAGTCGTTACCGGGTTTCGCCCACCTTTTTCTAAACTTTTTGCACCCTTTTTAGGAAGGAGGCCAATTAGAATTCAAGTAGGGAAGCAGCGAGTCGAGGTATTTACAACTAGACGTCTGTCCCCGCTTATAGGAGCTCCTCGAGAAGTGTTTACAGAAAACGGTAAAGCCCCTCCCTCTTCCTATTGGTTGAAAATACCAGGTTTTTGACAAGCGGGCTGAAAACTTTTTTTTCTTCTTAATAACGCATCCACTCTATTGCGAGAGGTATTAGGATGTTGGTGGCGTTCATTACGCTACTGCATCCACCCTCCTAAGCGCACCTTTTACGACTGAGAGCGTAAAACCTCGAGGGCGCCCCCTCGAAACTTGACGTTTACGACTCCATCACGGGGAGCTCTCCGAGAGTTTCTGTTTTAATTAATATCGGGACATTAATATTTCCATGGCGTGCAGTCGTCTGAATGTCTGAAACTGCGGGCGGCCGTAAAGTTTGTGGAACAAGGGCGAAATACCGTTTCTTGCACATTATTATGTTTATATCATCATCTGCGAATATGCTAATGTGGGTAGGGGTTGTCAAACATTGTTGTTAGTACTGATAGAGTAATACGATTAGCATAGGAACGTTATTCTTTAGTATAATCCATTACAAAAATGGCTAGTAAAGTTTCTTTTTTGTTTAATTACTTCCCAGTTCGTTGAAGATGGTGGTGGAATGTAATTCATTTTGTCTTCAAGAAGCTGTGGTGTATTTTTTCGGCTGGTAGGCCTGAGTTACGCTAATAATGATTTACTTTGCTGTTATTTGAGCAACTATCGTTGTCACATTGTCAAAGAAGAACGCTGCAACTTATTACATAAAGGTTTATGACCTTTGTGTTACATAGTGCTTAGAATGAGGTGGGTATCGCATCAGGTGTTTTGATGTAGAATTTGAGAATACGTTTTAAATTCAGAAATTTCGACTTCTATCGATGGATTTCTACGGATCTGAAGAGTCTCAGTAGGTTCTGCCTCCAAAATTACTAGGCAAATGAGTCCCACTTCCCTATGTCAGCAAAAACCTAAAAAAAAAAAAAAACAACAAGTTTTAGACGTGTTTCGGGGCCATAGCGTCTACGCCTCGATCAACCTGGTTAGAATTTAGGATCAACTGGTGGACCCCAAGTGAGGTCTACGTGCGAAAGAATAGGTTCCTCAAACCAATCCTAATGCCAATCATGAACCGCGAGGCGGACGTCTTGACCTGTGAAGTGACAAAATTGAGAGGGATTACGGTTTACAAATATTTCACCTAAACCTGTTACACGGGATGAATATTGAAAATAATGAACCGAAAACGAAAAGAACTGTTGAACTTCATGTTACCTACATCATTATCGATATTAAATTTATTGATTTCTTTACATTATTAGATAACTACTGAACTAATTAACGTAATTTCAGTGGTGTGTGTCGTGGAACATTTTCCTGCTTTGGTCAGGGAAGAGAAGTTTCACTGGTCGTAAATTCTTGCCCTTAGAGTAAGAGCGATTTTTTCAATTTGGGAAATCTCACGTGAATAATATTAGGAAAACTCGGCGCTTCGGGCTTACAACCACCTTCTTACACTTGGGAGACTTGATTGTGCCCATCCCCCTTGTTGTTCCGTACGACAGTTCCTCGTAACGGGTTTTCGGTAGTTAGTCGACTTAAGCATGTTCCATGTTGAAATTTACAACATGAAAAAACGTTGCTTAACTCGGCGATCGTCTTGAAATCTTGAAAAAACGTTGTGACGAACTGGTGAGGATTCATTCCTTTTACCAAGTTATATTCTTTTCCGAAGTTCAAATTATAGTGGAAGGTTTTACAGCTCACGAGCTGTAATGAAATTCGGTTAGATGAATTTGGCGAAACCATCATTGATGCCGATTTTCTGCTTAAAACACAGTTGATTGAAGTTTGAAAAAAATGGAGGGTTTTTCATGTATTTGTATTTTTGATGTTTTGTTTGTATTTAAACATCGATGTTTTTGATCGATGTCGCAGCCCTAGTGTCTTCGCGTAAGCAGTGGTGCTGTATGTTAGCTATTCTTAACGATGTAAGCTCTCCAGTGGAGTAAAGCTGCTTATTTTTAAAACAATGACAAATTATCGATATTCCTCGGACAAGGAGAAAACCCTCTTTTTAAAGGGAACTTTAAACATTCCGTGATTCATGGGAGGGATGGGAGGCCGGGTATGACTGGAGAGGGTATTGACAAACAGAGGCCGCCTCTACGTCCACCTCAATCCCCTCGCACGACCACCGTATGTGGTACGTTGGGGCCCTTATCCGTCCCTCTCCTCGTCTCTTCGGACGCACGTTGTAGCAGCTTCTCAGTGTTTGCTCACCTGCACTCCCACCGCACCCTTTAACCCTCGGCAAACAAATACAGATCTCCTTTCACGGATACGGCGCAATTCGCGTTACGGTTCACGGCCCTAATTTAAGCTTCAGCCGATATGGACATCCTCTTATAAATACTCATAACACTTATGAAGATGGAGTCGCCTAATAAACTGCATCGATCGAATCAGCTGGTACAACTACAATGGAATTATCTTCTCAAGAAAGCAGAAAGCTAGTAATTTTACTTACAATTTGAGAATTTGAGAAGAATAATTGGGTCATTCTCTGGGAATAGTTGTTTTTTGGGCCAAAAATTCCCGGCACCAAAGTCGATGTTTTTATTGTTTGTCCTTTCTAAACCTCCATCATTTATGGTAAATTTTTTCAGTAAACAAAAAATTGGATGAAAATACGACTTACCTCAGCCGTGGGACACAGAATAATTGTTGGCACCTCCAAAACCTCGTAACCTTCTCCTACAGAAAGCGCTAACTATCACAAAAAATTCACAGCCAATTCAACCATTTTCATAGAGCTACCGAATCAGTCGCTCAAAGTAGTTACATCCTCTCTCTACCTAGGTAATATCACTGGTGCCTAGGTGGGGGAGGTGCTGGACTTCAAGGACCAAAAAACCAAAATTTGATCTATTTTCAAACTCCCTCCTGTCTTCTGTAGAGGTTAGAAAATCGTTTTAACAAGATAAAACTAGTATTTCATGCTTATGAAAGTGATTACTCTGGAAAATGTTGAATCTTCTTACGCAGTTTTGTACCCCATTGTCAAAAACCACTTGTTAGGAGTGACACGATGCAGAGTATTGTGGAAACCTCCGAACTCCGATCGTCGGAGCCCCTTGAACGGGGAAGATAGGAAGTTTATTCAAAGTGCGCTGCATTTCTGTAGAAGAGGAGAGGAATGAGGGGGTCTGCGTTGCAGGCTCCTGGCACGTGTCAACCCTCGAACTGCGTCGAGACCCCCGAAGACCTCCGGCCCGGCTCGGCTGCCCATTCATGGGTCGGGCTTGTGTCACATTTCCCCGCATTCATTTCTCCATGTTAATGCGCTATGAAAAGAGGGACTGCGGCTATTAATGTTGGCTTTTCTCGACTGAGATTGCCCCATAGCCATAGAGGTGCCCTTTGAATCGACTTTCAACACTAGAGATGTAAAGATGTAACTGAATGAGGCTGTTGTGCACGTCTATTCGTATTATGCTATTCTTCTTTCCTTTGCTGTTAGGTAGCAACAAAATTCACCAACAGGGCGTTTAGATTGAACTGATACCTAATATTATGGAGACATAAAACTTTTGTCTGAAAACCAGTTTCTACGCAGCTTCTGCTTTTCTGCAGTTCCTATTGAACTTCCACGGTTCAAGTTTTTTATAATTTTTCATGCAAGGGTCCTCCGAACTTGAAACTACAAAACGATGCTAATTCTAACACCCTGTTACGCAAATCACTGTACTGTAGATAGTAGATAGATAACAGGGAATACCAGGCTTCGAGAACGACGCCACTCTGACCACGACTGGAGTGGAAGATAGAGGGTAACAGAATAGTAGGAAGCATTGGCTGGGATTTTTGTGCGCTTGGATCCTACGAGGTCCACGGAAGGATTAAGCCCAAATATGAAATAAAAAACGCTACAAATTCTTTCACTGGGGTTTGTTATTCAATAGTTCATGATTTGAATTTCTACTAAGCTTTGGAGTGTCCCCGTTTCACAGGTGATAGAGCGATTATTGAGTTTCAGGAGATATGCATAGAGCACGTAAATCTGTTCTCGACCAAAATTCCTATTTGGATTGATCAGTTGACCACATTTGTGTGCCTCCTGAAATTCAATAATCGCTCTATCACCTGTGAAACACGCACACAACCGAAGCTTAGTAGCAATTCAAATCATGATCGCAAGCCAATTGAATAATAAACTCCAGTGAAAGAATTTGCAGCGTTTTTTTACGGTTATCAGAATACTTCAACCCGTGTGTCGGCTATAAACCCTTTTAGGAGTTCACTCCAGCATCCACACTACATCACTAGGTTACTGCAATAAAAGAAAATATAAAAAAATTAAAATAACCAAAAGAACGCAAATGTTGCCACCATAAATCAGGCCATACATCGCGAATGGTTTGAGCTACTGATCTGGGGAGGGGCTCATTCGATTCCTCATGGAAAGTTCTTCAAAATGAGTCCAAATTTATGCCGCCTTGACTTTTTTTGAAGTTTTTTAGGGATTTTACAAAACTTTGACAACAATTAAAGGGCACTTTAAATTAAGCGAGAGTGCTGGCTAAAGAATTGGGGACCAATATTGTCGGACCAATATCGATTTTTCCTGAAAATTTCAGATTTTTTGCTCCAGCCGTTTGGGAGAAATCGTGCATACGGCGGACAGACGGAAAAATTTTTATTGAGGATTTGGATTCTGCACACTTTGAAACGTAAACCATGAAATTTTCGGGGGGGGGGGGGGTTAACTTTTTTTTCAAGTGCGATTACAATGGTTTATTATTGAATAATAAACCAAAATCGAAAAAACTTTATTTGGTCAACGAATTGAAAACTACGAATGGAAGGGTTACGTGACAACCCAATTTCTGTGGAGTTTCGCGACTCTGTCGCCTGATTGATTGGTCGCAATTGGTTGATCATAATAATAATCAATCATAATAATCATAATAATTGAATAATAAACCAAAAAATACAATACGATAATCATCGAAAATTCGCTGATCGATACTCTGCATGAGTGAACCTTTTTAACGAAATAATCAGAGTTTCTCTTTGAACCGAAATTAATTTCCCTAACGGGTCATGATCGACGCATAACGGTTGATCACTTCATAACTAAAGTAGGTATCAGAGGGGAAACTACAACATCGGCAAATTGAATTGAAATCAGCTATTGTTCTCCAATTATACTAATAGTCTCTCAGGTAACTCAAGACAAAGGGGTTCCGTGAATCAAGGAGCAGTTCAATGGAAACGGAACTTGCAACTAGTTCCCGCCTTATGACATTCGGGATCGGAATATGACTGAAGGGGAACCCGGGAGTCAGAGGGTTGGAAACAAGAAGCCGAAATAGAGGCGACGTCGCTTTGAGCCGCGAATTTGACTTGTATATTGAGAGTTAGGCCAACTGTTGTATGATTAGCCTTGGAAACAATTGGGAAAGGATCAAAGGACGAGGGTGGATGACCACTAAGGTGGAGGATCTCCCAGGGGCTTCTTCGTTAATCATGGCGGGGGAAGCCGAGTCCTTTGATCCGCTCGGCTTCACAATTCTCATTAGGACCAATCTAAAGCAATTAATTACCGATACAAACCCACCTGCTGGGGACCCTGAAATGCTTCGCGCCCCCTTTAGCCCGCTGCACCTTGGAAAATATCGATTCACACGGGTCCATGTGGGCTGTCGACTTCAACTGTTCTACACGGCCCATAGTGTTTCGTTCCTACAGGTTTAGGTGGAAAAAAGTCCAAAAACACTTCGACAATCCTGAAATGTCTACTATTGTTCTTATGCTTCCAGATAATGTCAACCATGGGTGCTATGGGGAAAATGGGTGTGCAAATAGGGGCTTCCGAGGGTTTTGGGACAAATGGCCTTTCGGACCTCTCACACCCATATGCGTTATGGGTGAAAAATTAGAGAGATTAATTTGAAAAATGTCAGTTGTTAACAAATTTTGTAACTGGAATTTAATACAATTCTTGAAACATAGGTATGTACTTACACACTCCATTGAAAATTATGTTTAATTATTATTAATATTTTGCTTTCATTCGTGTATTCTATGATAAACCCTTTGTAACATTGTATTTGAAGCTTCACCCCCCCCCCCCTTAGTTTTTATCCTGGGTATGACCTTGATTATTTGCGAATACTCCCTTCTGCGAAAATGCCTGGGTATATCTGACTTTCAAGAAAACGCAAAACGCGAGTGGAAATTTTGAATTTGGGCAACATAAATTTTTCGACTCCCGAAAATGAACACAACAAATCCTCCGCAGCTTCGCCGACTCGAAAGAGAAACATGAAAATGTTCCATGTGGCTTTCTAATTTTGAATGAGTTTCTAAGTACTTTTGGAATTACATTCTAACAAACAAACAAAATATCATATCTTTCCTCTTTGTAATACTAGTACAGATAATTCAGTATTTGTAACAACATTGGTGCTCATGACTATTTTTCAAGTGCGATACATGTACTCCAAGTGAGCTGTACGATCAAGTTCACTAAATTCGTCTAACATCGGCTGCGTCACACTTGTTTTCATTCGATGTCATCAAAAGTTTGAAGTTGCGGAGCAGAAAGGGTGGTTGGGACATCAACGGCTGTAGGTACTGCGTTTCTGCTCACAACTGCGTGTTACTTCCCTTAATCGAGAGCCTTCTCACAAAGGAGGGGAAAAAAAGAGACCGTCGCCTCCTGATTTTTTCCCCTTTTTAACGTGTTTTATTTTCCCCTTTTATCCGATCTCGTTAAGGTTCTTTTTAAGGAGTTGAGTTTTTCAGGAAATTGAGAAGTTTCGTCAAAGAGACGAAGCGCACATCCCACGTTGCCGAGATGGGAAGTCTCCCGAGAAATCCGATTATTGGAACATCAATCGCGGCCAAGACAACTTTGATTAAGAATTATTTGTAGTCTTGAAGGTCTTCAAAGGTGTTATTTTTAATGAAAAATCCAATTTCACGAGGCTTCTATCTCCACTAACATCAGCGAAGATTGTAGGGGCATATCGAGTGCAGTGGGAGTTTTCAAGTGGTCTACTAGCAATAATTGCTAATTAATTATTAGCTGTTAATTATTTACGAATTTTTGAAGAAAACGACTTTGTCAGTAATGCACGCCCTTACAGTCACGTCCTTAAGCCCTCACCTATGCATAAACATCAGTATTAGCTCCTCCATTCACCCTCTTCCATAATGAAAATTGAATTAGTTGAAATATTTTTAAATACCGAAGCAAACTCTTGATTGAACAAAATAGGAATGATATGAATCAGTCTAGAGTTATCGCTAGAGCAGCGGTTGAAAGGTTCGGCTATAACCCCCTCCACTCCCTTTAATGCTATAATAGGTGGAAAAGTCAGCCAAGTGACCCAGCGAAAGCTATCCCAATGATTGGAACAACAATTTTTGATCCTAAGTGGAGAGACATTGTAAGCAAACAACAATAATTTTAAATTAATTTAAAAAAAATATATATATCTCCTAAATGATTTGTTTTTATATTCCGGGAAATGAAATTGTTATTATTTCTTGTTGAACGATGAAAAACTAATAATCATGGTATTAAAAAAATATGTTTAATCACTAAAAACTAAGTTTTGGTTCCTATATTAGGCCTCATTTTGAATTGGTCAAATTTGTCAAATTCGTGTCAAAAACACTGTTTTCAAGTGTCTGGCTTTCAAAATTTTCCAGGGGATGGCCTAGCCCCCCAAACACCCCTGTTGGCCCGGCCCGCCACCTCCACATTATGAACGGCCCTTGGGACAAATAGTTTGGAAACCCCTGGTCTAAATCAATTATTTTCTATCATTCGGATCCGTTTGCATCATTATTTGAAATTGAACATTTGATTCACACAGCTACACTGTCCGTCAAACATGGCAGACGTTTTGTAACGTCGAAAGTTTCTCAGAATGTGAAACAAGTGACGATGATTGAGAAGAAACGAACAATACACACAACCCGGACTTCAAGCGGAATCCGCCACCCTTTGGATCGGCTCAAAAAGCTGAAACGTGTATTGTTTAAAAAAAAAAGAAAAAGAAAAAAACTCCCAGTGCGGTGACTTTGCGTCAGGCGGGGCTCAAGAGATTTACTCTTTGTTCCCGTATAACTCTGTTCCGGGTAGATCGTCCTGTATCTAAAGATATTGGGCGCGGAGCTGTCTCCATTCAATTCGGATGTGCCGCGAGAGGGGATGCGATAACAACAAAAAAACGTGCTGAAAAGGGGGAAACCCGCCCGTAGTTCAGCTGCAAGCAGTAAAAATTCGGCTCGGAAACGGCCTGAAACCGAGTCAGAAGGCTCCTCTAATAACTCAACTCAAGAGCGTAGCCGAAACACATGTCCGCCGCTCTTAACTTACGGTTGACACATTTTTTTTCCTTTCTCTGTTTCAAAAGGGAGCCCCTTTTGGTTAAAGGGACGTCCAACAGAATGATTTTCCCCGTTCCGGTTTTTTCTACTCCCCTTCTTTTTGCGCTATTTCGCCGCTGTGAGAGTAATAAAGTCGCTCTCGACAACCCTTCTAAAGGGCCATCAACCTAGTTTAATATCCCCCCCCCCCTTCAAGTCTTTTCCAGAACAAAAAAGGAAAAAAAGTAAAATTAAAAATCTTTTTTTTTTTCGAACGCGGCGCAGGAATAAAATTTACGATCTTCGAGTTTCCCTGGGTTAATAGCGCGAAAGGGAACGAGGAAGGAATTTCAGATTCTCATACTTTTAATCACGAAATTGAAATTTTGTGTGGTAAGGCGTTGATGGACCTCCTAAATTTTCTGAAAGGTGATGAATTTCATACGACTCAATGTCCTAAATTATCGTGTTATAATTACGTCGAATGTTTAAAATTTTGCCACTTTGCGTGAAGAGGAATTGTACAACTAATTTTTCAAGTTCAAGTTCTTCATTGGCAAGATGAAATGGTTAGAAAGAAAGAAAATAAGTACAAAAACAAGGAGGTGCAATGTAATATAAAATAAAAACGCAGAACACATCTACTGGCCTTCAAAGGAAAAGTTCGAAAGAACACGGGCTCAACAAGAGTTCTGAGATTAAACAAGGTGTCCAACAAGACCTTCCCTCCTCTAAAATCCTTTTTTATGGACTGAAGAAAGTTTTTTTTAATGTGCACAGTTTTTACAGAGGATCTTGAATATGTGCACAGTTGCACAATGTTCGCAAAGCACACTAACTTTGTTTTTCAGATGAGAACCCAAATTTTTTATTTCAGATTTGGATTCTACGTTCAATCTTATGAAAATTCGACTCCTCAAGCAAATTTTGATCAAGAGGCAAAAAAAAAGTTTCATTTTAAACTTACTTTGCTTACATTTACAAAATCTTCGTTGATAACAGCTCCTATAAAAAGGGGACTACTGTTTCGGAATGCGATCTTAACATTATGATGATCAGGATTTGTGACTATTGAATAACGGAAATATGTGTCATTTACCTGGGCTAATGAACTTTCCGGAGTGAGCCACTCAGCAATATCAGTAACATACAAAATTAAGTCACTAGCTGACAGTTACAGAGCTGAATATAACTATCAAATCGAGAATTCCTAATCATCAGGTCTTCAAATTTATGATTTTTTTTTTTCCTTTTCAAGTAGCAACTGCACAAGGAAAAAAATTGTTTCAATACCTACCAAACAGTATCTAAATTTGACGTTGATAAAATTCTGAGTTAAAGTTAGGTACCTCAACTGCAGGTAAATCAACCACTCGCTGGGAACTGTTCCGTCAAACGACACTACCAATAAAAAATGCAATTAAAGTGCAATAAAGAAAGAAGAAAATTATAGCACCCCTCCCCTTCCTCATCTATTTAAAAAATTTAATTGAGAAAGTATTAATTCGTCCATCCTCCGTCGTACTTTCTTCCTTAAAACTTTCTTTTTTGAACTAGAGTTACAAAATTTTTATATGTGGATGATATCAGAGAGAAAACGTTGATTTTTCACCCTTTAAATCACTTCTTCTTTATCTCATTTAAATGCAGTTTTTCTCGTAATTCCGTATAAAAAAGGCCGTTTTAAGTAAGACCATTGGAAAGCTGAAATCCTGAAAACCCTTTTGCTGTAGTTTGGTTTTCGAGAGCACCATATTAAGAAGATGAGTAATTGGATTCAAAACAGTGTAATTTGTAATTTGTTGCCAATTGATTAAAGAATCGAACCCCGACATTCGGACAGTCGAGTCTGATCTTGTTAATGACAGGTGAAACGAGTAATTTATTAATCATGACGTCACAACGGTACCGTTTCGTAATGTGCTGTGTAGTACACTTTTGGACCAAGTTCCCTCCTTGTAACGTCACCTGACTGTGCAGCAGAGAGAGAAATCAATTTATTGGTTGATAATAATATATCCAGAGAAATAAATTAAAATAAAAGGAAGCCCTCACCTCATTAACTAAATAATATCGTACATCAATATAAACGCATAAACCAATTTATTGCGCGGCAATAGGTAAAGCTCTTGAGGCCACACAAGACTTGCGTTCAACTTACAATTTAGTCCAAAAGGTATGGAGCATTTCAGCTCCCAGACATTTGACATTTGAAATGAATTTTAATAGTATGATTTAAAGAAACAAAAACAAATTGAACATACTCGTTTTCAAGTACAACTTCAGCTTTTCTTTAACCTATTTTTATGAGCCAAGAAAAGATACCGGTTTTGTAATTTGACCACTTGAAACATGTAACTCAAGTGATACAGGTAAAATGTGGCGAATTACATGTAAACTGTAATGAGGGATATCATTAAAACCAAATATGGCTTGGGATATTTCCCATTCCCCATAAATTTAAAACGAGTAGGTAGTGTAGTTATTTGGATGTCGATCACTAATTATACCACGATACTTATAATGGTACAATAGTAGATTTTTAATATACAATTATCTTATTTTGAACGCTTTAGCAAGACTAAACAACTCCTCCGATGGTAACTTACTGTCAACAGAAGTAGTTGGTCAACATATCGAAATACGGGACCGTGGTAATGAAAATGGAGAGTGATGGATGCAGGTCGATGCATTCTTGCAAACACGTATATTCTCAAAGGCCAACGTTATGTTAAAAGTCTTCAGCGTCCGCACGGAATTATCTCCCTCCTCTCCCTCGGCTTACCGGGGGGAGAAGAGCCCCTACGCCCGCAAGAAACGCCAAATTGATTTCTCGCTCGGCAGAAGTCTCAGACGGAGAGGCGGGTGGTTAAGGAAGACTTAGTGAGAGACTTATCCTTCCCAAGTCACTATAATTAGGTTGATCCGTCTCTTCTGGCTTTCTTCTCCATCTCCTGGGGCTTCTCGACACTCGGGTTCCGCTCAATCTTCTTCATCTTTTTCTCACCCACTTGGACCTAATCACGTCGCCTTCATCGCCAGCAGCCGCCTGTTGAAAGCGCAGCTTGCAATCAAATCTTTCACGTCTTTACTTTCGATTGCACTTCTGCCACGAGCACTCTGCCCGGACACACAATGAGCGCTACCAATTTCCTCTTGGGCTTTTATTACCTACTGAGTAATTCCCCGATCCGCTTTATATTAGCCTTCTATGGCTTCGTGTTATACGTATGATGATAATAAATAAGATTTGTTGCAGGTGTCAGCCGCACGCCGCATAGTGGTGCCAAAGTGGCAAAAATCTTTGGTTTTTGAAAACGCGCAATTCCCTGTTCCCAATTGTGATTCTATCGATCATCCCAATGCAGAATCTCATGGTGGCATGGATTTTGGGAGGAAGTACGGCCATCCCAAACCCCAAAACCTAATCAAAAGTGATGTGGTATACCCCAAACAGAATTTTATTCTCCAAGCACGTCTACTGGGTCATTCGTTGTAAGAAATTACCAGCACATAAAAAAACGCTGAAACTTATACAACTAAGGGAGAGCGGGGCTGGTTGACAAACATTTTCGTTTTTTATTTTTTATATGGGGTTAAATTTGTTTATTTGGACAAATGAATTTTGTAAGATGACATCTTAGCCACAAAACCTCGTTAGAATTATTTGAAAATGTCACTTAGTTTTTCATGTTTCTTCTTTCTTTTTCTGATTTGAATCAGTCGGAGAGTTTTAGAAATGCGTTCAATGGATTCAGTTAGGAAAATTACTTAGATATATCCCCTCCCATTTCAGTTTTATCCAACACCAAAGGCATTATCTCATGCCAAAACCCTGATTTCGTTTAAAAGTTCTCGCTTTTCCACGTTCAAAAAATCAATTTCTCTGTCAGAAATTGCTATAAAATTGAAATTTAATAGACAGATAGGAAGCCGATGAAATGTAGACTTTTTTTCCGCAGAGCTCATCCATTTTTCAGTCGGTGGTATGGACGTGAATCATCAAAAAAGCGAAAGGTTGACAAAAATTCAAGTATAGGCTGGAAAAAACCATGTACGACGATGGGTAAAATTTTATGGAATGAAAATTAAAGAAAATTTTACGGTCATTTGAAGGGTATAATTTAATTAAAAATTGATTTTTTTTGTCATTTCTTGTATTTCTTTGGTCAAAAGTTGTTGTAAATACTGAACCGATCCATGAAACGTCGTCCTTCTTATATGAACACCCTGTATAATATTGAAAATATTAAGCCACGATTTTTATGAAACAATGTAACGACATACCTATTTTAATTTGCTCAGATAATTCGCTTTTCTAAAAACTTGTCCTTACAGTAAAACTTCGAATGTACGTAGGCTAAACCGCATAACCGCTCGGTATTGAAGGTATAATCTGATGTCTGCGCCGTTCCTAAGTGAAGTCGGCATTCTCAAGGCGTGCAAGAGGAAGGTGAAGCGATCAATTCAAAGACCCAACTTCTTTTCCATTCTGTAATTTGACACTTAAGTATCCGTCCTAACGCCAATCGCCTGAAACAGAATTTAACCGACCACACTTACTGCTAACCAAGTTCATGTTACAAACCTGTTCACTTCAAGACGAAGCCCGGATAACGCATCCGACTTTTCAAGATCCCTTTGATTCCAATGATGAATTTCGGTATTATACCATTGAAGAAATAGTAAGTGTCCCAAATAGGCTACTAATTCCGCCTACTCGCTTTCTGAAGGCCCTAACAGCATTTTCTACAGGTTTGAGATGGTAACATCAAGGATTCGTGGTCTTGTTGTTGCCCAAAAATCTGTCAATAACGTTGTTGTTTTCTTATGGTCTTCGATCGAACTGTTCTAACAACTTCATCCAACTGAAGTTTCGTTTTTTAATTTTTTCTATTGAATCACGTTGAAGCTTGTGATATAGACATTCAACAGGTGTATTAAATTTAGAGAATAACTGTACCTAGTTGGTTTTATCAAATGATGTGTATGAAGTTATCACTGTTCCTAATTTCGCCTACAAAACAGATCCCCATTTCGCCTACTAGGCGGAAATAGGAAGACGCTTAAAATTCTTCCTCGCCACTTTTATCTCGATTCGCAGATGTATGAGAAGAAAAGGAAGAAGCTTCGTCGAGCTTTTTATGGAGCAGAAGATTTAAAGAAAGCGGTTTCATCACAAAATACTGTGAAGAGAGAGGGGTGTGAAAGAGTTGTCATCACCAGCTCACCACACAAAAAAAGTTGGCTGATTTCTACGATGCGATACTCCCAAAAAAGAGAGTTCCAAAAAAAATAAAAGCACAAAGAAGAAACCATGGAAACGACCGCCATCCTCTTCCAGCCGAAGATGTGCCGTATATCGATACTATCGATGACATGGACTTCGATGACCCAGATTCCGAGGAAGATTACAACGACGTAGAGTGTGCATTTTGTGGCAAAAAGTTTAGTGAAGACAAAGGAGGGGGGCCCTGGCCGCAACGCATAAAATGCTATTCATAGAACCACATGCGATGCGGCTTCCAGAGAGTCAAAGAAGTTCTACACCTTTACATATTGCTTAAATTAAGGTATGCAGAAGCTAACTTTATTTGGAGGTAATATATTCACCAGTACTGTAATATAAGTTCATTTTAATTATATTCAGCTTTGTACCAAATGAGTTTTAGTTCTTCACATCCTTCGTCTATTGCCTGTTCCTAATTCCGCCTACCAGGCGGTTTTAGGAACACCTGGTGGGCGACATTGGTATCGCTTTTTTGCGAATCACGATTTTGAGTTTTCTCACTCTATCTAGAATCACTTCTAGCAGGATTTTTCAACAGCAATTTGGGCTTCAGGGATCAATAACACGACTCCACTGGTAATATTAAGAATTTTTTTGATCGGTTTCACCTGAAAACAAAGCTGCTGTAAGGAAAAGCAGTTATGGTAGGCGGAATTTGGGACACTTACCCTAACTGACATCTAGACAGATGGCCTTTGGGATATTTTAAATTGAGGAAATATGATAAGGACAGTATAAATTTAAAATTCCATCCCTTCCCAAGTATAATCTGGAATTTTCGACTCCGCGAAATGTAAAAATCTACTTTATACAATAAAACTCATTATTATAGTGAAATGAAACATTTTTTGAGAATCACGACTTAACCCCATTCACCCCAGATCTCTTTAATAACAAAGTTTAAAATTGTAGAAAAGTGGCGTGAATGCGAATATTAACAGTTAAGCTGTTACGACTAACCCCCGCAAGATATTGAATAACAGTACCTACTACACAACAAACTGCCACTCGTTTTTAGGTTCTTGCTTTTTCATGTGAAGAAATTATCGATGTGTCCAACACTGATGGTCGAAATAATTTACACTTAATGCGCATTGTAATTCCGTACTCTATCGAGTTCACGTTGTTCAAGAAAATGTATATAGGAACAACAGTGACCAATTCTCACATTTATGTTGAGAGAATTTCGCACTGAACCATTTTGAAGTTTGTGTCCATATAACAATGCGTGACATTCTCATTTGACATGTTGGTTTTTCTTTATGTTTTAAGGTCCAAATTGGCACTTTGTTAATTACTTCACATTTTTGTCAGAGTCATCTGAACTCCACCAAAAAGATCCTCCTTCGAAGTTATTCTTCGTGGGTATTTTTATTTACTTACCGAATTATTCAATTACTTTGTCTCCTTGATTTTTGTAGGACTTAACCTTGTATTTTCAATATTTGTGATCAATAAATGAATATTTGGTTTGATTTTGATTCGTGGACATAGCTCATTTCATCGATCTTCTTGTCTGAAGATGGGTTCGCATTATATCATTTATCTCAAGTTATATTGCTGTTCTATTAAGCAAACAACCATCTTGACTTCTAGGTGTCCATATAACAATGTGACATTCCCAATCAACATGATGATTTTTCTTTTATTTGTTAGGGCTCGAATACTAAGAAAAGGAGTTTTTCTATAAGCGAAATAGTGAAATAAAACGGCCCCAAAGATCTAAAAAATTTTAGGCCCACGGAAGGGGTCAGAAAAATAGTAGATTTCTAAAAGCTACGAGTTGATTAGTTCCGCAGTCCCGGCCTAATAAAAAACTAATAAAAAGTTGACGTCTTCAAAACCCATCCGAAACTCCGAATCTTTCTTTTATTCGGCCGACATAAAGAAGTGGGTCTCGCCCGAAGGTATAAACCAGTACATAAAACGTGGGTGGGTGAGCTTCCGAAAGGTGACTCAACTCTTTTTCTTTTTTCGTAACGGGTGGAGAGAAAACGTCATAAACTCAGGTCAGATGACGGATTATTTCGCCGTTTGGGGGAGTCCCCGCAAAAGGAAGGTCTTCCAAGTTAACACATCCAATTTTACGTTGTCTTATCAGGTAAATAGCCATCACCTACGGTTCATATTGTTTTGCGATGGATTCACCTTACTTTGTGACGGTTCTTGTGAAGGATTTCAATGCTGTATCTCAGACATATACTGCCTTCTGGGACATCCCCATCGTATCATCTCTCCTGCTATTTTCCCCCCGTTTGATAGTTCTTGGCTCATAATCAACGTGTGATACATTTTATGTGTTGAAACTTTTTTGTTGATGAATTTTGAATTGCAAGGATTGTTTGCGGGTAGATTGAAGAACCAGTCAGAGGAATTTAATGAGTATATCCGAGTAAGGGTTTATCAATCGCATTTATCTCATGAATGAGGGCAGTTAACCTGAGGGATAGTTTAATTCACCATGTAACACAAATGGAGGTGTTTATCCGTATCAACAGTTAAACCCTATCTAGAGTTTATACAAGCCGGTTCCCCTTGCGTTGCACTGGCTAACAAGCATTATTGCTCTCTCAAGGTACAATCACTCCCCCAGTCTAATGAGACAGGGTGTCAACTCTCAGCGCTCCAAGATGAACAAGATAGAAATAAGCCTTAGTGCGCTTGAGGCGCAAATGAACTGAAACGGACACAAAGAGAAGTATCTCCGTCGAATTAGGAACCGAAAGCCTGTTTTTGCCAAATTCCATCACCCTAGGGTGAACGAAAGAAGATTATCTACCTTTGACAATCACACAGCTGATTTGAGATCCTCCCAGCTACTTCCAGTGGTCTAAACGGGCTGTGTACCAAATAGCCGATTCAATATTGTAGAGCAAGTAATAATATTCTCTGATCGTATCGTGATTACCATTTCGTTTCGTAATTACTGGCAGCTAGACAAAGGGTGATCCTAAGTGAGTGCTTGCGGTTAATTCCAAAAACATCGGGAACATGATGTTTTCAAACCTACATTTCAATAATCTAACCGATTAATGACATTAGAACGGCTCCACTTGCAGGAACAGTTCAAATATCGTTTGATTTGTGACAAAAATTCATTTTTGGCGGTTAGCATCGCGCCCCCTTCCTCCCCCTTGATTTGAAAGGTTTAACAACTACGATATCCTCCTCTATTAACGAACGTGTTTATTCAATCATCGTCACTAAGAATGGTCTATTCCATGATGAAGGAAGAAGTTGTACATAATCTAAATTAGATTAATGTTGACATTAAAATAATTAATTATTAATTTTGATATTAAATGTTAAGATGAAACTTCAAGAACTTGCTGGAAGCTTGGTTGGGTGACAACGGTATCCATGTTGTCGTCCCAGATTTCGTTATGAAATTTCTGTTTTCGCGGTCTTAACTCGTGCTCGCTCTTGGCGCCCTGGTACGTGTGAAACTTCCGCGTTACCCTACAGCGTCGCCCATCCCGCGTGACATTTTTTCGGCTGGTTAGTCCATGGCTAAAACACATTCTGCGTTAAAAATCTTATGCGAGTTTCGTCGCCTGCTACGGAGTTCAAAACGCCTGTGAAACGTCCTAATAACTTCCACAGTTAACTCGGTAGTAGTATGAGAACTTGTGAGGTCCCCCCCTGCTCGACTCGGTTGCCTTCTTCCAGGGAATATAATCACGAGGTGAGAACTGGCGTCAGGATACGGGCGGAGCGGAACGCACCCCACGACCGTAAGGGCCAACTGGCGCCCGAAGCCCTCTCGCAAGTGCCTTACGTAGATTAGATGGAGGACCCACTTGAGCCGGCTCTTTACGATCCTCACAATCTGATGAAAGTGTTGCATTGCAACATCTGGACCCCCTCCCATCCCCACCTCTTAACTTCCCTTATGCCTCCCTCTTCACCAAGTACATATGTAATAATGTACGAAAGGCGAAGTCTACCGCCCCTTTCCGCAGCTCTGCAGACGCTTTCTGTTATCTTGATATGATTTACAATTATTACCACTGCTGTTCTCTCCCCCCAATTTTCCGAGCCCTAACTGAAAGTGCGGACAAATCGAGGTGGGTGGGTGACAGTTTATGATTTCACATTCACTTATTGCGACAAGGACATTTTCTTTGTCCTGTCATCCATTCATGAAAGGAGCGAATGAATGAAAAACATACACTTGTGCTGCAACACCTTGTGGAACAGATAATCTGTAGGTCAACATTATCATGTGCTAAACAGGTCTATCAGTAGTCCGCACTTCATCCTTATACGCTTCGTAGTGATTTTTCAGGGTGAAGTTCGTATTGAAGGGTCCTATAGAACAAAATTACCAACCCTCTAATTATAATTGAGGAGCTTACTTTCAAACAGGCTCATATCCATTCCGACAAAATGTTCAGGAAGTGAAAAAAACGATTTGCTGATTAGTGGAGATGTTTATCTGCAGTTTCTCATCGGAGTAATGTGTGAGAAGGCACAGATAAAGATGCCTCAGAATATGAATCAATTTTCTCCAAAACACGAGAGTGTATATCCATTTTCACTTTGGAAATGTGCCCTTTTGATCAAAACTCATGGATTTGTGCCTTTTTGAAAAAGGAAGAATTCATTCTCCATTCTGTAGGTTTTATTGAAAACTTTACCTGACTCCATATTTCCATTTGTCATGCCTGCCATCTATCAGGTCTCGTGTAAATATTCAACGTCAAGACGAAGGCGCAATGCTTCTTTTAGGATATGTGCCTTTTTGAAAACCTTCGATCGCAAGGCACTGAAAAAAATGTAGGGGACGGATTTGTTATCTTTTGATGCAAACACATAACTTTAGCCCCGGAATTGACGTGGATGTGTTCTGTTTTGTTCGGCAATGATAGGGGGATCTAATTCAACTCATATTCAGAGATAGAAAATTGAGAAAAAAACATTTTCTCCCAGATTTGGATATGTGCCTTTTTGAAAGTAATCTCCTCAATTACAAATGACAATCATAAGGGATTGAGAGGTAGGTAGGCAGACGATAAGGAAACGACCTTCGCTACCTGTTTGAGTAAGCAAGTGCGGTTGATATATGTACTTATCGCTTATGAGTTCCAACCGGTGCAGATGATCGCTACCCAATCCCTTATGATTGTCATTTGTATGCCGAATTGAGTGTCATATGGGTTAGGGTTATATATTGAGGTATAGTGAGAGCTTCGAAAGAGTAGTGAACGCACTTTATGTGCTGTTTGCTTTAGTATAATTTACACTTTTCTAGTGGAACAAACGTCAGGAAATTATTTGGTTGACACACATATTAAAGTGGCAAATGTAGAAATATTAGGGTTTATTTATCATTTTGTGGGAAGAAGATTTTCGGAGACCTGTGAACTGAGGGCAGTGTTTGAGTCTTCTAAATTTCCACCCACCAGCTATTTCAGTAAATGCTTAGTTTCTGTATTTGTTGTCGTTGTGGCCAACCATCTATCCTGTTCCATTATTAATGTTTTTTGTTGCAACTATTGCACTTAATTATTAGGAAAACTAAGTTCACTAATATTCCAACCATTTTAACGCATTTAAGCAAATTAATTTACTCCCATTTTTGCAATATTATCAACTAGAACTTTCTTTGAGCCGGTAACTGTTGACATTTTATCATTAACGCTGACATCAAATTCGGAATTGTGGGAGTCTATTATGAGTCCGTTAACGGTGATAACAATCCTTTCTGTAATTTTTTTCTAGATTTTTTGTTTGTATAATCTTTCGATGTTACAATGGGTGGTTCGCTAATAATACATACGATACAGTGACAGTGCAATACATATGAAAAGAATTAACTAAATACTGGATATCGCAATAAATTAAATGAGAAAATTGGCGGCAGAAGGAGCCATGTAGCAACTGCCTACAGTAGGGTTTTGGCTTGTATGACCGATTGCACAAAAATGTAGACTTTCATCGCTAGTTCGTTGGTGTCCAGATTTAATAAGGATATGAAGAAGTCCATTGATAGATGTTCTTTGTTAAAATGGGTCATCCTCTGATTCCTAAAACATGGGCACTCGCAAAAACAGTGCGTAAGTGAGTCAGGCGTATCCAAACCACAAGACATACAATTTTCAGAGGCATCGAAGGAGACTTTTTTACCACGGCTGCAAATTTTACATAATCCCGGGTTACTAACTCTTATTTTACATAAGAGTCTTTTGAGTCCGTTAACTGTGATAACAATCCTCTTTCTGTAATTACATGTATAGAGACAAATGCATTCCTGATGATTAATTTTCATGGTAGTACTTCCTTACTATTTACCAGAACTTAAATTAAGTTTCATTTAGTTAAATTGAACTGTCATGGTGAAAATTTCATTCTCTGTCTCCTTCAACACTTCACACGGATTTCTCCTCAACGCCCCTCCTTTTTGCCAATTCGAATTTCTGACGCCTACCGTATTAGTTTTTCATCAGTAGATCTCGCCATTGCGATTAATGAGTCTGCTACCCACGCTTCTCTCCTTTTTTCTCTACGTACTTCTTTTCGATCGAAAAACCAACCGCCTGTTTCATTCTCAACAACTCATATCTTTCTCAACTACTTAACGCCTTGTCATCTAGCTTCTTGAGTTCGAGCTTATTCTCATCGAACCCCCAAGGTTCCCGGCATTTTCCTTTCGGGATTTCTCCTTGTTCATCTTCAAGGGCCGAAGGCTGGCTGTCACCCCCGTCTCTAGCTAGGGGTGACGCCTCCGGGAAATTTTGGAACATCATCAGGAGCTTCCTGGCCCTGGACGGTAGATATTTGGACATCACACACCGGGTCAACACCGTGAAGGTCAGATCAGCGCCTTTTTGGTTTATTATTCAATAATAAACCATTGTAATCGCTCTTGAAAAAAAAAATGTCTAACTCCCCTGAAAATTTCATGGTTTACGTTTCAAAGGGTGTAGAATCCAAATCTGGAATAAAAATGTTTCCGTCCGTCCGCCGTACGCCGTACGCACGATTTCTCCCAAACGGCTGGAGCAAAAAATCTGAAATAACCAGGGAAAATCCATATTGGTCCGACGACGCCTCAACTCTTTAGCCAGCTCTCTCACTTTTTTCTTATGTTCGGGTTTTCTCACAACCCCTTGAGTCGATTTTAATAGGGGAACCTCACTCGGCGAATTCTTGGTTCAAAGGGACGCCCTAAAAACATAAGGGTGAATCGTGTTAGTGACAATTGAGAAGTGAGGACACAGTTTGATTACCGACTCCCTCATCAACGTCGCTCTCCCACAAGGGACACTCGCCGCTTGTTCTCCAATCAGAACGGCCGCTCAAGTGGTGGTCGAAAGAGCGGAGAAAGTGGTTCTCCCCCCCTTTTTTTTCCACCGGCACTTTTTTGTGTGTGTTTCAGGGGTAGGAAATGTAAGTCTAATTGTGTGGAAGGGATTGAGCGTGGTCGAGTGGAAGGAGACATAATTGTGCGTGGTCCGTCCCGCGAGGCTGGAAAAGCAATAACGAGCTCTTCAAGTTTCCTCCTCCGATCCGAGAAGGACTTGAGCATCTAAGGAAGGCAGTGAAGGAAAAGGCTGCCGCCCCCGCCACTCGAGATTTCCTATTAACGATATGTGTGCACCACTAGCCATTCTCCCTTCCGACTTTTTCAAGGCGCTCGAGAGGCACATCTTCCTTCTTTTTTCCCTTTTCTTTATTTCTATTCCCGATCCCCGGATCGGATCAGTTCGACTCCAAGGGTCATGAATACAATCCAAACTCCTGGCAAACGACTGTTGACCATATAAAGAATCTACTCCCTTCAGAGAAAAATCGGGCTGTACAAATCTGTTGGAAGTACTTACCTGGCTCAAGAAACTAGGGTAGAAGTAGTTACGAATTCAATGCTTATAATATAATAGGCACTATATTTCACAGTTCTTCAATAGTACCTATCAATACCAGGGCTTTGAACGCAGTTAAAATTCCTTATTTTTCGCTTATTGTTAGGTTACTGGATATTCCTCATTTTTCTTCCTGATTACCAAGTCAACTCGTTATTAATCCTTTGACAGTTTACATCAACTCCTTATCCTATACTCTGTGATGGATATGGTTAGTTGGCCCTTCCCGATTTTAGAATCCGTCGCCTTGGAGAAGGATCAGACGTTTTCAAGAGCGTAATGGACCTCGGTGAATGGGACGTTTGCCGGGACACGATTGCGGGAACTCTGATCTGACCATTGCTACTTGTTCTCTCCTCTCTTATCGCTTGTCAAGTCGGTCTTCCGTCAAGAAACTTTTCACATTGATTTTTATCGCCAGTTTTATAACCCACATCCCAATATACTCCACGTTATTAAAACATTGAGAGAAGTGCAGGCAGAGTCGTGCCTCAAAATTAGATCGATCCTGAAGGGTAGTAGAAACCCACCCCGAAAGCAAACCAATGACAAAGTGCAATTCCTGCTAGATTGTTGGGAAGAATATCTAAAAAATAATGACATAATGGCTCACCTCACCAATGTTACGAAATACGCACCCGAACCCGAAGACTAGTTTACTCAACAACAATTTGACGCTGTGATTCTTCACTAAGACTGACTTGAAGCTGAATATTTAGGTGAGTGTGCATTTTTTACTAATTTTGTGATTCCCGCATGCATTTCTTACTAATTACGCGATTCCCGCAAACGTGCTCTCGAAGCGATTTCTAGACCCGCAAACGTCGCAATTCTTCCTGCAAACCTGCCTTACAACCACGCTATTTACCGCAAACGTACCTCCTCCGTTTTCAAGCGTCTTTGTCATCCTCTGAGCTTGGCGAAGTATTATTTCCGCATTCAGCTCAATGGAAGGGGCAGCTATACCATTCCATCTCCTCACAACTCGCAGATAACAATACGACTTGGCAATTCGTCAAAGCATGCAGTCAAAGCCACTCCTTTCTCATTCATTCGTTGGGAAACCAAAAGTCCAATGTACTCCGTGTTTTCCCCACTTAAAATTACCTAGATCTTGACCTTGTGCATTACGAGCAGTGAGAATAGAAGATATTTTCTATCCTCACTGATTACGAGGTTCTATTGGCTACCCATTTCACCGTCAACTGCCCGTTCTCCGTAAAATTTTTGGAAGCGTTACCAACAAGGAAGTGATAATTTGTGTGAAATATCTCGTTCAACCGATTTACTCCCTACTTCTCCTTGAAAAACAGATCCTCTGAAATCAAACCTTTTTATATTCCTAGTTTCAATTCCTTATGTTAAGTTAATCTGAGTGAAGAGGGAATGTAGTCTAATACGTTATAATTCAAAAGAAGTATTCTCAAGTGTGCGTTTTTCGAAAGTGGTGTTTTCTACTGCAACCCCACCGACAAGGCGTAGACAGTAACTTTCCTAAAGAATCACTTTCACCATAATTCATGAATAATGACTGAACAGTAAATATGGACAAAATATGCAGGAATTATTTATATTGTGTAAAAACCTAAGCCTGCTAACTGAACAAACTAACAAAGATGTTGAACACCGATTGAACAGTTAGAGAACCAAGCTAATGCAATTCACAGTTTACGAGAAAAAACGCTGCAAATTATTTCACTGGGGTTTATTATTAAATTTCATTTATTTGGCTTGCATTCATGATTTGAATTTCCACTAAGCTTTGGAATGTGCGTGTTTCACAGGTGATAGAGGGATTATTGAATTTCAGGAGATATGCATAGAGCACGTAAATCGGCCCTCAACCAAAATACCTATTTGGATTGATCAGTTGATCATATTTGTGTGCCTCCTAAAATTCAACAATCGCTCTATCACCTGTGAAATCATGAATGCAAGCCAAATGAATGAAATTGAATAATAAACCCCAGTGAAAGAATTTGCAGCGGTTTCAAAAGTTTCGGATTTCTCCAGTAGCATACACTAATTTATGATACTGGAGAACTGGAGGAAATCAAGTCCCCAGCATCGTGCACAATTTCAAATCCTAAACCTGTCCTGTCCTGTTGTTGAAACCTTTTCTTTTGGTATAATTATCGACGGAAATGAACTCCACGAGTCCAAATACTCGAACAATTGTCCCTACAGGATTACAGTAAGGTAAAATGTGCGGTACAGTGAAAAAAGTAGAGCTTTCCGTCTTATCCAAAATGCTAAGTCGACGCCATGAAACGAGTCAAACACAAGGCAACGCAAAGGGGGGGGGGGTTATCTTTGGCATCTGCGTCTTCGGAAACTGATTTTTTAGGATTAAGAGATAAATTGAGAAGTAGTGAATCAAATCGACCAAAGGAATGTAGCCATTGGAGTTATCCGGTTATGGTTCTGGAGAGATGTGCATTCATGTTCGGGTCATGAAGGCATTTCTAACCGGAACACATACGCTCACCCTTGGAATTGAAAATCTTTGACCGAGAGACATCAAAGTCCATCTTTGACTAGCGGGAGGGCGCTTTCACTAGGAAATGACAGAAAGGGCGGCGAACGAGGGGGGAGAGGAGGACGGAGCCCATGCAAATACAAATTTCCTTAAAACGAGATTAACTCTTGTCACTGGAGCTTTTGATGATGGTTTTCGAAGGCTTATCGCCCGTCCTCCTGAAAGCCTTCCATGAAATGGGATGAGAAAAGAAAAAGGCAGCGGCGGAGGGCGGGGATTGATTTGAAGATGCAAAGCGGTTCCACAAAGACTTTCGTAGCGGTGATTCGGCCAATATCCGCTGCTTTGGGCCTTCGCCTCCGCAGGCCGACTTCCCTTTGATCCCCGCCCTTTCAACAGATACAATCACAATTTCCAAATCACAACCCTCGAAATCTTATTACGGTAACCTTAGCTCTTCTTTTCCCCCTCTTCCGGGGATTCTCCCGACTCTGCCCCACATCATGAACTCTATAGAAAAACCTTTTGTGGGGAGAGGAATGCGGAATATCGGAGGGGATGGTCCTGAAAAATGTCTTTGTGACTTCTGAAACGGCAAACGGGTTAGGTGTTTAGGGTTTCCCTTCCTCCCTTCACCACCACCACCACCTAGCAATATAGTTTCGACGGTTACCTGAATTGTAAAACGTTTCCTAAAAACGCTGCGAATTCTTTCTCTGGGGTTTATTATTCAATTTCATTCATTTGACTTGCATTCACGATTTGAATTTCTACTAAGCTTTGGAGTGTGCGTGTTTCACAGGTGATAGAGCAATTTTCTGAATTTCAGGGGGCACACAAATATGATTGACTGATCAATCCAAATAGGTATTTTGGTTGAGAAGTGATTTAAGTGCTCTATGCATATCTCCTGAAATTCAATAATCCTTCTATCACCTGTGAAACACGCACACTCCAAAGCTTAGTAAAAATTCAAATCATGAATTAAAGCCAAATGAATGAATTTGAATAATAAATCCCAGTGAAAGAATTTGCAGCGTTTTTTTTTCAAGAGCGATAACAATGGAAAAATATTCTATTTGAAAGTTTTAAATTTCGTAAGACGGAGCACGCATATCGGAGTGCTTCAACCCGTGTATCGGCTTTAAACCCTTTTAGGAGTTCACTCCAGTATCCACATTCACTACATCGCTAAATTACTGCGATCAAAACAAGATAAAACTTGTGTTTGTTTTGATCGCAGCAACCTAGTGATGTAGTGAATGTGGATGCAAACGTTGGCACCATAAATCGGGCCATACATCGGGAATGGTTTGAGCTACGGACCTGGGAAGGAGCTCATTCGATTCCTCATAGAAAGTTCTTTAAAAAAAAGTCCAAATTTAGGCCGCCTTGACTTTTTTTGAGGTTTTTAGAGATTTTACAAAACTTTGACAACCCTTAAAGGGCACTTTAAATTAAGTGAGAGTGCTGGCTAAAGAATTGGGGCGTTGTCGGACCAATATTGATTTTTCCTGAAAATTTCAGATTTGTTGCTCCAGCCGTTTGGGAGAAATCGTGCGTACGGCGTAAGGCGGACGGACGAAAAAAGTTTTATTGCGGATTTGGATTCTACACCCTTTGAAACGTAAACCATGAAATTTTCGGGGGGGTTAGAATTTTTTTCTCAAGAGCGATTACAATGGTTTATTATATTATAATGAACCAAAAAATTATTAAGGATGAACAACCCTTAGCACTTAGGGTTATGAAAAATAGATGGAGCCGATTCTCTGACCTACTGAACAGGCATATACAATTTGTAAAAATCGGTAAAGCCATTTCGGAGGAGTATGGTAACTAACATTGTGACATGGACGTTTTATATATTAGATTTCCTGCTACCTCAGCTTGAAATATAACGCATTTAATCTATAATTCAATATGGTAAGACTGAAAAAGTCACAAAATATCTCAAAATCTGTAAATGTTTCATCTTGTCATCGACTACTTAATGCTACACATCACTATATGCCCTAAAACTGAGAATGTAACAAAAGCACAAGGCAGCCTACTCCCCAATCAATAATATTATGATTGAATATCATGGAGAAGTTCCAACAGAAATTAACACAGCTTTTATCTGGACGCAGAAAGTAAGAAACCCCAGCAAACCCTAGAAAGGGGAAATTTGAATTTGGGGTAAATCCAGGTTCTTTTTCGTAACATGTTAAGGACATGTTTTAACGTAACATGTCGAATGGTCTGGAATGCAGAGCTACGTGAGCTGCAAGTTTTGATATCAGCTTTTGTTTTGTACAAAGGAACAAGTCATGTTGTTGTTCACAGATTTATATTTAAGACATCTAGAAGTCAATTAGAAGGTATGGGTCTCAATGAATTCCCTGGTAGCTAATCCCGTTTCTAATCTATCTAACGAACTGAAATATGAATGGGAATCTTTTTATGACATCCAGAGTGGGGAGGACAAAATATGAAGGGGCGAAGGGACAAGTTTCTTTACGTAGGCAGGTGAGGAAATCTTCAAGATCCTAAGGTGGAAATCGGATCTCGTTAGATACCCAGTAGGGACCGCTCGTCGGGTCAACATATTCGATTGTTTTCTTTCTAATGATATTGCGTCATCTCATCTAAAACTGAGCCATTTGAGCAGGCTCAGCAGTAAGCATCCGGAGGTTGAGGGGGCTTACCCCCTGGCGAGGCACGCAGCGCCGAGTTTAAAAAAAATAGATTCCTACTCAGCCATCCTTCATTTAATTGTTCTCGTTATATCTCTTATCTAATAAGCAGGCCGAAGTACTAAGAGATTAAAGTAGGTACCTCGCTACTTCATCAGGGTTTTTTCGAATTTCTCAAGTACCGGAAATCGATTCCCTCTACAAGAAATTCATTCGAGTACGTAGAATGGGGAATCCTTTTTTTTTTTTTGGAGGGAGGAAAAAAGTATTAAACTTCCTTGAAATTATGATCCGCTTTACTGTTCTACCCCTTTCAATCCCCATTTCCACCCTGCGACCGCCTTACCGGCCTAATTACCTTACCGTTCCGGGATTCGTTACCGGGAAGTCCGTTTGAATAGACTCAGCGGATCTCGTCCTCCACGGACTTCACATTTCGTTTTCCATTCCCTACCTCCCTACCCTTCCTAAAATCACGTGAAAAAAGGGTAATTATCACCGAAAGGAACGGAAAAAGTAGGATTACTCGAGTTAATAAATACTTAATCTCCATCTTTTCAATAACGGTACATGTAATCCTATTATAGAACCCTTTACGAGGAAATGAAGAATTTTAGCCCGCTCTTGCTTTTTTTTCTTTTTCTTTCGTCCCCTGACAGTTAATTACTTATTTTTGTTAATGATGTCCGTTTACACTTGCCCCTCCGATGGGTTCTCCACTATTTCCTTTGCTTGCGGATATTTATATGGATCATCTTGATAAACAAATCTTTCGAAAATTTAAGTCAAGTAACCTTTTGTACTGGTGTAGATACGTAGATGACATCATTATTTTATGGAAAGGAGCCGAGAGACAACCAAATTCCTTCCAAGGGAAAATAAAAAATTTGGATCCCTTCATCCAATTCACTCTAGAATTGGGCGGAAATAAGTTACATTTTCTTGATTGTCCATCTCATTGATTAACAAAAACCATAATTTCTCCATTCATAGAAAAAATACCTACAGTGATATAACTATTCATAGCACTTCAAATCATCCTTTAGTTCATAAACATGCAGCTTTCCATAGTATGATCAACAGGGATCTTTGGGTTCATACCAATGAATGATCAAAATTTATTGAAAGAAAAATCTGTCATTAAAAGTATAGCCGTAAGTAATGGATATGGGGGAGAACTTGTTGATTCCATTTGAAATAAGGTTCTTAGGAAAAAGAGTAGGGAAGGGGTGTGTAATTTAGTGAGCGAAATTGAGTTGGAAGAGAAAATGTGGATAAATACACCTCATTATGGGAAAATTTCAGATAAAATTTGGTAAAATTCTGTCATCCACAGGTTTCATTGCTGGGTCCAAAAATAAAAATAAACTTAAAGATTCTTTGGGTTCGGTTAAGGATAAAACTAACGTTCAGGATAAAAGTAGGTTATATAAACTAAAATGTTCATGTGGGCTAAAGTACTGTGGTCAAACTGCTAGGAAATTTAGGGCACTAATAAAAGAGCATGAAAAAGATTTCAGGGACAACAAAGGTGATTCTGCCTTTGCAAGTCATCTGAATGAGTCCAATCATAGCTTTATTTTTGATCTGACAAACAGGCAATATGTAGAATTTCCTCACTTTTGCCCAAAGGGAGGTATGTTGGATGTGCTAGAAAAATTCGAAATTGTTAAGAGTGATAGGTCAGGAAAATGTTTAAATGAAGTTATTCCTCAAAATATTTCACCGTTGGTGGTTAATTTTTGCGGTAGGTTTGGCTCCCCTTCTCCATAATGTTACTGTTTGTGCCCCCTTTCACTTTGTAAGCCTTAAATGGCATTGGTTGGTCCTCCCCGTCCCTTTCACTTCCCTGAGCCAATAGGATTCAATCTCCTTTTGCCTGGCCCTATATGAGATGTGCTATCTGTGATGTAACTGATGATGTTCATGTTTGTAACTGATGATGACCTAACCGTCGAAATCGATTTGGCTGTGTACTCATAATTTTCGTGGAAATATAGACAACGCTCTATTTTACTCCGATTTTATTGAAATGGGTTTCCATAACTTCGTCGAGAGTGAATTCGACCGTACCAATGGTAATCGTTGAAATACTCATTTAGGTAGTGTTTATCTTATAACCAGAGCACTTCAAATACCATGTAACCATGGCATGATACAAAAATGCCATATTCTGCCGATTTTTGAGAAAATGCCATATTCGTGCCGCGTTTTACCTTTTTTCCGCCAAATTCCTTAAAAACAATGAGTGAAAAATTGTTGAAACTCGAAATAGTTGAGTCGGCTCTGAAAGTAGTAGTGGGCTGCAAAAGGCACCTGGAAGGAAAATTTGTGTTGACTTTGGACAGAAGCGATGGGGATTGGAGAAATCCATTCACATGCTTGTGAAAAATCGTAATATGTGCCACCTCTCTACGGCTTCCAAGATGGGCAACCCTTACTCGGCCGCCAGGTGCCTAAAATCGACCTGCCCCATAGGTATTCTCAGTTTGAGAGCAAGGTATCGCATGAACTTCCGTTGAACCCCCTCCAATGAATATCTGCATGCTGCAAACAAGGGGGACCAAACTATACTAGCATACTCTAAACTCGGGCGAACCAAAGACTTGAACAACAGAACAATTGCTTCAATTGGCGAGGAGTCAAGCG
Organism: Creontiades dilutus; assembly: GCA_031894815.1. Classification (NCBI taxonomy): domain Eukaryota; kingdom Metazoa; phylum Arthropoda; class Insecta; order Hemiptera; family Miridae; genus Creontiades; species Creontiades dilutus. Next base: position 726,843 of record JAVIWC010008056.1, read on the forward strand.
TGCACCTTTTTAGAAAACCGAGTGCTAGCCAGAAGAAGGCAACTATATGCCAAGCTAGAGATCCGTCTGAATAATTTCAAGTAGTCGGCATACGTTAGTACTTGATCTCATCTGAAGAAAGCTGGGAAAACAAAATTCATCGGCAGAAGGAACAAGTGCGGGCAAATTTGTGAACCCTGAGGGACAACCGATGATGCTGGAAAGGGTCCAGAAAGTGTACCCTCAAGCCCTCTGAGACCTATCTAACAAAAAACTGTGATGAATATGGTTAGTTGGCCCCTTCTCGATGATTTTAGAATCTGTCGCCCTGGGGGATGAACCGGACGCCTACAAGCGTCTGATTCATCCTCTGAGAGTGGCAGAGCACAATAATGCATCCACCTCCTCGGAAGGGGCAACTATACCATTCCATCACCCTCACAAAATTCTCAATCCAAGATCGATCTTTACCTTCATCATTTGGTGGCATTGCAGGATGTGGGTATTATAGTACCAGTTCTTTATAGACAGATCCCTACAGACAAGTATCAACAGGACGGTCGATTCATTATTAGTGTCTTCAAGCTTCAGCTTGTCAGACAGTAAGACGAAGCGTTTATAATGGCCCTCACATCGCCCGACAAGATGACACACACTTGGATTTATTGATGCTAATTAATTGGCAGACAAAACGCTGTAAATTACCTCTAACGTCTCTCATGAATTATGCACTCAGAGTGGTCCTACCTTTTTAAAAACGAATCAATCCGCCGAGGTTTCCTTGTTCCACGCGGATTCAGCGTTGGCGTACGAAACGTCTCATTCAACCGCCTCTATTACCACACAATGGACCTCAGATTTTATTGTGAGGACGGGAGACACCCTATGGAGTTCGTTCACTTGGGAAGTGAATTTCATCACAATAGCGGCTATTAAATTATCATTGTCGATGGTGATAATAATTTGACTGTTCTCACTTTAGCGCCTACGTGACGATTTTGAGTTTCAGGGCGGTTGTTTTCACGGCACCCTCGCGGAATGTGGACAAGTAACGGCTTACGATCCACCTCAAACAACAAATTACAACCCCGTTAACAAGTTACGACGAATGCTAACAAATTGGATCCATTCACTCTAAAATATAAAGTTATCACTACCAAACCGTGAGCTTCCCTGATCAAAATAGTTTCAACTAGACTCTGAGACGTTCTGAAAGGTTCCGTTATCACAACAATAATATATTTCATAAAATATATAATTATTACCTATTCATAACATATTCGAAGCGGTTGGTACTACTTCATTTCAAGTCCTGAATAAATTTAGTTCAATCACGATGCTAATGTCGGGGATCATTTTATGATTGATTCTTAATATTTTCACAGGGAGATTCCCGTGGAAGTGATTTTTAGCATTCCTTTGGCGATATTTGGTCCTCAAATTCTGGTTGTACAAAAAGAAAACTACGTGAGTAGTAGATTTGAAGTGGGTATGAGTAGTACACATAATTTAGAATACATTAGAAATTTATTGACAGAAAGAAAAATGACGGAAATTGATGGTTAAATGGCAAACAAACAAACACAACAAAGAAAACGCTGCAAATTCTTTCACTGGGGTTTATTATTCAATGATTCATGATTTGAATTTCAGGAGATATGCATAGAGCACTTAAATCTGTTCTCAACCAAAATACTTTGGATTGATAGATTGATAATTTGGATTGATCAGTTGATCATATTTTTTTGCCTCCTGAAATTCAATAATCGCTCTGTGACCTGTGAAACATGCACACTCTAATGCTTAGTAGAAATTCAAATCATGAGTCATTGAATAATAAACCCCAGTGAAAGAATTTGCAACGTTTTCTTCAAGAGCGATTACAATGGAAAAATATTCTATTTGAAAATATTTAAATTTCGTAAGACGGAGCATGCATATTAGAACACTTCAACCCGTGTATCGGCTATAAACCCTTTTAGGAGTTCACTCCAGTATCCACATTCACTACATCAATGTTAAGGGTTTTTTAGGGTTGTTTTTTGCTAGTCAGGGGGAATTAAGGGATTTTATCCATCTTTAGGCTCTTTGTTGATGTTATACAGAGCATTCTGATGGTGAGATATTTTCTCCGAAATGAGGGCATCTCTTGTGTTAATTTTGTACCCACGGAGGAGACGATCTCGTTGTTCAATTAACAGATGTACGACCACATCAATAGCAAAATGGACAACGCGATGTCGGACGCATTGAACCTGGAATGTGATTTAGATTTTTGAATTTGTTTTATTTTTGAACTGTTGGTTTAAAATATGTGTTTCACTTTTTAGTAGAAGATAGGTGTAGGTAATAGAATTTTAGATTTGAATTAGGTAGGTTGTAGTATGGAGTTGACACCTAGTTATATCTGTAGTTTTTGTCCTTGAAACCATATACCTTCGCATGATCTCATTCTTCAAATAATGATCTCGTTGTACTACTAGTAATTAGATTACTACTAGTTTAGATGTAGTATGGATGTGGATACCTGGTTTTATCTGTAGTTTTTGCTCTTTAAAACAATATACGCTCAGCATGATTTAAAGTAGTCCATTAGTTCTCCTGTTCTGATATCCCGCCAAATTCGCACTGCTCCTCAATCCAGGCTATGATGGTACCAAGAGGTACGTATGCCTCCGGGGTTTTTCTAGGGATTTCCAAAATGGATTTAGGGTTGTTTTAGGGATTTTCATTTCCCGCTCAGGGGGTTTTCTGAAAAAAAAAAGTTGGCGACCGTGCAGCAGAGCCTCACAGTGAAGGCGTATCAGGTGGAGGTCAGCAGGGGGGGCGGGAGGTCCGGCAATGACGGCGGCAGGAGAACATCAAGACGGCAAGTTGCGGAGGAGGTCGCTAGAGGCGGTAGCGGCAATCAGACGTATCGACCGCCCCCGCGGAGTTGGAGCGATGAGGGGCGGCCGGAAGGGGCATCGGGGGCGGTGGGGGCTGCATCAATAATGCACTTTTCTGGGGCCTAACTCAACCCGTTCCCCGTCCGTCCGCGAGGCTCGACGGTTCGCCGTGAGGTGGCCCGTAGACGGGGGCGGCGGAGGGGTGGCGGCTCTCCTCAGGTGTCGTCCTCTGTGGAAGGTCCTCCCGTCTGGGGCCGGAGATCCTGATAAGAAGCGAAAGACGTCGCGAACTCGTGAAAGTTTCATTCTAACGACAAAAATGAAAATTCAAGAAACAATACTATCAACAGGAGTGTAACGAGGTAGGGAATAAGTGGAAATACACTGGCAAGGAGATGGCACAGCAGCTTTCTCGTTACAATCAAAGTGACACCATTATAAAAAAGAAAATAAAGAAATCTTCAGATGAAAGATTTTGTGGTAATTGGTCAAACTTCCTAAAGATTCGTTGTGACATTTCACAGACCGAAGTAAATGTAATTACTAGAGATAAATGGTGATTAGAAATGAAAAATATGAAAGTGAAGGCAAGGCTTCCGCTGCTTCGTAGACTCGGAAGCGAACTGCAAGACACATATTCTGAAAAACTATCGTCACATTTTAGTTTGGGAAATGCTTTAGCCTTGGACTAACTAGACAAAACCGTAAACACACGGTTACTAAGAAGAAAATAGTTTTTACACCTGGAGTTAACTTTGTCGCCAGAGAACGATACGATTTCCCTCTCATAATTTGTGTTATCCATTTAAGTTCAATTATCATAAAGAATGGTAAAATCGTGAATTCTCTAAAATGAGGAGCAGACGGGGGAAAGCGATTATTGTTACGTAATTTTTGACATTTTATGTCTCTACTTTGCTACGTAAACTCGAAAATATAACGCGGACAGCGTCACGAAAAAATCGTCACTAAAATATTTCTGATGGTTTTCGCTTACAACCGATTCGTTGGTACGGATCATTATCTTCGACATTTGTGATCGTACAAAACTCGTTCACCACTCATTTGAAAGCTGTTGATTTACTTAATCTTGTTACGTTAACCCCTGGACATTTGGAACCTCAGTGACCAGACGAAGGAACCATTACATCGCAACCATCAACCTCAGTGACACCCACGGGTGTCGGAACAATGAGTCTACACGATCGCGAATTCAATTAAGTACCCACGGGCGGTACGCAGTACGTGGTGTGTGTGCGGGAGGGGGCGCAAAGACATAAAATGTCCCTCGTGGTTGCGTACTTGTACGAATTCTTCTATAGTGGTTTTTTGAACGGTTTTGCCAGTGGTAATGCTTCTGAAGCAGCAAGGGAGTCCCACTCAGAGGTCTGGCGTTGTCACCATTCGATTCAGCGAGAAAAGTTACGTACCTATACCCGGCCTCCAATTTAGTTTTTTTTCAAGTTCGGATAGTTGACTTTTGTCGTCTGAATTCGTTCTACCTTGAAGGGTATCCATTGCTCCCATTCGGCAAGCAATAGGTAAGTACCGATTCTAGAAAAGCAATGTAGGTTTGTCTCAACAGTTCTTTACTAAGGATATTTTTTAGTTTAAAGCAAACGTACTGTCATTTACGTAATTTTCTACTACTTGATTTTATTGAGGTACTCCATTTCAAATGTTGATCGAAGAATACACTCAAGTACTTTGCTAGTAGTATTGTCTCACGTCCTGTTGCAGCCTATGGTATGCTAGTTGTTAACCACTTCAAGCCCCAGGGGTATTAATGAAGAACCAGGTGTTTTTCAGAATAGGCTAGGGGTATTAAAGGGAAGCGTCAGTGGTACTTAGGAAGCCTGAGGGGCACTGATGGAACGCCAAGGGTATTAACGGAGCGCCGTTCCACTACTTATTAGGTACCATGTTGTTTACAAAAAGTGCATGATATTGATTCATTACTACATTCATTACGAGCACAAACTTGTGATTCGTTTTGCGAGGGATAAGTGCCTCATCCTCTCAATTTCACAGGCGTGTTTTTAACGATTCCAGAAAACTAGACTCAGTTCATCGGAGTGATGTGCACGCATGTTCGTGGTCTCCATCCTATTACAAAGGAATTTTATGGCTCTCGGCTCAGGAATAATTGGCTCTAAAAAGACTCGGCGAAGAAAACTATGAAAACGGGCGAAATTTATTGTGTTGGCGTGTTCTAGTTTCTTCCTCCTGCAATCCAATTTCCATTAGCTTTATTAGAAAAACGTTGCAAATAAATAAACAAAACGAAAATTTTCCTCTGGGTGAATAAACCTTTAGTCTTCTTTCCAGCACAATACCATAGAGTCAAGCAGTAGGTACTATTGATTTATTATTTTTTAATGATGTACCATTGTAATCGAGGAAGATAGAAAACTGTTTAACCCAATCAATTTATTACGATCGAAGGTAGCGGAATTGATTTTTCATTCCCTGAGAAAATTCGATAAACAGTAGAACATTTATAATAAATTAGTTATAAATAAACATTTATAACTTATAACCAATTTAAGACAACACATATCACTAAAATAAAATGAAAATGTTACAGTTTTCATTTGCACTTTGATTGAATTTACAACGAAATGGCTGCAAAGCATAAAAATATCATCAAAGCTATTAGGGTTATAAATTCAACAGCCTTAAATTATATGTTATTATTTATATAATTGTAATCAAACACGAATTCTCTATTTAAAAATATATCAAAGCTTATTGATTAATTTAATGATCCTATAGACACACAAGTGTACAAAAAAATCATTAAAAAGGGTCACAAAAAACACAATTTCAAGACAATAGGCCTATCAAAATCTTTACGCTTTACATTATGGACAGTGTAAAAACGCTGCAAATTCTTTCACTGGGGTTTATTATTCAATTGGCTTGCGTTCACGATTTGAATTTCTACTAAGCTTTGGAGTGTGCGTGTCTCACAGGTGGTATAGCGATTATTGAATTTCAGGAGGCACACAAATATGATCAACTGATCAATCCAAATAGGTATTTTGGTTGAGAACAGATTTACGTGCTCTATGCATATCTCCTCAAATAATCGCTGTATCACCTGTGAAACACGCACACTCCGAAGCTTAGTACAGATTCAAATCATGAATTCAAGCCAATTGAATAATAAACCCCAGTGGAAGAATACTTATTTACCCCAGTAATAATATTGAATAATGTTTACCTATATATTATCAGCGTTTCATGCGTATCAGAATGCTTCAACCCGTGTATCGGCAATAAAGTACAAGTATCCACATCGGCTATTCACTACAACTCGACGCTATCGGCATCACTAGGTTACAAACAAACAATAATAAACCAAAAAACGCAAATCTTGGCACCATAAATCGGGCCATACATCGGGAATGGTTTGACCTATGGACCTGGGGAGGCGCTCATTCGATTCCTTATGGTACATATGTTCTTCAAATAGGTATAAATTTAGGCCGCTTCGGCTTGTTTTGAGGTTTTTAGGGATTTTACAAAACTTTGACAGCCCTTAAAGGGCACATTTCGAATTGAGTGAGAGAGCTGGCTCAAGAATTGGGGCGTCGTCGGACCAAGATGGATTTTTTCCTGAAAATTTCAGATCTTTTGCTCCAGCCGTTTGGGAGAAATCGTGCGTACGGCGTACGGACGGAAAACTTTTTATTGCAGATTCGGATTCTACACCCTTTGAAACGTAAACCATGAAATTTTCAGGGGGGGTTAGAATTTTTTTTTTCCAGAGCGATTAGAATGGTTTATTATTGAATAATAAACCAAAAATTTTTAAAAGATCACTGTCGAGCCCTGTCGAGTTCAGAGGTTCTACTGTAACAGTAAACTAAACACTCAAATATTATAATTCCGGCCCTTCGAACTTGAAAATGTTTTTACCTCCTGGATTAGAAGTGGCGGGGACTGTAGGAGATGACGGCTCACGAGGGTCAAGGATGCGCTCCTCCTTCGTGAATCCTTTTTGCGTAGTTGGCCCCCCGAGAGAAAAGGAGCGTTTTGGTCGTTTTTGTCTTCCCGGGGCCCCCGCAGCTGGTTCTCTTGGCCAAGGCCAGCCCACGGGCAGGACGGGTTTATTTTGAAAACTTTCCCTGCGCCTTTACCGAGTCCGAGCCTCCCTGGTATGGTCCAGGCGCAGCAAAACAAACCTCCAAGTTAAGGTTTAAATTTGTGGTTGAGTTTAACTTTGTGCCAGCAATCGTGACACTTTACAGAGCTCTGGTGGTTCCCATCTTGGAGTACGCCTCAGTCGTCTGGACCCCCTACTACAAAAACTAGATAAACGAACTACAGAGGGTGCACCATCGTTTCTATGTGGCCTACTAATCCCCGATTCCTCAGGAATAGGAAGACTTTGGCGCTCTGGAGAGGATGTTTAACGTGCGGAGTTCAGAAATCTGGCCAACGTGACATACTTCTGCAGACTGGCATCAATTTTTTCTGCACAAGCATCATTTTTCTGGTTCCCTTCTCGCCGACAGACTACCTCTATAACAGACCTTTTTCATAGATTGCCTCGACCTGTACATTTTGTCGTAAATGAATGCCCCGATTCGGTCATCTTCTCACATTCACCAGTGGTAGTCAGGAGGAGGTGCGGTGACTTACCACAGTGAGTTCTCTTGTGTAATACATTGGACTAATTCAGTTGATTTATTAATTTTTTCTGACTTAATTTTATTTTGCTTATTTCTTTTATACAATTATTATGTCCTAATTATATGAAAAATGTAGTGGTAATACGTAAATTGTTTAGACTTGCCATACGTTCCGATACCTTACTGAATTGGTCCATCTATGCTGCTGTGTGGTTATGCTTTCATTTCAAGTTTACCCGAATCGACTCCGTATCTACCAGGAAGATGAGGTCGCACACAAAAGGGGTTTTCTCACATTTTTTTCAAAAGTGAGTTTGATATGGGGTTTTGTTTTACTTGTTGAGAGCTATCAAACCATCAAAGAAATGTTGGCCAGAAAGGTTTTTTTCCATCTCTAAAACTGCGTCGAAAAACAGTCTCTGGGGCAAAAGGGGTTTTCTCCACCAACAACTTGGGAACAAAACCAGCTTTCTCCATGGAGTCAATCAGATCCAGGTTACAATCAGGTCTATCAGGTAACCTTCAGTGAAGGTTACATTCTAACATCCAGTCTTGTTCCGCTCTTTGTACGATTTCAAGGAGCTGGAAAAATACTTCCGAAGTTTCGATCAAATTCAGTTCCAAAAAAAGAATCTTCCTAAGGAAATGCTAAATCAAGAAAGGGTATTGAAGTATCCAATTCAAAGGTTTCTACACTTTCCGGTTTGAAGAAGAGGGTGAAAAGCTCAAATTTCCCTTCAAAAAAGGTTACGATGGGCAAAGGGTTAGCGCTACTGATGTAACACGAATTTCTTTGACGCATCTCATCGCTTCAGAAAAAAACTTCAGAAAAAACCGCCTAAACTCAGCGAGAATTGGGCATTTTCAAGGAAAGTTGTGTATATCTCCCCGCTCGTGGAGGTTGCACATCGAATTGTTGAGAGATTTTCTGTAGGATGAGGTAAACATCATGAGGGAATGACGTCCAGGGCATTAAATATAAGGAAACCGTCGGTAGTGAAAACTTGAGCTGAGTGGACATTGACAGTTTTGTTTTATAAATACTGCAAAACCAAACCGGTTGCTGTTATGAACACCGAGTTACGAACCCAAATGAAATCGTGAATATCCGAGTTGCTCGTCTCTTCGGAAGGCTCCCTCATCTGACTTGGCGAGAGGGCCACGAATCGAAAAAGCTGATTCAAGGCCGACATCCGACAGTTGGTGCAGGGCAGAGCCTTCCTGCGCAGCTCCTCGGGCCCCGACGCGGTTTACGACCGTGACGAAACGCACACAACGAAGCGCTGCTTGAGCTTTTTATTTTGAACTTCTTCGTTTGGTCCTCTGAGAGGAGCCCTTCGGATTTCAACATCTTAAAACGGGCCAACGGAAATACCCCGAGCCCAACAAGACATAAATACAATCGTACACTGAGGGCCAGGATCGCTACTGTAGACGCCTCGGTCTCTGGGTGTTTCATTCAAATAGCTTAGTACCTTGGACAAAATCATCGGCCGAGTTCTCGCCCCAGTGGAGCATACTGAAGTATCGTAATGGACATAGAAATAGTGATTTTCGATAACTAGGTTTTACGTGAAGTTCGATCGTTGCGTTAATGGAATTAATTTCCATCAATATTTCTGTTAACGATAATGGATTTAGCTGTTAACAATGTAAATCCATACGGTTCAGCTTATCAAAAAAACATCAGAAACTTTAATAAATATACATTGTTAAGGTGAATCCAAAGATGCCAAAACGTGCTCCAATTTTTGAGTGGTGTATCAGATATACGAACGGAAGCAGTAGGTAATAATGTGGGACGGGTAGGAGGCGAAATGAGGGAATTTTTCAAAAATTTTTCTTGAAGTTGAACAGGTAACACATTAGCAGTAAAAGGAGTGGGGAGTATGGTGCGATTCTGGCGTCATGCGTAATTTGTAGAAGAGGGGGGAATTTCGCGTTGGAATTTCTGAACCTTGGAACTTGTAGGTAGAGAGGGAGACGAATTTTGATAAACCTTAGGTAACGAATCCTGAGCTGAATAAGGTGGGGAATTGTGGACTGGACCCGTGCAGAATGATGGGAGTGGTACCCAAGATGAGAGGTATTTTTTGAAGGCAGTTTGTTGGCATCGGGAGAAGATGACCGAGAAGGCTGGTTGGAATGAGATTTACCGAAGGAAGGGGAAGAAGGTCTACCTAAATGTAATAAGGTATGGTGGCGTTTACGACAGTTTCGAGAATGAAAAGTTTATTTACAATATTGGGCGGAATGTGAGCCTCCTAGACAGTGGAAACAATATTTAGTCGGTTTAACGAATTCCCATCTCTCCTGGATACTAAGGTTTTAAAAAGAATCACATGAAAAAAGAGCATGCTTTTCATCACAATAGGGACAGTTAGTTGAGCGAGAAGGTGACGTAACAAGAATTTTTGCAGTTTAAGGAGCAGGGCGATCTGGGCGAATTTTACTGAATTTTTTCGGATTTGGAAGCGAATTTTGAGAAGCAGATGTGCAAGACTGTAAGCGTTCCGCCCGTTCCCGTAGAAATTGAATCGTATACTCTAACGAGAGAATTTCCCCGATTTTTCGCCTTCCAAATTCTTCTAAAATTAATTGTTGATATTTTATCGAAAGGCTTCCAAAGGCGAAATACATGGCAACTGTTGATGAGAGAGACGTAGGTTCCAAAGCCACCTATGTCAGAACTTTTGGTTTATTATTCAATAATAAACCATTGTAATCGCTCTTGAAAAAAAAAAAAAATTCTAACCCCCCCTGAAGATATCATAGTTTACGTTTCAAAGGGTGTAGAATCCAAATCTGCAATAAAAAATTTTCCGTCCGCCCGCTGTACGCCGTACGCACGATTTCTCCCAAACGGCTGGAGCAAAAAATCTGAAATTTTCAGGAAAAATCAATATTGGTCCGATAGCGCTCCTATTATTTAGCCAGCACTCTCACTTAGTTTAAAGTGCCCTTTAAGGGTTGTAAAAATTTTGTAAAATCCCTAAAAACCTCAAAAAAAGTCAAGGCGGCCTAAATTTGGATTTTTTTTTTTTTTTTTTTTTAACTTTCCATGAAGAATTGAATGAGCCCTTCCGATTTATGGTGCCAACATTTGCGTTTTTTTGGGTTTATTATTGTTTTTGTTTTGATCGCAGTAACCTAGTGATGTAGTGAATGTGGATACTGGAGTGAACTCCTAAAAGGGTTTATAGCCGATACACGGGTTGAAGCATTCGATATGCATGCTCCGTCTCACGAAATTCTCCTCTCCTCTTTCTCCATTCAAATTCAAACTCCAAAGAGAGGTGAAAGAAGATTAATAGTTGGACGAAATCCCGCTAGAATGCGCTCGAAACCGTCATCGCCCTCTTCGCCGAAGAATCTCTTGAAAGATTTGCGAACTCTACAACACTGTTATCAGTGAAACCTTCTTTGAGACTACACGGCTAGAGATGTTCGATATTTCTGTATGATATTGATATGATGACTTTGTCACCGACATCATTTCAGTGACTTTGTCACCGGTACAGAAATGTCGCTACAGTAGGTAATATTTAATGCTAAAGAATTTGTGTTATTATTCGACATGAATTTATGTTACCATTCATAAGTTCCTTAAAACATGACGTTTTCATGTAATAAAATAAATTTTTAAAGCGATGAATGTGTTTTTTTAATTTTCTCTCACTCTTATTCAGAAGTCTAAAATTTAGTAAAACATTTTTCTACATATACAAGAATAAAAACAGATTTTTATTATTCTAACTGTAAAGCAATTCCTCTTTAATCATAAAAATGTATGTTCAACATCTCTTTTTATGCTTCCTTCCTTCAAAAAACTGTGACAGCGCCACATTTCATTCATTTCCACTTTCTGTCACCGATATTTGTCACCGATATTTCCCTGTCACTGGAACCGAAGTCACCAATATTTGTAAGTCACTGGTTCGTACATCTCTACTAATAAACCCTTCCACTTCAGGACAAGTTCAAGAACTAGGGAATTACATTTTGATCGATCAATTCATACGAATTAACCAGCATCAATTAGGTGGGCCTGATCAGTATTGAACTGCTGTTGAAACTTTTTTTTTTAGATTTCCCGTTCAGAATCAGAAGAGTGAATAAAGAAGGCATAAAAAGAGACCCCTCTGATTTGCATTCTCATCGTCAGAGCAGCAGCGCACCTCTCCAATTAAAATGGGACACAGTTCTGAATTGCTTCATCAACCTCTTTTATTCTTTATGCCCCGATCACCCCGGGTTTTTTCCCTCCGGTGCACCAACCGACCATACAAATTGCATAAAGCCTTTCAGACGTCTATTCCGAGAGTTGGGAGAGAAGGGGGGAGGAGGGCAGGCTTTATTTTAATTCGTTATTTTTTGGCGGGAATAATAAACAAAATGGAATTTGGGTCCTGGGCAGAATGCAAATGTGATTGGATGGTGGGAGTTAGCTTTTATCATCGCACCGTCGCGGCGCCTACTGCAAGCGATGCGAGGCAATTAAATCGGATCACGGTCCGGCGACGGGGGAAGCGAACAAAAATATTGTGTGACCGGCGTCGCAAAAATGTTGTGATTAAGAATGAAATTCGTGAGTTCATGAGCCGGACGGTTCCCGTTTTCTTTTTTTGAATACAGCTGTCCCTCGATAATCCGACGTACTCGGCAGTCCAACGGGCTGCTGGCAGCAACATGCTGAGAGAGAATTAGACTTTTCAAATATTTTGATGTTAAAAGGGATTCAAGAACAAGCAATGATAGACTGCCTGCGTACGGAGAAACAAAAGAAAATCAGACTTCTTTAATGTGTAAATATGCATGTACATACATACATATTGTATATTCTACTTAAATTTCTTTCCGTATTTCTTTTAAAAACTTACTTGTACTGTCATTTTGTATCCTGGTATTAATAAATTCCATGTACCTTTACTGTTTCTTCCTTTTTTTAACTTCATTGTGTTCAAACGCATTAAGAATAAAACATCCTTGATAATATGACATTTTTGTTAATCCGACACTCTCTTGGTCCCTTAACTGTCGGATTATCGAGGGACAGCTGTTATATAACTTTATTATTAACTCAATGATTATACAGTTTTGATAGTGTTTCTTATAGTAAATAAATTTAATTTACATGGTACTTGTGTTTGGGTACAACCCAGTACTTGTCTCTTGCCAGTTACTGAATACTGCGATAGGTATAGTTAATTTAATAGTATAATAAGCTAGTATAATAATATGTTTGGTACCAAAGGTGGGGTTTCAAAATAAATTGAAATGCCAATTACCCAAAGTACAAACTAAATTTATTAAAGAAGAAATGAAAATACACCCCAGCAGTTTAGGAGAAATCGTGCGTACGGTATGGCGGACGGACGCAAGAATGCCAAAAATATTAGAAGTGATTCGTGCCAAAGGTTCAAATTAATTTGCCAAAATCTTCAATTTGATAGAATGCCAAAAATTCAAATTGATTTTGCCAAACTAATCTGATTTCATTTTTTTCCTAACTATATATATGTATGTAGGTATGTAAGTACGTTGTGTGTGTGTGTGTGTGTGTGTGTGTGTGTGTGTGTGTGTGTGTGTGTGTGTGTGTGTGTGTGTGTGTGTGTTTATTGCAGATTTGGTACCTACACCCTTTGAAACGTAAACCATGAAATTTTCAGAGGGGTTAGAAAAATTTTTTTTTTTTTTTTTTTCAAGAGCGATTACAATGGTTTATTATTGAATAATAAACCAAAATTAGTTGAACTAGAGCGGAAACTAAGAACTAATTTAGTTGAACTAAATATAACTAATTTTGGAACTAGTTTAGTTTTAGTTCGTATCTCTTAGTTTCTCCTTCTCAACTGAGAACTAATTTAGTTTCAAAATTAGTTTATTTAAATTAGTTCTATTTAGTTCAACTAAATTAGTTCTTAGTTTCCGCTTTAGTTCAACTAATTTTTTAGGTAACTAGTACCAACTCTGAACTACTTTGACCTCCACTGACAACGGGGACCACCCAACCCCAAACTCGGGGACCACTCATTTATATTGACAGTTCATGGGCCAGATGGCGGAATGGTTGTAATATATTATCTGGTAGGTAGGTATTTTCTTGAAAAATTCCCCAAAAAAAAGTGTTTAGTTTGAAACTAAGAACTAAACTAATAGTTTCAGTTGAAAATGGAAACTAATTTAGTTTTATTTTCTCCAATCAAACTAAGAACTAATTTAGTTCTGGCCGTTAGTTTCGACGACAAACTGAAACTATTAGTTCAGTTTTCGAAAGCAATGAAACTAAACCAAAATAGTTTTAGTTTTTAGTTGAAAATTTTTACCCAACTCTGGCAGCAGCACATCCCAACTACACACACGAGTAGCTCCAAATCGGCGGGATGTGTGACAGGTATACCGGCTACCCACCATCCTCCCCGACGGCAGAAAAAAAGGTAATTAACATGACATATTTTTCTGTTCGTGGAAGGTACTTAATTTTATTTGAGATGATTATGACGTATTTTTTACCATTTTTGGAACATGTGACCATATGGATACACCCGTGAGCAGCGATGATCAGTGTATGCAAACCGCAAAATAAGCCTATTTCTTCTAGTGGCGGCAGACACACCACGATCGACAGCTTATAAATTTCGTGATATTTCTCACCTATGTAAAGGAAAATGTTTGTTCTTAGTTTTACTTTCTGGAGGATATAAATCGTCCATACTCTAAAAATGATCATTAGTATTTTTTAGTGGTTATATCAGCAATAGTAAACCACTGGCTCTTGTGGTGGCTGTTGTTGTAAAATCGGTTTGGTAGGTATCGCATTTCAAAAACTTTGGTAAACTGGGTCTTCACGCACGTAGATTTTACGTGACTTATGTTCCTTCCGCCAAGGACGATGGGTGTTAGAAGTACAATGACATGAATTTCACTCAATGGTCATTTACGCGTATTTTCTCAGTCATGTTGGCGTGTCACCGAAATCCAAACGGATCTCCACGGGTCCCAGGGACCTACTGAATACGATACAAACGTCTCCGACCCATTTTTCACTACCTTCAGCCATTTTGTGAGCGTTGATAAGGGCGCTTACAGACTGGAGCTGCAATAAGAGCGAGGAAAGAGAGCAAAGAGAAGAGCGAAGAGAGCAGAGAGTTGTCCATTTCAGACTGGAGCGACACTGCGCGAGTCAGTGCGGTTCAAAATTTGATTTAATCCTTCTCGACGATGACTATTTCTTTGCGGAAAACCCGTCATTAAGAATCTGGTATTTACTTCGGGGGCGACAAGTAACAGTAAGTGTACACCAATTAAATCATCAGGATTCATATTTCGGAAGAGCGATAAGAGCAGGGTGGGGCTGCGTCGGGGTCGAGCGCCGATGCTAGCAGCGCTTCGCCCTTCTCACCTGCCTCCCTGTGTTTGTTTTCTTTGCTCTCTTTCCACGCTCTTATCGCAGCTCCAGTCTGTAAGCGGGAGCACAGTAACTGTTAGGAAGGGCAGTTGACCACAGTAAATATTTTCCTCACTTAGGAAAATGAAGAAATTTCTTAGAATCCGCATTCAATGACCGTTAGGGTTTCGGCCGGAGGGGTCACCGCCCTTCCACTTAATCCATTTTCGGGGGTGAATTGAACACCTTCAAGGAGAAGGATGAGGACGAGGATGAGGAGGAGGCCCGCGGAGCTGGTGGGGCGCAGGCCCGGAGCGCCACGCCCTGGGGATGACCCAGATGTGCGTCCCGGTCGGCCTTGAACCGCGGAAGGGGCCCCGGGGGTGCGCGGAGGGACGTTTCCCCGCTGTTTCAGCCCCTTCAGCGGCCGCCCCCCTCTGTACCCGGTACCGCGCCGCCCCCGTGTACCCCAGGATCCCCAGGATTATTGCCTCCGCTCCTCTCTCCTCCCTTCGTTTTATCCCTCTCGTCGCTTTTCCTCCTGCGGAATTCCTCTTTTTTGCCTCGGCCAAACAACTGGGAGCTTATTTGAAGGAAAAGTATGAGATACGAAACATGTAAAAATTGTAAAACTCCCTTAACCCTGGAATGGGAACATTTCCGGAACTAACATAATTTCTGGAACTAATTGAACATTTATTGACATAAATGTTAGGATTTATTGAATTTTGTGGGAGGTTCTTTGTAGTTCTGCACACTGATATAGCTTCCTCATTAAGACACCATTTACGAGAACGTAAAAATTGAGTAAAGAGAGGGAAAATCGAGATTTTTTGGGGGGAGTAAAATTTACGTCGAACGTTTCCATTAAGCATATATTGCAGCACGTTTCCAATCCAGGGTTAATATATCTTCCTACACAGATTTACACAAATATCCAGGGTGTCCAGTAAAATTATAAGATAAACTCGGGAAATCAATCCTACGTTTAATTTGCAATCGAAAGTGTCTCCTAGCATTTTTCGTTTAGAGACTTCGTTTTCCCGCAATTTAATTTCTAAGATTTTTTTTTTTTTACTTTTCAGACCTTGTCTCACTAAAACAGCTGTAGCTCCCTTAATTTTGGTCTAAACGAGAAAATAAGGTAACCATAGGAAAGAGCATAACATTTCCTGTTACTCCGATATAAAATTTCATTTTTTTAGCCAGACCTTATTGGTGAAAAAAATGGCCAAAGTTCAAACTTTGAAAATTTCTTTAAAACCATCTTTTTTCTTTGTTTTTTTTTTTTCGCTATCTGCAGGGAGGTTTTTCATCGGGCACTCCTCGTTAAAAACATGCCCAGACACTCAGCTTTCCAACGGCATACTCGTTTTTATGTTTGGACGTCTTTTTCTAGGAGAAAAATGAGTTTGAATGGAAAAAAACGCGGTTTTTTAAACGCAAAATCGAGTTTTTTATGATTTCAAAACTTGGCGTTTCGGGTCAAGTTAGTTTCGTATTCTACACGATTTTTCACGCTGAATCGAATGGTGATACTTCCCAATCCTCTCAGGCGATCCCAAAAGAACGTTATCGGGTCTCGAGTTTCAACAGGCGTTCTGCGTTATAATTTTTTATTAACTACAGTAGGTTTTCAAAATTGCCTGCCCCCAATCCTCTCAGGCAAATAGCATTCATGTTATTAAACATAGTGAGTTTATTGGGTAGCATGGTTATAACTCGGAATTCTTCATCAGGTCTAGTTAAACTCAGATATACGTTCAGATCTGTACGACCATGACGTCTCACAGTACCTTGCTAAAGCAGCCAATCTGCACGATTCAACACATTAATGAACGACTCATCCGACAGCTCTGCTGATCCAATGTTGGCCAAGAAACTCTCGTTCTACAAAATGCAGTATATTTCCTGGTTCGCCCTGATCTCCCGCATCATGTGGGAGATCACCCCCGAACTTTCAGGACAAAAACGGAGGCCTTTCGGGTATCGAAGAACTTTTAGCTAATGATTACAAAGGCTAATTATTGAAGATAATGAACCGAAAGTAATGATGTTCCTCCCACTCAACGGTGTAACGAAAATACAAATTCTAAACCCACGCAATAAGTTGACGACGAGGAACAACGACTCGGTTTCGCGGAGGTTCCACCTCGTGGAAGTTGAAGTTCAATATTTTCATTTTGCCAGCGCTCCGACTTTCTCCCTTTTGTATCACAAACATCATAAAAGATCGAGCGGATTAATTACGCCCCGACGTTCCTCGTGAAAAGAAGAGTTGAAGAGGAAAAATACAAACGGAACTCGGAGCCGAGGAAAAAAAATCCTCTTGCGGACGGACAAGGTTTTTTAATGAAATTTTCGTTTGGTTTCTATTATGCCCCTTGCACTTTGTTGGGTATGCGATTCAAAGGGCATTGATAAAGCCCCTGGAATACAGTTTCAATTTAAAAAAAAAAGCGAGAGCTGGTTCCGATCATTGGTTATTATTCTACAAAGTCTGGCGGGGTTTGATTGAGTTATTTTTCTAGCGAGAGGGTAAAAAGAGCGTTTGTTTGACGGAAGGGGCAGCGGAAGGGGGAGAACCAACGTTTTCTACTTTTGATTCCTGACTCGAATAGAAAGTTTGATTTGTGTTGTTTTGCATTCGACTGAAAAACGTTTTTTATATTGCTGTTGTTGAAAAATTTAGTTTCACACTTCTTTTTAACCCTCTCAAAAGTCGTTGGTTTACGTTCCAAAATTTACAGATTTTCAAGATCGAATAAAAAAATTAGTATAGGTTCTTAATACACTAGCCTATCTAAATTTGGCTACGCGCCTGCAAATCTTTCGATTGCATTCAAGATGAAAATACTTGGGCTCTCGTCAGCCTCGCGGGAGAACAAAGACCTCTCGTCCGGATCTTCAGCTCGACCATCTACCTGACCTGACCTGATTTTTGTTTGGGGGGGGGGGGGTGCGTCAAGAAGATTATGGGGGGTGGGCACCTCTGGGTATGGGAACCTTACTGTTAGCGTAATATAACGCAAATTTTATTGAAGTACTTTTCATGAATTACTCATGTACTTACAGTATCAATAATACATTACATGATCGATATTGTTGGTTACATTGCGTTTCAAATACAAGTTGCTTTTGTGATTATTCGTCAGAGGCAGGCAGTAAAAACGAAAATTAATTAATTCCGCGTAAGCTCATGCGCACAGCGTACGCTAGTTCGATCATGATGAAATTCATATGAGATCTTGGCGTAGTGCGTATAATTCTTTATCATATGAGCTAAATTGAATCAAAATTGTGAAAGTTACACCTGTTTCAAGAAGTTCACGTTCTCGCATAGCAGAGCGAACAACTGATTATATTGACATTAAATTCGTATGGGACCTCGAGACTCCTTATCCGCATAGTCCCTCAAAATATGAGCTAAATTTATTCAAATTTGTGGATGTTATGGCTGTAACAAGGAAATACGGACAGACAGACAGACCGACAGACACGGAACCAAATTTTTTCAGTAGGCTATGAAACGCAAAAATTTGAGTGGAAATTTTGAATTCGGACAACTCAAATTTGTTGGCTCCCGGAAGTGAACACAAGGCTTCCGTTCCCTCGCAGACTCGGAAGCGAAAAATCATTACATGACCAAAAACGAATACAACGCCCTCGAGTCCTCACAGCCGATCGACAGAGTACAGCGTCGTTAACTACAATTTCAGTTGAGGTTGTAGTTGGTTTAACCGCCTATCCAGGTCCAACATCTTATCCAAATTTGAACATCTTATCCAAGTCATTCCAGCTTGATCTTATCATTTTTCACCTTCTTCATTTGCTCTTGCCTGTATACGTGTCTGTTTATACTCATGTATACACGTTTAATACTAAGTGGGTGCATATGTATGAACATGCAAAACAAAATGAATTAGGTAACAAATAAGCGGTTCTACCTGGATGAGTGGTTCAACTTGGATGAGTGAAATAATGTGGATAAGTGTTTCAACCTAGATAAGTGGAATAACCTGGATAATTAGAGCGACCTGCACAAGGGGTTCAACCTATTTAAGTGGGATGACCTACATAAGTGGTTCAACCTGTATAAGCTATTAAACCTAGGTAAGTGGAATAATCGGGATAGGTAAGTAGTTCAATCTCGATAAGCGATTCAAACTCGACAAGTGGTTAAACCTGGATAAGCGGTTAAACATGGGTAAACATTCCAACCTAGCTAAATGGAAAAACCTGTTAAAGTGTTTCAACCTTGATAAGTGGTAGTTGCTTTAGTAGTGAGAAATTGTCTTTCCAAACTATTTTTTGGTAATTTTATTGATTTTTCAACAAAAAAAATGTTTTGACCCAAATTCTGGCTCAGTTGTGCAACAAACCTCTGAAATTTAGGATTTTCTGTTGAGAGTTGATGGATGGAGCAATAGGAAATCCATTCAAGCGCTCATACACCTTATTTTGATGATTTTCTCGCTTTTTCTGTTGCTTGATAATGATTTTTTCAATGACATTAACATGAATGACGAAACACATGAAATTTTAAATTTGCAGTCAAGAAAGAGAATGAAAGGGGTAATCCATTCAAGCCCTGCTCACAATCACTGGAATTTTCATCCGGTTTCCATGCTTTTTTTTTTGTTCGTTTAATAATTTGATCCAATTTGTTAAATTTTAGTGATATTGATATTACGATATTATTCTTTATCGATATAATGGTTCAATAATGAAGATTATTCATGTTTCACAGCTTTTCCAAGTCGAATTGAGAATTTTCCAAACCAAATTGAGAATTTTCCAAATCAATTTGAGCATTTTCTAAATCAATTTGAGAATATTCCAAATCAATTTGAGAATTTTCCAAT
The DNA here is from genome assembly GCA_031894815.1 of Creontiades dilutus. Taxonomy (NCBI): domain Eukaryota; kingdom Metazoa; phylum Arthropoda; class Insecta; order Hemiptera; family Miridae; genus Creontiades; species Creontiades dilutus. The sequence goes on from JAVIWC010008056.1 coordinate 746,602, forward strand.
CTAAGAAACATTCACTACTAAAAAGGAAGAGGAAGTTTTCCAAACCGAATTGACAATTTTTTAAGGCAATCCAAGACTTTTATTGAAAACAAAATTAGTGAAGCAAAATGAAAGAATAGCACTTTATGAACAAATTAACATTGAAATAAAAAAAAATTTCGTTGGCAAACGCAGAGTGGCCTCGATTTTTTCTGTTCTTATCAAGAGCGTAATTTTTATGAAGTATTCTTCGTTCATTTTGTCTTTTTGATTTCAATGTTAATTTGTTCATAAAGTGCTATTCTTTCATTTTCTTAACTAATTTTGTTTCAACAAAAGTCTTGGATTGCCTTTAAAGATTGTCAATTCGGTTTGGAATACTTCCTCTTCCTTTTTAGTAGTGAAAGTTTCTTAGATTCGGAAAATTCTCAAATTGATTTGGAAAATTCTCAAATTGGTTTGGAAAAATCTCAATTTGGTTTGGAAAATTCTCAATTCGACTTGGAAAAGCTATATATCGGTATCGGGGTAGTAAAACAGAGTTAGCCCGATTAAAAAGTCTGTTACACGACTCCAATTCGTCCTATCTTTTCCCAACTAATCAAGTTTTTGTTCATTTCACTGTGAATAATCATTAAAGCAAGTTTCCTGTTCCGCAAGTTTCGTTTCTCTGCCGTGACGACCGTTGGGCGATGAACGTTGGCAACAAGCGGCAACCATTTCACCGTTATCGTCCCCTTTTAGCTTTGTCTTTCAACGAAATCGCTTTGATATCCCTTGATACATTGACTCGGCGAACTACATTGCGAGATCACCAAAGGATGAAAGGGCCCTACGAGGAGGAGACCTGAATGGCAGTTTTCAGTCATTTCCCGGGCCACCAAAGGTTTTTTTTTTTCAAGGTTTTCCCCTTCAAATCGATCTGCTGCACTCGGCGCTACACGCTACGCTAAAGGTGACCTTAAAACCGTAATGAGCTTCAAAAGGGTGAAGAACCCAGGGAAGAGAGGACTGTTAACAACCTTTCAGGGCTGGCGGGTTGTTTTACCGCCCCCAGTCAGGTGTTCGTTCTGGAGCAACCCGCCCCCGCCCTGGCGTAATATCCCCCTTTACAATTTCCCTTCAGACGACCCTCCCGCCTCCGGTTCTCCACGTTCATTGCACGCACCTCGTGATACTGACCCACCTTCCCATTCTTTCATCTGCACCGGTGCACCTGGCCAATGAATTCCTCATGCACCCTCTTTCTCGTCTGCTGGCTCTAACCTGCCCCCTCGCAGTGCAATTACCCCGGGTTGTGCAATCTCTGGGATTCACTTGAAATCTCATCTCGCAACCTCGATCGTTTCAAGATATCACCTTCCTTAAAGACAATCATAACGGTATTCTTCTGCCTGGATATTACCCCTAGTAATTTTCTTTTAACTCTTAAGTCATTTACGTACACAATTTTTTTAAAAACGAGAAGGATACAACAACTACTAGAGCATCCTCAAGCAAGGGGGAAAACCAGCAAAATAGCTAGGAAAAGTAGAGGAATCGAATGAGCCCCTCTCCAGGTCCTCAAACCATTCTGTATGGTCCGATTTATGCTGCCAACATTGCATCCACATTCAGTATATCACTAGGTTACTACAATCAAAACAAAAACAACGTTTTTTTTTTTTTTTTTTTTTTTTTTTTTGATCGCGGTAACCTAGTGATGTAGTGAATGTGGATATTGGAGTGAACTCCTAAAAGGGTTTATAGCCGATACATGGGTTGAAGCATTCTGATATGCATGCTCCGTCTTACGAAATTTGAAATTTTCAAATAGAATATATTTCCATTGTAATCGCTCTTGAAAAAACGCTGCAAATTCTTTCACTGGGGTTTATTATTCAATTTCATTCATTTGGCTTGCGTTCATGATTTGAATTTTTACTAAACTTTGGAGTGTGCGTGTTTCACAGGTGATAGAGCGATTATTGAATTTCAGGAGATATGCATAGAGCACTTAAATCAGTTCTCAACCAAAATACCTATTTGGATTGATCAGTTGATCGCAGTAACCTAGTGATGTACTGAATGTGGGTGCACTTTGGGCACTATAAATCGGGCCAAACATCGGGAATGGTTTGAGCTACAGACCTGGGGAGGGGCTCATTCGTTTCGTCATGGAAAGTTCTTCAAAAAAAGTCCAAATTGAGGCCCCCTTGACTTTTCTTGAGGTTTTAAAAGATTTTACAAAACTTGAAAACCCTTAAAGGGCACTTTAAATTAAGTGAGAATGCTGGCTAAAGAATTGGGGCGTTGTCAGACCAATATTGATTTTCCCTGAAAATTTCAGATTTTTTGCTCCAGCCGTTTGGGAGAAATCGCGAGTAAGGCGTACGGCGGACGGACGGAAAATTTTTTATTGCAGATTTGGATTCTACACTCTTTGAACCGTAAACCATGAAATTTTGACGGGGGGTTAACATTTTTTTTTCAAGAGCGATTACAATGGTTTATTATTGAATAATAAATAAATAATATTATTGAATAAGCGTAAAAATGACAAAACTTTGTTGACTTCTAACCATCACAATTCAAGCATTTCACCACTCGATGATCACGGCAAACGGGGAGATGGCATGAGGCACAAAGAGTTTCGGTTTTTTTGTTTAATCTTCGTTCCTTTTGCATAGGAAACATAGGACTGCCTTTCCGACATCGGTGGGTTAGCTCCTTGGGCGCCGTTGGCTGGTATTTCAAGAATGTCCCTGATCAGGGCCCTCATATTCAAGCGCACTTTTTCGTTCTGCAGAAGGCGTTCAAGATTTGGTTTTATCAAAAAGGAAGAGCGATAGCTTCAGGGCTTGAGTATCGTTCCACTGATGCCGTAGGGGAGTCGAAATTATTGAAACTATTCAGAGAAACACGGAAGAACACGCACAGTACCGAAACAACGTCTTGATAAACTGAGGGTCGTTATCGGCACCCTGGGGTGTGTCTCACTCTAAACACTTTCGAGAACCAACTGTTTACACTGCGCATAAACGACTGACCCTGGTTATCACTTAATCTTGGAAGAAAGTGGGAGAGAAGATTTACATGGGTCTGGATAGCGGAAAAAGTCAATTACCAAAGAGTTGGAAGCCTGAAAACATGGTGTGGGGTGTTCAACACCCCTACCCCTGTGTGCAGATCTAGGGTTAAATCAGAAGATCCTTGTCTCGTTAAGCACTGAGCTTGGTATAGTGTCTGAAACGGAAGGCTATTGTAGAATAGGATTTCTTTGATTTTGTATTTTTATTTATTTATTTTGTTATTAGTTCTTTCTTCTGGGTCTGAAGCTATTTCTTGCCGTCATAATGATGTATAACTATCACCCCATCATGTGTATATTGTTCCTTTTCTTTTCCACTTCTGTAGTATCTCGAATATGAGTCCTCTTATGTACGAATCTGTTTTCCTCATTTGGTTTGTGTAACCCGATTTCGTTTTTAGTCGGTATGTTTCATTTCAAGTTTAACATTTTATCTTGAAAATTATGCTAATTTTAAGCAAGCTTATCACTCGGTCAGATAACCATGATTATTACATGTTGTTCAAGTTTATTGACTAATGCAGGGGTGGCCACAAGAGGGGGGGGGGGGGGCTGTGACGCACACGGCGTCATTGAAATTCTTGGTTGATTGAAACAGTGTTTAACGTGACGACATTCAAAACTATTTTACATCACTAGATAGAACGTAAATGATAATGAACCTAGTAATTCATCTAAATATGGTTTGTTTTTCTATCTGAAAATGTACAAATTACAATGACAGTGATCACCCTAGTGTTCCAGTTTATGGCCTAATTCCTCCCAAAAAGCAAACGGCAGCCACCAACTCAGGCAAAAGCAAACACAATCCAGAAAAAAGGACGAAAGAGCAATGAGTCGAGTTAAAATTATCAAAAACGGACTCAGATCAGCTATGGGAGACTCATGGTTGTCCAATCTAATGGTTCTACCTGCAGAAAAATATGTACTTGAGTCTATTTCTAATAAAAATAATCGAAATATTTTCGGTTTCCTCATGCCAAAGACAAAAATTGCTTTGTAGATGGTCTCAGACTACAAATTTAAAATTTTTGCCTTCAAACTGTCAAAGTTTTTATGTATTTACGATACTATTAATATATGTTTTTTTACCTATTTGAATGTTACCATTGAGAATCTCAAGAAATATACACGTTTTTTCTACTGCCGGCTGGGTTTGAATTTTGGTTTATTATTCAATAATAAACCATTGTAATCGCACTTCAAAAAAAAAAAAAGTTCTAACCCCCCCTGAAAATTTCACGGATTACGTTTCAAAGGGTGTAGAATCCGATCTGCAATAAAAATCTTTCCGTCCGTCCGCCGTTCGTCGTACGCACGATTTCTCCCAAAACGGCTGGAGCAAAAAATCTGAAATTTTCAGGAAAAATCAATATTTGTCCGACAACGCCCCAATTCTTTAGCCAGCACTCTCACTTAATTTAAAGTGCCCTTTAAGGGTTGTCAAAGTTTTGTAAAATCCCTAAAAACCTCAAAAAAAGTCGAAGCGGCCTAAATGTGGACTCTTTTTGAAGAACTTTCCATGAGGAATCGAATGAGCCCTTCCCCAGGATCGTAGCTCAAACCATTCCCGATATACGGCCCGATTTATGTTGCCAACATTTGCGTTCTTTTGGTTTATTATTGTTTATGTTTTTATCGCAGTAACCTAGTGATGTAGTAATGCGGATACTGAAGTGAACTCGTAAAAGGCTTTGTAGCCGATACACGGGTTGAAGCATTCTGATACGCATGAAACGCTGCAAATTCTTACACTGGGGTTTATTATTCAATTGGCTTGCGTTCATGATTTGAATTTCTACTAAGCTTTGGGGTGTGCGTGTTTCACAGGTGATACAGCGATTATTGAATTTCAGGAGGCACACAAATATGATCAACTGAACAATCGTAAATCGGTTCTCAACCAAAATACCTAACCTGTGAAACTCCAAAGCTTAGTAGAAATCCAAATCATGAACGCAAGCGCATTGAATAATAAACCCCAGTGAAAGAATTTGCAGCTTTTTTCAATACCAATTTAAATCTTCTTTTAGTTTTAGATAAAATAAGGGGTGCTTGGAGTATTTTTTACATTTTTGTTTTGGGGAGGAGGTACCAACTTACACGGGGGGAGGGCCTGGTTCCAAGTTTGGGGGGGGGGGGGGTGGGGGGGGGGGGGGGCACCCCTGACTAATGTATAGTTTATTTTATCAATGAAATCATGTTTCTATTTATTCAGGTCTTACTGAATAAGTACGACTACAAAGCATAGAGGAAACGAGTATAGACGATACAACGCACAGTGGTTGACACGCGGAAAAAAACCTCAATTTTCCAAATGCAAGATTTTTAATGATTCGAAGCACGTTTCTGTAAGAATCCAGATAGATGCAGGATCCTGTAGAATCAAGATATAATAATGGTTTGTCGCTGAAAAATGGCGCGAACCTATTTTTACCCGTTCAAAGTTGAAATTTTGATGAATCAGCGGATTTATAGTACTTATATGAATTTAGGTCAGGAACTGCTTACAGTTTCGTTTGAAAATTCAGTTGACTGACTGTTCGCTATCAATACATCCTACATTGCATCGCACGTGCCCTCCGGGTCACAAAAAATACAAAATATGAAGCATTTACAATGAAAAAACAGCAGAATAACGTTAATTTCATATGTTCTTTTACTTTTGAAAAGAGCTCCAACAGTCTCCAACCCAGTTTTGCGATATTTCAGTAGTAGACACATTGTTTTTTCCACAATTGTACAGCTTGGAGGTCTGGAATCCGTCGGAATCACTGAAATAATAATCTTAAAAAAACCAGCACTCCAATAATTGAGTTAAGAACAACAGAAATGTGGTTTTCGATATTTGAGACACATTTTTTTTTTAAAAATTGCGCACACTGGGTGGTGGCGGATCAGGCTGAACCTAGACCCAAGCGACTCAGCACACAAGAAAGTATGTTTAATGACACCTAACTTGCCAATTTAAAAAAATTACCCTATTTTCTAAGCGTTTTTCACACTTTTTTTCAATTTAGCACACTGGATGGCAGTGGATCGGCCTGAAAATGGTCTCATTGGACTCAGCACCCGAAAAACCATGTTTCACAATACCCCACATACCCACCTTGCCAAAAAATTAATTTAAGGGCATTTTTTAACCATTAAATTGTAAATTTGGACCTCACCAACAAACCTCACCTGTTGATTGCTGACACCGATTTGTTATCGCAAGAACGAAATTTTTAAAGTGATGAATAGAGCGTGTCGGGGTTTTTTTCCGTTTTCAGGCCATTTCCAACCACAGTGCGACGTCTAGTGGGCTTGGGTGTAAAATGGTAATCTAATACAGAAATGATAATAATTGAGGAATAATTGGCAGGATTTTATTTATTGGAGAGGTTAATCTCCCTTCTGTTTCAATTTTATACGTACGATATTTTATAGATGTGAACGAAACTAGTATTTGAAACTGTGAACGACCCTAAGGAGGATAAAATAACGAAGTGAAATATGCGAGTGGTCGTCAGTGCCCCTCGGTAAAGTAAAGTCCGCCAGGGAAGGAGCGAAAATCTCGGAGCGGCGTTTTACATTGTGCCGAGAGAGAGAGAGAAAAAACCTTCCCTTTCATCATCCGGGTGGGTTTTTAATATTAGCTATTAATAACAAAAAGTTTTCACAAGGGGCGGAGTAGAGTGGAGAAACGCTGGAAAGAGAGGCAGGTTTAGTATGCCCGATGAACGCAGGCGCTGCTCCCCCAACGCGCAGGGTTCTCTTGCCATTCGTAATAAAAACGTTTTGGGCGGAGCTTTTGAGGTCCTCCCACTAGGCTCCTAACCCCTGGCCCTCCTCGTAGATAAAAGCGCCCAATTCAAGGACGAAAGGCGAAAGGGGGCAATTTGATTACTTTCGTTCCGTCGTTCCTCGGGAAAATCTTCGCTTTTAATCCGGTAACTGGTGGTTCTTTACTTGACGTTCCAACGCGATCGGGAGCTATGCTCAATCCCTTTTGCTGTTTTTATCATTATTTCAGCTCATTTTGATTTCATCGTTCGCTCATCAACAACGAATTAAAACCATAGGATGTCAAAAACGTTCGTCACATAGTTGTGGGGTTATATGACCCGTGAATGATAGGGTGATTCTAACGAACAGTTGGGAAAATGTACTTACCAATAAAAAGTACCAAGTTCAGGTACAATACTCGGAAAATCCAAATAAACTTACAAAGAAATTATGAAATGAAATTAGTCTTTACTTCCGAAAGGAAAAATTACAAATTAAACAGTAGAGAATTTGATTTCTTATAGGAATTAATCTCCTATAAGGGCACAACCCTAGTGAAACGAATCGTCCTTGCAATGAATATTCAGCCAAATAAAATGTATACGAATGCATACATGTAAATCATACAATTTGGAACATGAGTTCTCGCTTTTTGACTTGCCCAACGATAGGCTAGGAGCGTATTGTTGGGAAAGGTCATGGCGATTCACGCATATATTAAACTTAATGGCATTTTGGCATTTAAAATAATACATTATGTGTATATTAATACGACGCTATCGTTATATAATGTTATGGCTACAATGTCCTTATCATTTACCCTTTCGAAAGAAGATAATTAAACAATTACTGTACATAAATACTGCACAGTTTAACATCCTCCAACCCCTTGATACACACAGTTATTAAGAAATAAAGGTTTGTAGAACAGAAGAAAACATTTCATACAGACAATTTCACCTAAAAAATTTAGTGCTCGTAATAAATATACGAACGTATTATTAACATATTACCTATGACTTGGGGTGTTTCAAACATTTTTAAAAAGTTTGTAGGATTATGACATTAGATTTTTCTCGTTGCTGTATTTCTTTTATTTAATATCGTATGGCAATTTATTATTCGAGAAAAGTCATTTGCTGATGTAACAATTCTACGATGCAGATGTACAAAAATGTAAGACTGGTGGGAATTTATTTAATTGAAATCTCATGCTAAATTCATGTTTGCGACATTCAAATAGATTTTATTTGAAAATTTGTTTTATACCTACTGCTTAGTTTTAGTAATATTTGAAAGTTGAAAAATTTAAATTTCTAAAAAATATGGTTTCCTGTGTACTAAATATTTGCTTTTCGAAATAATGTGAAGCTGAATTTTTTGTGCAAGAACGATGGGCTCAATTGTAGTTGGTTTCTATGAACTTCTCCTCGCCAAACTGAATGATACCATCCGTAAACCTCTGTCTTAAACTCTTTACCCGAATCTGGCCGAAAATAAACAACATTTACCTTCCTGACTAATCTAGGAATAAGTTCATTCTATACTTCCCTCTTTTTAAACTACACGCCATAGACGAGGTGGACTAGGTGTTTCGGGGTTTTGAGTTTTAATATCAATTGAATAATTCGAATAAAAACAAATTCGGAAAAAAACTGAAGCTCTCGGTTCCTTATCCATAGCCCAGTGATAAGAAAACGCTTCCTGCCCTCGTCAGAGAAGACAACGGATGCCTTATCTCACGAAACATGTTCTGTCTCTAGATCACGTTTGGGTCAAATTCTGTGTTTCGAACTGTACAGAGAGACTAGACAAATCGTTGCATTTGCGGTGATTTCATGTTTTTCGTTCAAATAAATTCAGGTTGCGAGAGGCGTGTGATCAATTTTCTCGGAGATTAGGTTTTGTCTCCAAAAATGAAACCTTCAGTTCATATTATACATGTATATAAGTACATGATATAAACCTACTTTCCCATATCTATATCGTCCCTTCTGTTGATTTTCTTTACATTCTGTAGCGCCAGTAGTGTTTTCATGGATTATAACTCATTAGAACCGTCTGTCATATATATTTCTCATCTGATTCACTTAATCGTGCATTTCTATCTTGTTGTAAGAGTTTTATTGAGAGAGAAACAATTCTGCTTACACAAGACCATAACAAATTATAAACATCATGTAAGTCAGCTTATAACCAAAAATTCGTTTACTATCACATAGCTAATGATAGCTCAAAACTCAGCGATGTTAATCCCCAACTGGTAGCATCATGGTAGCTTTCAACATAAAATGTAATGGACTTGGAATGAACCATGGTCTGGCTTGCAGACCTTCATGAGCTGTAAGTTTTGATGTCGGCTTCTGTCAGCGTCTGCTACGGAAATAGTGGAATCCCGCAATCAACGGATACCACCCAACAAAGTGTACTTGAAAATCTAGAAGACAGCGAAATTCATAATTCTCCGGAATAACTTAACTATCTGAGGTGATTTTTTTTTACGGTGGAAATTAATAGGTTGAAACAGGAGGCGAAACACAACAGAAACATTATTTCACAGTTTTCGAAGGGAAATTTTCTAAAAATTAGCAACAGGTTCTGTTAGTAGGAAAATGCCCAAAATGGTTAGGAGACGACATTGCTTAGGCTGTCATATTGCGAATTCTATCGCCAAAAGCCCTGGACAATGAGAGGAATGTTCCAATTCCTAGCCACTCTTCTTAAACTCAACGTCCCACCAAGAGTTGTTGAATTGAGCCTCAGCATTTTAAAAGCGTTCTCTTATGCACTGGAAAATTTTGAAAGGAACGTAATATTAAGTTTTGGTAAGACGAAAATAGATGGCAGTATTTTTTTATGATGCTTTAACGACATGGTAAGAGGTCCAAACCATCAGGGAATGATGGTGAGGAGTGTGATTGGTAAGTCGATGTAACCTGTTCACTATAATTTTGATAAACCAGTAAAGAAATAATTGTTAATTGATATCATTGAGTTGGTCGAAAGTAGTGAATTCAAAGTGAGAGGATTTGTTTGCGGCATGGACCCGTCAAATAGAAATGAAGAAAGTCGTAGCCTAAGATTGAACTAATTTAAGTGCATTTTATACATTTCATTGTACTATTAGTATTTCATAGTTCAATAATATAAAAATTGGTATAACCAAGATGGAACTGTGGCACAAATTTATGGAATTATAGCCCTATAAACTGGCAGGAAGCGTTTTCTTATCACCGGTCTATGGATAAGGAACCGAGAGATTCAGTTTTTTCACGAATTTGTTTTTATTCAAATTATTCAATTGATATTAAACATCAAAACCCCAAAACACCTAGTCTACCTCGTCTATGGCGTGTAGTTTAAAAAGAGGGAAGTATAGAATGAACTTATTCCTAGATTAGTTAGGAAGGTAAATGTTGTTTATTTTCGGCCAGATTCGGGTGAAGAGTTTAAGACAGAGGTTTACGGATGGTATCATTCATAGAAACCAACTACAATTGAGCCCATCGTTCTTGCACAAAAAATTCAGCTGCACATTATTTCGGAACCCAAATATTTAGCACACAGGAAACCATTTTTTTAGGAATTTAAATTTTTTCATTTTCATTTTTTCGAGACAGCTCTCTCACTTAATTTAAAGCGCCCTTTAAGGGTTGTCGAAGTTTTGTAAAATCCCTAAAAACCTCAGAAAAAGTCGAAGCAGCCTGAATTTGGACTCTTTTTGAAGAACACTCCACGAGGAATCGAATCAGCCCCTCCCCAGGTCCGTAGGTCAAACCATTCCCGATCTATGGCCCGATTTATGGTGCCAACATTCCCGTTATTTTGGTTTATTATTGTTTTTGTTTTGATATCAATAACCTAGTGATGTAGTGATGCAGTAATGTGGATACTGGAGTGAACTCCTAAAAGGCTTTGTAGCCGATACACGCGTTGAAGCATTCTGATATGCATGAAACGCTGCAAATTCTTTCACTGGGGTTTATTATTCAATTGGCTTGCGTTCATGATTTGAATTTCTACTAAGATTTGGAGTGTCCGTGTTTCACAAGTGATTGAGCGATTATTAATTCAGGAGGCACACAAATATGATAACTGATCAATCCAAATAGCTTAGTAGAAACTCAAATCATGAACGCAAGCCAATTGAATAATAAACCTCAGTGAAAGAATTTGCAGCGTTTTCAGTGCTAGAATGGTTAAACATTTGATTTTAGACACCTGATTTGAAAAATTGATGGATACTCCCTCAGACCCCTCGGTATTCTCCCCCCCCTAAAATATAGCATATATACGCCACTGATTGAGATATTCTATTGATTTCACAGAAGCGGAAGGAGGCCGCGCGAAAGAAGCTGCAGAGGCGGAAAAAGGGCGGACAGCGGAGGCCAAAGGGCTAAAGGGCCAAAGAGTGAAACGCCCAAGAGAAACAAAGGGTTGAGAAAGGGACGAGTGATCCTCGCGGAGGATGAGGCGAAGGAAGGAGAGGCGGCCAGGAGGCGGGTAAAAGGGAGCCGGTAGGTGGGAGGAGACGGCCGCGGCGGACAAAGAAGCAGAGGAAGCGGAGGATGAGGAGTAGGAAGGAGGGACTCCCCCCCTTTGTCAAGCCCTCCGAAAACCGGGAAGAGGAAAAAGGACCGGGGTAGCTCCTGGGAGGACTTGCCCTCCTGATAAGGGCCGGCCGGTTTGGGGGTAGAACGCGGCAAGTTTCGCGGTGCGTAGCGTCGATCGTGGGAGGGCAGGCTCCGGAGTCCTCCCCACCGCTATCGGCCGCGATGGGAGAGGCTCGCGGGGAAGCGCCGTCGCCCCCACCCAACTTTCAGCGTCCCTTTCAGTCGGTCATAGAAAGCGAAAGCGAGCGGGTCTCCCCGGTCAAGAGCATAACACTAACCGCTATACGACTTCACCGACAACTCTTGGTCGCTAATCTTTTTTGATTTTTTAAATTTTTTGTTTCGCATTATCGTTATACTCAAGCACGCCTTGTACTGAGACGCCGGTATGTGTTCACTCGAGTAATGAAAAAAAATTCCAATTTTACATGTAGTTATATAAAAAAATCGACGAAATTCGATATTTTAGGTCGTTTGTAGGCTTAGTTCACAAAACAAATCCTGATGCAGTACAAATATTGTTGAACTATTTCGTCCCGACCTCAGATTTTCAAAAAAAGGACTTGTTAATGACCGGTACTTCCGTTCTTCAAGAGTACAAATATCAACCTACTCAGGATTTAGGTTTAATTCGTGATAAAATGGCTCCCAGGCGGAATAATGGGCTGCACGAAGTGCAAGCCCTCGTCGGCCTGGAACCAGAAGCAATCGAAACCAACAACGTAACGAGATGCTGCGTACCCACAGAGTGCCTAAGGAGCCAAGCGTTGATACCGTTGGACGATTTGAGAGACACGATCCGGGTTACATGCAATAACGACCAGTGCCCGATGGGGCGGTACATGCACAAGGAGTGTTTCGAGGCGTGGGAGACGACGGTGCTCACGTACCTCAAGTCCTGCGGCCGCGCTCGGTCCTGGTCGGAGCGGCAAAGGCATCAGAACCTCTGGACGAAAAAGGGCTACGACCTGGCGTTCAAAGCCTGCAGCTGCCGGTGCGGCCGGGGGCACCTCAAGAAGGACTTGGACTGGTCCCCGCCGCCCCCGGGGTTCGGGGCGAGGGAGGACGACAGCGCCAAGAAGAAAAAGAAGAGGAACAAGAGCGGCCGAGGGAACGGGGCCGTCCTCAACGGCACCGTCATCAACGGCACCGTCCTCCACGTCAGGAGCGACTCCATCCTTAGCCCGTCCGACCTGAGGACCAGAACCGGCTCCTTGTCCTCCTCCACTGGCTCATCTTCCCCGCCCGCCAGCGCTTCCAGCATCTCGCCCGTCCACTCGTCTGCCGTCAAAAGGAAAACCAAAATCGAATTCTTCTCCGACAGGTAAGCCACCCACTCTTAACTCCTGACTACATTTATTTTCTGTAATAGTGATATCTTGCCGTTTATTCTGTAAATATAGTATCTTTGAAAGATAAACATTTGCCTTATCACACACAGGGTGTCCCACGAGTTATCCCCCCTCCTATTTCGCGTGAAAAATCATCATTTATGCCGACTTTCAACTCCCAGACTAAGATGATTTTTCACTTGATCACCTAAGTAGGTTTCAATCTCATATTTTCACATTTGTCAACAAGACATGGAAAATTAATCCCCCAAAAAATCCGAAAAAAGGCTCCTAAAACAAAAAAACGGACGCGAAATGAACAAAGTTCAGTCATTATTCGGCGAAAATTGAGACAAATCAAAAAACGGATAGCATCACGTGAATCGGCGTTAAAAAACAATGAAAATTCATGTGCCATAGAGTACACAGTTCAGTATTTGACAACTGTGGGTTTGCCCAACTTTGCGTGTTCGCTGAAACGGTTGTGCGCAATCAAAAAAATTGGTTGAGGGGTCAACTTTTCATGAAATTTTGGGTAGAATCTTAATCTATAATAAATAATTGGGTTTCTAATTTAAAATGATATTTGAGATCCTTGGAAAAAAATATCAAGATTCAAAAATTTGTTTGTTTGCTCCCATTTGGACGATTTTAGGAGTGGAGGAGGGGAAACAACTCGTGGGACTGTATTATTTACTGCCTTTTCAAGTACTTTTCCCTTTTGACATCATCAGAGCTTCAAAATTGACTTCTCGTTTAGTGACGTTGTTATCTGTAAGGATTCTTCCCTCCAACGAGCAGGATCCACCTATTATTGTTGTTATTATTAAATAATAACGTAACTAAAACTTTTAGTTACGAGGGGTCAACTTAGAATGAGAAATCATCTTCACATGTAACTCAATAGAAGACAAAATTGAACCCTCATAACTTTACAAAACAGTAACAGTTAGATCCTGCTCGTTGAAAGAAAGGACCTCCTTGCAGATAATCTTTTCGATAAACAGAGACTAAATTATACAGCATCACATCATATATGAAAAACCTGATGTCTTTCCAAAAAAAAAAAAAACCATATCTTTTCTCCAATATTTTTGCTGCCCACAAAACGTATTACTTCCAAACGCTTCAAGTCAGACTACATTCACCTTTAATGAGAAAAAGAAGAATTTCTAATGATCAACCAGTATTAGATACCAATTAATAATCCAAAATCGACACTCTTCTAAACATCAAAATCACATTATCACTTAACGTGTTATAATCCATAATCCATATATTAAAAATCCATAATCGAATTTATCAGCAATTTTGCCTCATCCAGGGATGATATCACACTTAGCTCATTTTCGTCGACAGTTATTAATTTAATGAATTAAGTTGAATAAAAAACAAATCCATAATGATTGGAATTGCCACTACCACTCCTTGTAAGACATCTGAGGTATCTTATCTTAAAGTTTATTGCAAGTATCAAAAATGGCTCAAACTGTTTTTGCCCTCACAATGCAGTTATAAATATTGTACTTTTTGAGGTCACTAAATTAGTTAGTTTATGGAGAAGTCATTCTGAAATTTTAATCGTATCTTTTCAATTATCAGACGGAATATGATGTTGTAAGTGCATACTTAACACTTTTCCTCAATTTTCATTTGAGTGTCCTGTGTAATATACTTTTCTCCAAACCTGTTACACCAGAACACGCCACATCCAACCGTACACGTCTTCGATTTAAACCCGACAGTTTTCAATGATTAACTGTATTACGTACCGAAGGAGACCGTCATTGTGCTTCACATTGTACGTGTCTGATTAGATGTTTATTATAACTGTTCACAATTATTAAAACTCTCATTCAGAAGTAGAGAACAATTATTATTAATCGACAATTAGTTTCGTTTTATCCTTCGTAGCGATTTCAACGCTTTGTTAATTTTCATTCCGATTTTTTATGGTACCTTTTTTCGTATTAGCAACCAGTTATTTATGGTAGAAATCAAGAAACACCAACTTCTAGTCATTTTATTGTTCAAAGGGAGGTCCGATGCGTCCATGTGTCTTATCGTCAGCAATGACACAAACGCAGTTTCAAGTCCTGTTTTGAAACCCAAATGCTTCAATTATGAACTATCAACAATAGTTAATGTTTTATTATTTGTCACTAAATATTTGTTATTTATAAAATAATGTGATATGAGGAGCAAAGTGTTTGAAGATTTTCTCTTTAAAATCGCTTCGCACTCGTCACTTCGAAATATTTTTAATTTAGGTTTTAAGGATCTACATAAACCTGATAGCAAATATGAAATACCGCATGCTCATCCAACCAGTTATCAACATTATATTTTAGTGTTACTTTCCAAACTCCCCGAAGTGCTGAGAGAAGTTGCCTGAAAATGAAATGATATTGTCAAATGAACTCGTATTTAAATAGGTACGTTATTATGTCATTTCCCACATTTGTTTTCACTTCAAACGTTCAAAAGACGACATTTTCCATCTTCTTTGATTTAAAGGGATCATCTTTCACGATTATTCAGAAATAGGTTCCATCGAAGTTAAGAATCCTAATAGGTAGCAACATCCAACATCGAAAATTTATTACTTAAATATTCGCTCTAGAAAATTGAAGTAAAATGTCGAGCAGGGTTTCATGCTACTTTCCTTAATTTGTGCAACATTTAACGGGATACTAAATTAAACTGAAAGTAAAAACGCTGCAACGCTGCACTGGGGTTTATTATTCAATTTAATTCATTTGGCTTGCATTCATAATTTGAATTTTTACTAAACTTTTGAGTGTGCGTGTTTCTTCCCAAATTGTCCAAATTTAGGCCACCTTGACTTTTTTTTAGGTTTTTAGGGATTTTACAAAACTTTGACAACCCTTAAAGGGCGCTTTAAATTAAGTGAGAGAGCTGGCTAAAGAATTGGGGCGTTGTCGGACCAACATGGATTTTTCCTGAAAATTTCAGATTTTTTGCTCCAGCCGTTTTGGAGAAATTGTGCGCACGGCTAACGGCTCATTCGATTCCTCATGGAAAGTTCTCCAAAAAAAGTCCAAATTTAATCCGCCTTGACTTTTTTGCGATTACAATGGTTTATTATTGAATAATAAACCAAAATGAGAAATGGAAAACAATTATTTTTATAAGAATCAATTTTCGAAAAAATCCATAATTGGGCTACATTTGTTTTGGATTATTCTTCATCTGTATCGTATCATTTCATCCATCTATACCGACCAGTATAAAATCATAAACCCCTATCGAGGTTGTAGGGTAATGGACAATGTTCTTTGTTACAATAAGAGTAACCCCTGGGATTTAAATCAACATCACTCGATACATTATGAAGGAAAAAAGGCTACTACTGAACTTTTTTCTCTAAATGTTTGAAGAGACCAATGCATAAATTTAATTAGAAAATTTAAGGTAATAACAGAAATCAGTGTTGGAGGAATCTCTCACATTTTCTGAATCATAACATTCCTCAAAAATGTAGATGTGTGCCACGGAAGGATATCTTTTGGTTGTTCAGGATTTTATTTGATATCTAATCTGCGAGAAAACTTCCTTGATGAGATTTTTCATTAGAAGCTTTGTATTTTATTATCTTCTCATTTTAGTTTCCTGCGTTGTGAGCAAACGACCACACACACTAAGTTCGTTGCAAAATCAGAAACAATGGTACCTTTTGGAAGAACGTGATTATGCTCATGCGTCGAAATTGAGTTCAATGGCTAGATACAAAGGTTCTTCAAGGAATCTTCAGGGTTTTTTTTTTAATAATTACCTTACAAGAACCGATGAGTGTTCCCAATAATTGATGTGACTATTAATGTGGCTTGGGCAAGTACTTTACCACACTGGTTTTGACATCTAGTTGACTCCGTAATTACAGAATTGTAGACGCAAATTGAGAAGTTTATCGTTTGTTCGTTCTACTTAATTTGATACATTTTTTAAAGAACGAATCGTTGTAATCGAGTGAGAAAAATAAATTGTAACTCCCAAAATTGTATAGGTTTATGTTCCAAGGGTTAAAGATTTCATTTGAGTAACAAATTCGAACGATACATTCCGTATGGACCCGGAGTAGTAATAAAATTTTTCGAAGACTATGTACCATACGTTTGATTTCTAGGAGTAAATATTAATTATTCTCGATTCCAACGTTTGTTGCTCAGCTAGACTAAAATCGGAATCGAACAAAAAACAATACGTAATTAAAATTAGATGAAAATTAAATCCTATTAGACCTTTCTTAATTAAATTTGAAAGTATGAAACATGTTTCAGGACGATATGAAAGTTCACAATTGAACGAGTATAGACAAAAATCTGTGGAATGAGATGCAAAAAAGTGAAGTTATAATGGTTTATCAATATTACCCCTTCATTCACTCGCTTTCATGACGAAAATTTGAAGGTCTGTAACTTAATTAAATACAATACCTTTATTGAACAAAAAATCAATGACATCGATCGGTCGAGAATAGTGCTACCATTGAAAGGATTGGCTATTGCAAATTCACTATTCCCCTATTGTCAGCTGAAACGAAATTTCCATACCAGAATTGGGATCGAGCAAGATTAGAATCACTAAAATTGGTTGGAAAATTTCACTTTTTCCATCATCACGCCCTAAAATGTCTCTCTTTCGCCTTAAAAGGCTTAACTTTCGAGGTTTTTCGCACAACTAGAGTGAAATTAGGATTGAACATAGGAACAATCAAGGAAATAGGAAACTTATAATTGCTATAAATTGCTGTATAATTGGGATACCCCAGATGAAGAAAAAAATTCGATGTTTGTAGCAGAATCTGACTTAAGATTGGGATCAAACAAAACATAATCATGTTTGAGACTCTCCGAGCTCCTGAAGTCCCGTCTTCAATTTTCTCTCCGAGCTCCTGAAGTTCACTTTCCGCAGTAAATAATCTGGAATTTTCTTATCTTATTTATCGCAGAGAATTATCTTGTTCTGATTCAGTAGAGATATACACTAATTGGTTAACAAAATTGTACAATGAAACGACCAGCGAGTGTCAGTTTCCGTTCCAATGTCGTTCAAATTTTAATTAATCGTCATTTTCGAACACTCGCGGACCCCGAGAGTGATGATTCAAAACGGTTTTCTCCATGAATTTTGGTTTATTATTCAATAATAAACCATTGTAATCGCTCTTGAAAAAAAAATTCTAACCTTCCTGAAAATTTCATGGTTTCCGTTTCAAAGCGTGTAGAGGCACACAAATATGATCAACTGATCAATCCAGATAGGTATTTTGGTTGAGAACCGATTTAAGTGCTCTATGCATATCTCCTGAAATTCAATAATCCTTTTATCACCTGTGAAACACGCACACTCCAAAGCTTAGTAGAATATCAAATCATGAATCATTGAATAATAAACCCCAATGAAAGAATTTTCAGCGTTTTATTTAGAACCAGTTTCATTGATGTTTCCCACCTCATTTCAATAAAGCTAGAAACGCTAGAAATAACATTTGGCGCTCATTTACGTTGACATGCTGGCAAAATCGGAAGATGCCAATTGAATCCACTTTTGTTCAGACGCATTTATACGTGCCGAAGTGAAAGACACGCGTTCAGTTTTACAAATTGATCGATTTCGGGAGATGAAAAGTTATTGAATGATACGTCGAAATACCAAGAACATTTTCTATTCAGAACGTTTTTAATGTCATCATCTTCAACTAACTTTTCTTTCTGGTAGAAAAGTGATGTACAGATATTATAATAGGTCTCCTGAGAATTTACAACGCAAGTTCGTCCAGGTTGGACACAGTTCATGTTTAAAGTTAGTGAACAATGCATGTGTACCTTTTTTTGACACTGATATTTTCTCGAGATTAACGCAATTCAATTCGAACAGGAATTAATCATTTCCACTGTTTCCACTGAGTACCCTCCTCAGTTTCCTATTGGCTGCATGAACCGTGCCCGATGTGTTCGTTTTCGGTCAAGAAATTTGTTTCTCTCGGTTTGTGCTCGTCTGAAGGGCGGAACAAAGCGCTGAAGCTTTGAATTTGACTCCAGATATATAATTTTAACAACAAACTAAACCTACCTTTTGTCATTTAACATTATCCAACGATATTTAATTACCACGAACAAGAAAATTAATAAATGAATAATAATAATTAATTTATTGAAAAAACTCCAAATTAGATTTATAATTATATATCCTTTCATTGTTCCTAATTATTAGGTGTCATTAAATATTTCACTGAAATGGAACATTACATAATCAATAATCTTCAATTGATCATTAATAATTTTCTTCTTCTTGTGGCCTAGAATTTGTACCTACTATTCCCCATTTTAATCCTCTGATAGTGATTTTGTAAATTTGATTCTAATGGACACCGCGGCCCAAAAACATAAATACGGGATGATATAATGATAGTTTACCTGAAATTAGAAGTTTTTTCCCCCCAAAATCGGCCATTTGGCCCGACTGGGCCGCGGAAGCCCTCCTGGAAACAAAGTGTACAAACAAGATACAATAATTTTCTTTGTTGCACATTTGTAGGTAAAATTCAAACAGCAATGAATTATAATTCAGGAAAGCCCGACTCCTCCTCGAAACTACTCTCTAAGTTAGGTCCTTTGTTGCACACTTTGATATTTCGTACTGTCGATCACTACAACCGATTCTGTAGATAAAGTTTCGGTCTGTAATTTTTACCACACTTGACAACTGTGGGTACGTACTGTGCTGGATGGAGTTGAGTTTCTTCAGTTCGCTATGATTTGAAGGTTTATAAACTGATTGAGTCACCTGCCGATTGCCTGATCCTTCAAAGATCTCTCGATGCACTTTTCACTTGTTGTGCCGATCATGGTCTTCCCCTTAACTTATCCACTATGACTTTTAATCACTTGGTTGGAGAAGCGACAGTTGGTTGGGTTATTATATCGAGTGATTTGGGAGTGATCCTCGGTCCGTAGCTCAAACCATTTCCCGATGTATGGCCCGATTTATGCTGCCAACATTGCCTCCAAATTCAGTGAATGTGGATACTGGAGTGAACTCCTAAAAGGGTTTATAGCCGATACACGGGTTGAAGCATTTTGATATCCATACTCCGTCTTACGAAATTTAAAATTTTCAAATAGAATATTTTCCCATTGTAATCGCTCTTGAAAAAAACGCTGCAAATTCTTTCACTGGGGTTTATGTTTCAATTTCATTCATTTGGCTTGCATTCATGATTTGAATTTCTTCTAAGCTTTGGAGTTTGCGTGTTTCACAGGTGATAGAGCGGTTACTGAATTTCAGGAGATATGCGTAGAGCACGTAAATCGGTTCTCAACCAAGATACGTTTTTGGATTGATCAGTTGATTTGTGTGCCTCCTGAAATTCAATAATCGCTCTATCACCTTGAAACAAGCACGCTCCAAAGCTTAGTAGAAATTCAAATCATGAATGCATCCAAATGAATGAAATTGAATAATAAACCCCAGTGAATGAATTTGCAGCGTTTTGTTACCGCTACAAATTTATTGATAGACTTGACATTTCTAAGTGCAATTTCTGGCATCCCTTGGGGCAAATTTTGGGGCAGAAACCGATTCATTCTGTATCATAATAGAGGTTTCATTCAGTTTTGAAGTTAAAACTCATTCTTCTCAGATTGCAGCTTTTTTGACAGAGCTGGGTTTTTTCCTGTACTTTTCATATAATGATAATTTTTCCTGAAATTAGAGGTTTTTCCCCAAAAATAGGTCATTTGGCTTCACAGTGCGGTGGTAGCCCATCGTAAGGGCATGAGGTGTTTCATGAGTGGGTTACGCAGAGACGCCGTTGCAAATGATAAATCTGAAAGAAAAAGAGCCGAAACAACTCGCTGCAGAGAGACAGCTCAGCTTTAGGGAACGTGCGGCTTTAAGACTGAATGAAAAGAGAAGTAAGGGCAAGAGATCCCTTAAGTAGTGGCATAGAGACGCCCTTCGCCCTCGCCTTACCCTTGCACAACTCCTGACTCGGCCCTTATTGACTCCTCACGCACCTGTAAGAGAACCGTCATTCCGGGAGAGCCGAATATTTTCCAAAGCCTTTTTTCGGCTTCCGCCGCCCTTCCTCTCCCCTTCTCTCGCCACTTGATGTTCTGTACTATTTCCTCCCCTTATCTCCCGTTTTATCGCACCCGGAATGCCCTCCTGATCGCAGGGCCGCACGAGGTTTTTCTCCCTTCCTGCTTTCCATGCCGAGTAACGTGAGACTATAAAAGAGCCAAAAGGATTTTCGGGGGGGAGGTTTACCCACCTCCTGCATTCTTGGACGCGACCCCGAAGACGACACCTCGAAAATATATAATAATAAAAAATGAGTACAAACAGAAGTTACCGGCACCTCTGGAAGATGTTGGGAGGAACGAATTCTAGTTTCAAGAATTTTGAGTCTATGAAGGGTGATATTGTTTTGGTTTATTTTTTTTTTTATTTTATTTATTTCTTTTTTTTATTGAGTTTTTCTATAAACCGTTTAAAGTCAACAAAAAATGTTCATTTTTGGAAGCAAAGGGCAGTCAAATATCTATTTTATAGAGATCCATTACTCATTAAACGAGCCCTATCGATCTCTGGTAATTTTTTTTTTTTTTTTTTTGGCGATGGCTCCGTTGGCGCCACGGCCTGGCGCCGGTTCTGAATATATGCTCGCGCCCATCTGATTGCTCCATCCCGAGTTTGCTCAAATAGGTAAGAAGGTCTTCTTTCGCTAGTCCAATGGGCGAAATTTTTTATCTTTTTGGTTCAATGGTTATACATGCTCCTTTGGTCCTTTCGGCAGCCACTAATGTACCACAGACTACATCTAATCAGTGAATTACGTAGAAGGGCTTTCTATACAGATAATACAGAAATAATAAACCTCTATCTAATCATTTACAGCATTTTTCTATGACATGGTTTAGTTCCAACCAATAGGAAGGTATCGATATCTATTATCATTTAAACGACCGACCCGACAGTTCCGCCCCCCCCCCCCCCTCCCCCCTCAACACTACTTCAACTAACCTCCGGGTGGGCTCCTTCCACCCTTTGTTATCCCGGCATCACCAATTTTCTTCCCGCCCCAGGGGGTCATTCGTGTACCTGCCACCCCCCAACCGTAGCTTTCATCTCTGTTTACTAGCTCCCATCCTCTGAGCTAGAATCCCATATTTGTAGGTTGCATAGACAATTTTTCATCTTCGGTACTTAAATGTGTAAAATTAATCATTTAAATGATCTGGCTGTAGAACCATGGAGGTCTACTGTCCCATTTTTTTCTCATCGGAGAGCCATAAAAACTAATAGTTTAGAAACTAAGATCACCGCTGAAGTGGCTACTTCAAGCTGACGACGCGCTTCAAGGAAGAATTATTACAGAGTCGTAGTTGGCCTAGGCGGTGGATGAGAGCGTGCATCAATCTTCCCATGAAGCCAAAAGCTGACTCGTTTTTGTAGAACTCAGCAGAAAGTTTTTCTTGACGAGACTCCAACGTTTATCTCCAAGAGACCGACTCCAACCAGAAGCGCCTTGATCCAGTTCTTGGTACAGTTGAAATATCTAATGAAATCTCACATTCTGATTAACCCCGTGAGTTTGTCGGTCCTACTCTACCGAGTGTCCAGGGTGGGACAAAACTCCAAAGATCGATTTTGGTACTGATGTTTACAAAAGTTCCAGCCTTGCAACATGAACGTTTGAGGTAATTTTCCAAAAATATCGTCAACTATCAATTTTATTCCGGAAAAACTTGTTTCAAATAATGTACCTCATTATGTCCGGAGATTTTCGATTTCTTAGTATATTTTAATTAACTTTAAGTACAATTTCCAGCATAATTTACCCCAAATTTTTAAAGGACAGTCCATTGTTGCAAGGGTAAAATATGTTTCGAAACCGCTGGAAAGCCGAGGATTCGGCACAAATTGTATGCTAACAGGAAAAACCTTCAAAAAAGTGAAGATTTTCTGGAGTTGACAAGTTTTCCTCTTCAAGTTTATTTTTCATTCGTTTCACCGTACTATAAAACGCTGTTCTTCCATCAGAGAGATTGGAAATAGGAATGGTCTTGCCAACTGTATAATCAAATTGGAATTTTATCAAGTTTTGGCTTATTATTCAATAATAAACCATTGTAATCCCTCTTTAAAAAAAATTCTAACCCCCCCCCTGAAAATTTCATGGTTTGCGTTTCAAAGGGTGTAGAATCCAAATCTGCAATAAACATTTTTCCGTCCGTCCGCCGTATGTCGTACTTCTCACTTAATTTAAAGTGCCCTTTAAGGGTTGGTCTAAATTGTGACTTTTTTTGAAGAACTTTCCATGAGGAATCGAATGAGCCCCTCCCCAGGTCCGTAGCTCAAACCATTCCGATGTATTGGCCGATTTATGGTGCCAACATTTCCATCCACATTCACTACATCCTAGGTTAATGCGATCAAAACAAAAACAAGAGCGGTTTTTTTTATCGCAGTAACCTAGTGATGTAGTGAATGTGGATACCAGAGTGAACTCCTAAAAAGGTTTATGGCCGATACGTGTATACGATATCTAGACGATACGTAGCCCAGGGAGTGTGATGGTTAGTTGGTATGCATGCATCCACCTCAATGGAAGGGGCAACTGCATACCATTCCATCACCTCACAAGTATGAGGCTAATTCATCTTAATTTCAGCATGTTTCAACTTCGCCAATAAAAACATTGAAGGAACTCTCGTGACAGAAGCTTCAGTGATTCCGCTCATCCCTCTCTGAAGGTAGAAACCCCGTTTTGTTATCCGCTGCTCCCCAATCAGGCGCAATCTCATACCTCTGATTTCCCCTTTTGTTCGAAATCGCTCTACTGTGCCCCTTGTTCATCTGTCAGGGTGCGCTCAATAGCCAAGACCGTCCAGCTAAAATCGTTGCACCCGGTTTTATCCCCCGGTGTAGGGTTTAGTTAGTAGAATGGAATGAACGCACTCCAGAACGACCGGTGGGAGATGCGCTTGAAATTTTCTTTCCAATTCGTAGCCTGTCGACCTGTACAGCAAGATTTATAATCGAATCAAAATCGTCCATTTGTACAACTATATCGGGTATTACAATGTGGAATAAATTCGAAAACAGCCATTTTATCAGACAAACACCAAATATTTAAGGCATAGCTTAGCTTCACAAAATATGCAGGGTGGAAGCGGATAAGAGACGAAAAGATGTTTGTGTTAATCTGCATCAAAAATGTAGTGAAACTCCGCCAACCGCACCTTCCTATCTCAACTCGGTCTCTAGATATAATTTTTTAAAGGTTTTCCCAGAAAACCTCGTCTTTTGACATAAAACCCCACGTTTCTCCACTTTAAAACAACTTTTTTCTACTTTTGACCACATTTTCGGATTCAACGTGAAATGACCTTTACGACCAATGCACATTCATAATCATAAACGAACCTCTAAGGACAGCAATTGCAGTTCAAACATTGAAAATTAAAAAAAAACATTGCTAGTTTCTGAATTACTTTTATGCTTACTGCACTTCCAAAAAACGTGCTGGAACTTGTCAAGCCACAGGTCTTAAAGGAGGTGTACATGTTCCCTCTTGCCGTGAGTCTGTAGGTAAACTACCAGTATCTACGGAATTTCAGACAAAATCGATGCTGAATTGTATAGATGAAGAGACTGAATTTAACTTTAGCGTTACGGGTGCTTTGCAACACAGCAATAAATTGTTTCATTGATTCAGAAACAAAACTTCAATCGTAGACCGCGTGGATGTTGACTGCAAATATCTACTATGATGGGTCATTATTTTGACTATTTTTTATACCAACGTACTCATAGAACTTCTAACAAAATAAAACGCTGCAAATTCTTTCACTGGGGTTCATTATTCAATTTCATTCATTTGACTTGCATTCATGATTTGAATTTCTACTAAGCTTTGGAGTGTGCGTGTTTGACAGGTGATAGAGCGATTATTGGATTTCAGGAGATATGCATAGAGCACATAAATCGGTTCTGAACCAAAATACCTACTTGGATTGATCAGTTGATCATATTTGTGTGCCTCCTGAAATTCAATAATCGTTCTATCACCTGTGAAACACGCACACTCCAAAGCTCAGTAGAAATTGAAATCACGAATCATTGAATAATAAACCCTAGTGAAAGAATTTGCAACGTTTTTTTCAAGATCGATTACAATGGAAAAATATTCTATTTGATAATTTTAAATTTCGTAAGACGGAGCATACATATCAGAATGCTTCAACCCGTGTATCGGCTATAAACCCTTTTAGGAGTTCACTCGAATATCCACATTCACTACATCACTAGGTTACTGCGATCAAAAAAAAAAAAAAAAAACCCCTGTTGTTTTTGTTTTGATCGCAGTAACCTAGTGATGTACTGAATGTGGATGCAATGTTGGCAGCATAAATCAGACCATACATCAGGAATGGTTTGAGCTACGGACCTGGGGAGGGGCTCATTCGATTCTTCACGGAAAGTTCTACAAAAAAAAGTCCAAATTTAGGGCGCCTTGACTTTTTTTGAGGTTTTTAGGGATTTTACAAAACTTTGACAACCCTCAAAGGGCACTTTAAATTAAGTGAGAGAGCTGGCTAAAGAATTGGGGCGTTGTCGGACCAAGATGGATTTTTCCTGAAAATTTCAGATTTTTTGCTCCAGCCGTTAGGGAGAAATCGTGCGTACGGCGTACGGCGGACGGACGGAAACTTTTCTATTGCAGATTTGGATTCTACACCCTTTAAAACGTAAACCATAAAATTTTCAGGGGGGGGGGGTTAGCATTTTTTTTTTTTTTTTTTTCAAGAGCGATTACAATGGTTTATTATTGCATAATAAACAATAATACTAGTTAAAATATCTCCGGTAAAACGCACTTTGAGCGGATAAAATGTCGGATTATGTTCAAATTCCGACTCGCGGACAGACCATGACAATGAGATTAGAGGTACATTTCGATCAATTACCGGAAAGTACAATGAAGAGCAGCCGAACTTTATGACAGCCATGAGTAGGCCTAGTTACCACATATAATCTACAAAAATAATTTTTGGAAAAAGTTGAACAGAAAATTATTTATCGATGAAGGACGGCGATCGTCCTGTAAAATAGAAATCACCCTTATCTCACTGTTCCTGATATCGAATAACAATTATACGATTCGGCGTGTTTAACCGGGCGAATATACAGGGCGCGATATTCCGCACTTACGGCTAAATGGTACGAAAAAAAACCCTCACGCGTCGAAGCAAACCACTTAGAAAAGGTGCCGAGAAGGAGCGGAGGAAATGTTTCGAGAGCTCAGTCAAATAATTGCAGGGAGACGTATTGTAATCTGAGGCTGGTCCCGTCTGATAGTGCAGTTCCTTTTGATAATGGATCACCCTCGCGCCCTGCCCCGGCCGCTCGCATTCTATTCTTCTTTCAGTCCCCTTTCCTCAGGTCATTGTACCACTTCCCTCTCCCCCCACTATCTCCTTCCTCGCCGCACCCTTTACTCCTATTTGTATTATATAAAGTTTTTGTACTAAAAGCCTTTTCTTTTTTTTCGCCTTTCAAAACAAGCAGACTTTTTTTTGTTGTCATCACGCCTCATTTCTTCATACAAACATCACGACTCCTCTTTTTCAATCATAAGGAAGGCGGTACGACTAAATGAGTCTTCACAATTAAATATTAAACTCACGAAAACACAAATTGTTAATGTACCGTACAGTATGCACTAATTAATTTATAGATAATGTTGGTCTTTCTGAACCCAACTATTGGAAATTATGATTATGAACACCTAGCAACCATCAACTGAACGTTTTAAAATTATTTTACCCCCTATCAATCGCTAATAAACACAAATCAAGCTGCCAATTGAAACACATGGGTTTATTAGTTTTTGAATAAGTGTGACTCTGAGGTTTGTAGAATCACTGTTAGGTTCAGGAATGGACATTTTTGCTATGGGTGAATTTCCACGTATCTGTAACTTAGCTAAGTAGATTTTTTCGTCTCAATTACTGGACGATGCCTCTCCGTTTGCGTATGTCAGCAAAAACTGAATACACTGCCTAGGAGATGGCACAGCAGCTTTCTCGTTACAATCAAAGTGACACCATTATAAAATAGAAAATAAAGGAATCTTCAGATGGAAGATGTTGAGGTAATTGGTCAAACTTCCTCAAGATTCATACAATTTGCGGTTACTCGTCAGAGACGGGCAGTAAAAACGAAAATTAATTGATTCCACGTAAGCGCATGCTCACAGCGTACCGCTAGTTCGATCATTATGAAATTCGTATGAGACCTTTGAGGGGCTTTGTGTGTATAGTCCTTTATCATATAAGCTTAATTGAATCAAAATTGTCTCTCTCTCTCTCTCTCTCTCTCTCTCTCTCTCTCTCTCTCTCTCTCTCTCTCTCTCTCTCTCTCTCTCTCTCTCTCTCTCTTCTCTTTCTTTCTCTTTCTTTCTTTCTCTGTTCGATTCAATTCATTGTAGTGTTGGAGAACATCACGATTCAATCAGATTAGCGAACAATCGCCCCGAACATGTTCCGCCCTACACTTTCCTCTCATGTTCCACCCTCGTCCCCTCTCTCAACAGAAAACGGAAAACCTGTGGTTAAATCGGAGATGTCCGTCCCACGGTAGGGAGGTGTCCGAAATAGGAAAACCCGATTTTCAACAAGCTCAATCTCCCCCAAGTACAAGGATCCGCAGGAGGCGTCAGGTTGGGCCGCTCCAACTCTCCCCCGTCCGAACACCTGGACTCCGCCTCTCTATGACATTAGTTTTAAATGAAACTACGATGTCGTAAAGCGGAGCTGACACGAAACTGCTTTCCGAAACCCGGTCCTCGTCCGTGTATGGTCACTCAATTCTAATCGGGCAGGAGAGACCTGACAGTAGATACCTTTTATCGCACGCCTGTCCTTCCCCTCCGACATAAACGCACTTAGGCGTCTTCGATTGCGACAAGAGCCGCTACCTAATTCGCGGAGTGATCATTTTAGGACGACTCGAATGGTTATCTAAATCGGTTAGTCTCTAACCATCAGCGGATATTTCACGGCAACTCCCTTCTCTTTAGATGTTCAGGCGTGCCAACACAGCTTCATAGGTCTTAGCCAGTCCAGTGCCACGGCGTTTGTTATTCCTCGCTCATATTGGATGACTGGAACATCAGTAGAATAGATTGAAGAACAACAATTATAAATTCCTTAATTTCTGCAAACAATACCCAGACTTCGACCTAGATAATCCTCGTGAATACCTTCAAACTACAATGCTACTGTCCGTCATTGAAAATGGTGAACATCAAACCAGCCGAATTTCCTGTGCAAGATAAGAAGGTTAATGAGGAAGTATCGAACGAATGATTATGATATCTCGATACGAAAATTGAAAAAAAGCGAAACTACATAATTATAAACCTGGCTCGGGGAATACGCCTATATTGGAGGCCGTGTTTTGTTAAATCCTGATGAATTCTAATTCAGTAGAAAACCCTCTAGGTGTTCTTTTGATGGTTTTTCGAAATGTTCAAAATGTCAGTCAAAAATAAAATGGGATACTGGCGTAATGGAGTACTGAACAAAGTCGACATTTTCGACTTATGCCCTTTAATATTTTCAACAATGAATCTTCGTGCAAATTCTTTCACTGGGGTGATAGAGCGATTATTGAATTTCAGGAGATATGCGTGGAACACATAAATCAGTTCTCAACCAAAATAACTATTTGCATTGATCAGTTGATCATATTTGTGTGCCTCCTGAAATTCAATAATCGCTCTATCACCTCTGAAACACGCACACTCCAAAGCTTAGTCGAAATTCAAATCATGAATGCAAGCCAATTGAATAATAAACCCCAGTGAAATAATTTGCAGCGTTTTTTTTTTTTTTTTTTCGAGAGCGATTACAATGGAAAAATATTCTTTTCGGAGTTCAATCCAGTATCCACATTCACTACATCACTAGGTTACTGCGATCACAAATAAATAAATAAGTAAAAAATAAAGAACGCTGTTGTTTTTGTTTTGATCGCAGTAACCTAGTGATGTAGTGAATGCGGATGCAAATGTTGGCAGCATAAATCGTGTCATACATCGGGAAAGGTTTGAGCTAGAGACCTGGGGAGGGGCTCATTCGATTCCTCATGGAAAGTTCTTCAAAAAACAGTCCAAATTTAGGCCGCCTTGACTTTTTTTGAACTTTTTAGGGATTTTACAAAACTTTGACTACCCTTAAAGGGCACTTTAAATTAAGTGAGAGAGCTGGCTAACGAATTGGGCGTTGTCGGACCAACATGGATTTTTCCTGAAAATGTCTGATATTTTACTCCAGCCGTATGGGAGAAATCGTGCGTATGGCGTACTGCGGACGGACGGAAAATTTTTTATTGCAGATTTGGATTCTACACCCTTTGAAACGTAAACCATGAAATTTTCAGGGGGGTTAGCAATGATAAACCAAAACAATGATCTCTTCAAATTGGTGAACTTAATAGCTAGGATAGTCCTTTGATGAACCATGAACTACGTGGGGGCTTTTTTGACTTCTAACCGCGCTTTAATGAACTGTCGAAAACCTTCCATTCCTTGAGTACAAATGATTGTAACAATTAACAAATGCATTACAAATTGAACGTAAATACATGTACATGGAGCGTTCAACTCATTTTTATTTCAGACTACTCTTTTAATTTCTGAATCTTAAATTTCTGAATTTTAAAGTTTGGACACGCTCAAACCCAATTATGGTCATTTGTTTATCTGAAAGTGAAACCAGATTAAATATGGATTAGTACATTTTATTGCATTAGGAACAACTTTCTGTTTCACATTAGGGCACTGATTATGTGAAATATTTAAAACTTGATTTGGGTTTAGCCTCTCTGAAACTGTTGACCTCGAACTTTTGGAGGGAAAGTGCATTTCGATTACAGTTAAAGAACGAAAGAAAAAAAAAACGAACGAGTACCCCCGGGCTTCAACATGTTAACCGAGTAGGTGTTCTAGACATGATTCACCCCGCGATGAATAATGTGAGGTACAAGCAGAACACAGGTATCATCGGTGTTGATATCAACAACTGATCACCTATTCGGCTTCACATCATAATGTTTCAATAAACAGACACGCTTGACTTGATCCTAATTCTGATTGACGGGACACTCTCGCTTCCGTTGCCCGCTTCTCCATTATTAAAATGCAGCGGGGAACTGCATAATGCCGGCTGTTATTGAATTAATTATAGAATGCAAGCGTAATTGAGTTCGGGCTGCGGGCGAGTGTGCATTTACCTCCATTTGGTGACGTAATTACATCAACTTCGTATTTACCGCGTTTTTCCACTCGGAAAAACTGAGAGCAATCGATGGAAATTGAGGGGACCTACTCGTGTTCGGAAGAGCTAACGATTTCCACTTGCAGTGTTTACACCCAACTAATGCAATGGAGTTTTCCCTTCTTTTTCGGCTTATTATTTTCAATAATGAACCTTTGAAATCGACTGAAGAAAAATTTTAACGCTACCCCATAAAAATTTGTTGTTCTACGTTTCAAGATCCTTCCGCCGCACGGAGGTCCAGACCCCCAAAAATGCTGTCCAAAATCAAAGAATAGGAAGTCTCAGCAATTAATATGTGTTTATCGGTCAATGAAAAAGAATACGTGGAGAGTGTAGAACACTTGTCATAAGATGATTCATAACAGCGGAATCAACTAACCGATAATTTCATCTTCGGGTTAACATAATCATTTTCCATTCCACCTTGTTTGAGGGCAGTTGAACTTTTCCCCCGTCCAAATGCTCAAATTCAAGAACATCAAGGAGGTAATTTTTTAACATTTTCGTAGGTCAAAATATATGTTTTCAAGATATTTTTCATGGAAAAAAACTATATGTAAGCTTTCAGTTTAGGCCGCTTTGGACTTCCGCGTTTAATGGGGTAGTAAATCGATGCTTACTGCATGCAGGAACTAATCCTGGAAGGATCAGCGGCGGAAATGGTTCCGAGCTATTTCAGAAGTATTTGATGATGGATAAGTACGTCCGAGTGTCGCCATAGTGTTGATATGATAAATTGTTATACATTTACATGAGGAGGGGTTCCACCAGAATAGGTAGAGTAGGTAGCTACAAATATAAATATAAAAAAAGCGGGACAGTAGATCTCTGTGGTTCTGCAGCCAGATCATTTAAATGATTAATTTTACACATTTAAGTACCGAAGATGAAAAATTGCCTATGCAATCTACAAATATGGGATTCTAGCTCAGAGGAGGGGAGCTAGTAAACAGAGATGAAAGCTACAGTTGGGGGGGGGGGGGGGGGGGCTAACAAGGGTTCACGTGAGCGTATTCTGTATTTATAAACGGTACTTACTAAGCCTAACCAACTCCCTGGTGGGTAATCACTTACGACGACTTGAAAAACAGCAAGTAAAGAGGGAGGAATTATTTTAAATAAGTCAATTTCGGATGATTTTAGTAAAGGATATGGAGAGCGCATTCAATTTAATTTAATTTAAACTGCTAAATGTAATCCTCCCCAGTAGTTGGGTAATATACTGGTAGCCTATTGATTGGGGTTAAGAAAGTCGACATCAATCCGAGTGAGGATTCCCATGTGTGGCCTACGAATTAACACATCCTCGCTTGCTCCAGTAAACTGCATTTCCAGCCTCTTGATCAGCTGCCAACTCCTGCCTCGAATTAAGCCGTTCTAATAATATCCGCTGGAAGTTCCCACATGAGGTTTCTAATTTTAAGGCGTTTAGACCTTTTGTTGAGATATTGTTCCACGATGAATGATCATCATACCTGATTCCCTCTATAATGGTACTCTTGTTACTACTTGTGTCGATACCCGCTATTCTGACGTGATTCGAGAGAATTTCATTTAATATTCAAAATTACATTCAACTTACAAGGTGATGTCGGTGTTGCGAGTTTACTATGGAACGGTATTGCAATCCGCCGTGATGAAAATTCAATAGTTTTCCAAAATTAACAATAGTTGACAGTTGAGAATGAACCCCAAAATATACATTCATTTCTCTAATCTTCCTAGAGCTTCGTTCTCAGTGCAGTTCCGGACTGTCCGAGAACATAACTCTTTTCCGCTCTAGCGTTTGGTCGTTCGAAGTGTCAGAATTCGTAGAAGTTCGTAGTGTCGGGAAGGCTGAGAGGATGGGGGGGGGGGGGGGTGTCGTCGTGATAAACAGGGCAAGGGCAAATTGTAGGTAATATTCGAAGTGCAACGAAATGCATTCAGCCTATGGGGGCATTGCGACGGAAAGGAGGAGTCAAAACAATTAATATGAAAGGATCGTAACCACCAGCTACCATGTAACAAGGAGGTGATGGATATTGCCTAGTCACCCCTTCCCAGGGCTGAAGCAACTATGTCCGCTACATTCCTGAAGGTTTAGGCTCAAGAATTGAGAATGGGGAACTGTCCATATCCATCACAACAATTAACCTTTTTTCTGTCATCGAATAGCTTTTCTTTTATAAGAGACTAGCTGACCCGGCGAACTTCGTTCCACCTCAGAGGTTATAAATGAGCAGACTTTTAATTTTATCAAGATCAATTTTCTATTTGATAAATAATGCCGGGAAATCAAAAAATCAATAGCTAATAGTATTTTAAGGATTCTGTATTGGTCGTGTATTTTAGTGCACGGGTTCCACTTTTTATTTAAGCACCTTGTTATAGACAAAATTTTTTTTGGTTCATTATAATAACTGATTTGTAATTCCTTATTTTACAATAAGCATTCATAAATCGTTTTTTTGACCTTACGTTACTAACACAGCCGTAACTCCGCCGTTTTTGAAGTATTTGCAAATCTAAGATAGAAAACTAAAGGTTGAAAAATGAGCCTGAAAAGTAAATTTTGTCAAATTCTGAAAAACAAAAATTTTTTTTGCGACCCGCTGCATCTACGAGAACGGGGGATAGT
The DNA here is from genome assembly GCA_031894815.1 of Creontiades dilutus. NCBI lineage: Eukaryota > Metazoa > Arthropoda > Insecta > Hemiptera > Miridae > Creontiades > Creontiades dilutus. The sequence continues at coordinate 779,361 of JAVIWC010008056.1, forward strand.
TTGAAAAATTCGTGCGAATTCAAATAAACCAAATGTGCTTGAAAACATGCGTTTTTTTGCATGAAATCTCAATTTTCTCAAAAAAGTTCCCTCTAAAAAATAAAAAATAATTGTACCATTGGGAAGCTGAGGCTTCTCCGCATTTTTTAGGCTTACAGGCTCAAACGCATCATTAAAATTGAGGGGGACTAACGATTCATTAAAAAATTGTTTTTTCTTTCAGAATTTGACGAAATTTACTTTTCAGGCTCATTTTTCACCCTTTAGTTTTCTTCAAAAAATTACTGTTAAAGACTGAAACGATGGGAAAGTCAATGTTCTTTCCAACGGCATCCTTAGATTCAACTATCAGAGGTGACGGGAAATGCTGAAACCCATTAGCAGGTTACTGTTGACATGACATGTGTTGATTCAATGTTTGTTTCTTAAAATGGACGTTTAATTGACGGAATGCAATGTGTGGTTACATTAGGAAAATTATAATGCTCCTTTTTCACCGTGTTGAAAAATTCACAACTATTCGAAATTCTGGAAGACTATTTTACCCCGATCTTGTCCGTAATTCTCACCACGTACGGTAGTGGACTGTTGATTCTCATTTATATTTTACATGCATATTGTAAATATATTGATTTTCTTTCTGTTACCAGACACAGTGCCATCAACGGAAATGGCATCTTCTCCCGACGGCAGGACTTCAGCACATTCAACGCTCTTCCTAAACATAAACTCAACTCGTACCACATCAAGGTAAGCACCTTATCAACCACTTTTACCCGCTTCTTTTGTTAATGAATGATGAATATTATCATTGAAAAGAGTCGTAACAGATCCGCTGAACAAAAGGTATGGGATGCAACTGAATGTTTATTCATGCTTAAAATCACGTATGTTTACAAAACCGATGATGCGGTATGACTATTGATATTTGGGGTATTCCATGTGGAAGGTTGATCCCAAAAAATAATAGTCGACCATTTTTGAGTATGTTGGAAAAATGTCCAACAAATTTTCAGAACGATTCGCCTCATTTATGGCCCGTAGGCAGTCAAAGTTGGCAAAATAGGACGGTTTGGGTTCACTCTGCCGGCTGCTACCGCCTCCAGTAAATAAAACCGACTATGAATGTGTATTTCCTCGCGACAAATATTCTTCCATGTACACTTCTTGAACGGTGAATAAAGCTAACGTCCTTGGTTGTTTGTGTAGCCGCGTAATTGACATCCGTGTTTCTTCTACTTCTTCCCGGGCTTCAAAGGCGTAGAGACACGTTTTGAATTTTAATTTAATTTGTTTGGCTCATTGAACTTGTCTTCTCAACGATGTTTTGGGAAGTAAAGCCGTATTCAGATTTAATTGCTTTCATTCTTCGTCTATTGCTTTCGTCTTTGTAAAAAAACGATGGAAAAGCATGAACAGTTTTTTGGCTTGCCAACGAGCACCATATGAAAATCAGTCGACACAACAGAGAAGAGAGTTCATAATGAGACAATTCATTATACAGAGAAAAGGAAAAATGCTCACAGCAAAGAAAATCAAGGTTATTGTATGGTTCAGAAAGATTGCAAAACGGGCAGTCCACCAAACTTTCAAATTTTACATTTAAGCCAGGTAATCTTAAGAAAATAGGACCCCAGATAGCCGAACCTGAGAAAGCACTGTCTTAGTCTGGATACCAACGGTCGGAATTCAAATAGAAGAAGAGCATGTCCCCAGAGGGCAATATAATTTGTAGATAAGGGTAAAAGACCATGAGGCCAAACGTTCCCCGTCTGATTGCCTCCAACATGCCTGAACCCGTTCTGAGAATGAATTTTAGTTAAAATTGTGGGGATCTTGAGCAAAATTTCATGATAATTTGACCCCTCAATCAATTGTTTTGATAGCGCGCAACCGATGAGCACGCAAATTTGCGCAATCCAAAAATTTACAAATAGTGGATGATGGAAAACTACAAGGTGTGGCACGTGAATTTTCATTTCACGTGATGCTATCCGTTTCTTGATTTAACTCAAGTTTTGCGGAAAAAATTACCAGAACTTGTTCATTTCGCGTCCTCTTTTTTATTTTAGGCGCCTGTTTTCAGATTGTTACGAGGTTTAATTTTCGAGGTCTGGTTGAAATTTGAAAATAGGACATTGAAACCTTCTTCAGTGATAAGTAAAAAATCAACTTAATCAGAAGGTTGAAAGTCGGCATAAACGATGATTTTTCAGGCGAAAATACCAAATTATGGTCATTATTCCGCAAACATTGAGTCGAATCAAAGAACGGACAGCATCACGTGAATAACGCTTTCATTGTTTTTTAACGTTGATTCACGTGATGCAATCCATTTCTTGATTCGACCCAATTTTTGTGGGATGATGACCAAAGTTTGTTTATTTCGCCTGAAAAATCATCATTTATGCTGACTTTCAACTCTCAGATAAAGATGATTTTTTACTTGATCACTCAAGAAGGTTTCAATGTCCTAATTTCACATTTTTTAACCAGACATTGAAAATTAATCCCCGTAACAATTTGAAAGCAGGCGCCTAAATAAAAAACTTTCGGTCAATATTCCGCACACATTGAGTCGAATCAAGAAACGGATAGCATCACGTGAATCAGCGTTAAAAAACAATGACAATTCATGTGCCACTCTAGAGTTTTCCATCATCCACTACTTATTTGACAATTTTGCATCATATGAAAATTAGACATCACATGAAATTGGATGTGTCGGTTGATCAACATCAAATGTGCTTTTTTTACATTCTTATTCCAAACAATGATACACAAAGCGCTACCTTTTCACTAGTAGAAAGAATAAATAAATCGTTCGTCCAAAGACTCCTCCTTCGCTGTTCGGCCTCTCCGCTTCTTCTCCCCCGGGCAGTCGAATTAACCCCTGTTTAGGGTCGAGATGACCTCGTAACAGATCCGAGCCTCTGCTTAGCCATTCTACAAAATTGCTCAATCTCATTTTGAGCCCATGAGATCTCCCGTATTCGACGGTCTATCGAGGACACTGCAGTTTCTGTTCTCTAAAAGGAGTCGTGACCTGTGCCGAAATCGAGACGTCGCGATATTTATAACTCGAGTTAAGATTGTCGAAGTTGTAATTCAAAGTCGATTTTGTTTTCTCAAGTCCTCGACATCCCACGCTGTTTCGGATATCTTAGTCGGGAACAATCGCGATTCTTTACAGGTCGTACTACCTTTCGCAAGATGATTTCAAACACATGAATAACCTGCTATTTCTTACAACACCCTTAACAGTTATTCCACTGACCCCATTGTTGTACTCCTTGAGCTACTTGTCGATACCATGCCAAATTTCCCGTAATTCCTCTTTTTTCACTAAAAAGTAACCAAATTCAACATGAAGTTACACACAACAACAGTACGGAAAGGACTTTCCTTCAATGAACTGAAAAATCTTTAATTTACAGCTTCCTACATGGGGCTTGTCGTACAAAGCCGTTTCGGCAATGTTTAGCTCGGATTATCCTCGACTTTTACAAATCGTACTTCATTTCGCAAGACGATTTCAAATCCATCAATAACCTGCTTTTTCCGTACAACACCATTACAGTTATTCCACTGATCCCATTATAGTATTCGTTGAGAAATTTGTCAATAGCAGGCAAATCTTCGTACTTTCTCACCACTCCTTTTCTCGTCATTTCGTTCCTGTTCGATATTTTGTAACAAGTTTAACTGGCAAGATTTTAATGAAAAGAAGCGAAACAGATTCTTTACTTCCTTGCCCTTTACCTCCAATCTGACTTCCTTCTAGTCTGGCAAATGAGAGTTCAGGTTTGTTAAATTTGATCGGATGGAAGCAGGATACGCAATTATAGGTGATGTCTAATAAATTCAACCATCGGCCGTATCAACTCTCCAGGTCATCGAAATCTTCCTACAAGAGTGAACGTTTCGGTTTTTCCGTGAAGATTGTGGAAGTTTATGAACAACGTTGCATATTCCCACAAAATAATGAGTTTCACAGTTAGACCGATTGACTCCAAAGCTAAATTAAATTTCAGTAATGGGAGTCAACTAGTGAATCTTCTTAACGGATTCCTCTGGCTTTGAGAAGGGGTGAACCTCAAAAACTCTGTTTAGTCGAGAAACTTTCACTGATTTATGGGCCCTCGTTGCATGAATGATTGTCAACCGGAACGTCTGGACGCTCCGGTCTTTTCAAAGCGGCGACAACTTTACTGCCTCGACAAGGCAGCGGTTTTAATCGTAAAGCGAGCGCGAAGTCTCCGACGCGAGCTCAAACGGGGAAAAAGGGGTCAAATCCTTCAGGAATGGAGCTGGAAATAGAAGAGAAAACAAGATTTCAGTCTTCATTAGCCGAGAGTTATTGCTCCAAGACCGACTCCTCGTTGATTTCTGAACGGAGTTGTATAAAATTTGGCGGCCAATTTGAGCTCCCGAAATAGGCAGCCGTGGGCCTTGTAGTTTATGCCCCTGATCGAGAGATCCTGGCGTTTTTCTGGCAGAGTTTCTTCCTTTCAATTTTTTCGATCCAAGGCGCAGTCATATTTTATGTGGAAATATGGGCACTTTAAGAATATTACATTACTGTTTCGGAACGTAGACTCGTAATAGCGTCCGGTCTTTCGGTTTCGGCAGTTGAATGGACGTTTGGAATGGAGATCAAGTAATAAAGTGCTGCTGATTATGGATAAGACTATGCGACCTCGAAATAAATGGACTCAAAATTCAACTAGGGACTCCACTTCGTATTCCATAACGTTTCGAGTATAGTCTTCAGTTATTTATAGTACATCATATACAAGTTAAGTCTGACAGGGTTTTCTAGGTAGGTAAATACAGCATGTTTCATCATCATTCAGGCTAATAATGTGAATCAACAACCTAACAATGTGAATGAATCCTTGAATTGAAATACATTCATTCTAGTCATTCTTGGATACATCATGTTATCAGAAAAATCTGACATTTATAAATAAAGACAAAATAACGTACAGCAAGGTTCTGCAACGTTCCACCTAATAGTCACTGAAATATTTGATTTCCACGGTTTTATCACAATATTTTGTGATTTCATTCAGAGCATGGAACTACTATATTCTAGGAGGGTAGATAACCTGCTTTAAACCTCCCAGTTCAATGACACAACTCATATTCATGTTTCTCAAGTCCTTCTAAAATGTAAATCCAACCTAGCTGTCACTCTACGCTAGTTTTTACGACCCGAGATAAACCAACTGAGTCGAAGCAAGAACGGCAAACTATGTTATCAAACGACTTCCTCAAAGCCCGGACGATAAATTTTTATGGAAGCTAAATTGAAAATATCAAGAATAACCTGGTTGGAATCTTTATAGCCGCAGCAATCAAGGGTTTTGACCTAGAAACTGTTGTCTTCCATATTTTCTTATTGCGGGCACCTACATAAACATAACATTAAAAGTTAGTTTGTGAATCAGTGTTTACATGGTATTCGTCAAATCAATAACTCTAATTTATTGAGAATATATCATGAAGCTAATGTAAATACGTACAGCTGTAACCCCATTCGCATGATGCTCAATCATCGGTTTAACAAACTTTATTTTAGTAAAAGATCGAATGATGTATTATGATCAATTATAAAATACGATAATGCATAGAAACACGTCCTTTTTATTATGAAATATGCGGTAGATTTGGACTAACTACCCGAAAACCGTTACGAGGGGGTGTCACACGGACCACCAAGGAGGGTGGGCACTATAAAGTCTCCCGAAATTATAATGTTGGCTGTGAAATGACTGCGAAGTTGGGTGGACAGTATAAAGGTGGTCTTTGTAACCCAACGAAGATGTGATACGGCCCATGTTTATTGAATTTTAGCTGTATCCTGTGTACTAGAGCATCCGGGTTGTATAGGGATTGACCCCTGACGAGGTGCGGAGAGCAGATTTTTCATTTTGCATGGACGGTACGTTCATCCTTGTAAAAGCTTCCATTCATTTCTAAACCCTTTGTTTCGCTCGAAAAGTTTTGGTTCCGAGTTGGACAAAACAACAGAAGGAGACAAGGATTAAGCTACCTAACTTTTAAAATGATACAGTAGCTGGCGGCACCCGATTGCGTCAAGAATCCAGGTTTTTCGCAAAAGAAATTTTGAAAATTCCGAAAACTGAGTGTTCGCACAGAGCTGTGTTCCAGAGGTAGGCGTGGGCAATTTGTAGCGCCTATAGGGGTAAAAAAATCTGTATCATATGGCGCAGTAGAGACTTGGAAGTCATAGTTGTACATCATGATGCTGTTGCTAAGCAGATAGGAGGTGATTTGTTTAGCGGGTGCGATGTTGGCGAGTGAGCTAGGTAATCGTAGCCATCAAGCCTAATCGGCCGGCTACAATCCTGGATCCCATGTGGCTAATATCTGGCTGGCCAGATATTAGGACCAACTAGATTTTTGTAATTCCAGTGACTTTGGTAAGGGCTTTGCATATGATCGCTCGAACAATCATAGTGTTGCTGTTCACATCGAACTAACAAGGAACCTCTTACATGAGGAACAGGCGCCAATCTCTACAATGCTTTTATCGATCACGAATTATTCACCTTCGGGCATTTCACTGAAAGGTGGGATTCAATCTAGGGAGAAATAACTGTTGTGTTCTATAAGGGGATACCCGATCTTCGAATAGAGAAATTCGGGACGGACGCTCATATGCGGATTCGTGAGTTGTAAATCAGCAGTCGACAAGGCCCCTTCTGACGGCACGAATGAGGTTGTTCGGCCTCCAGGCATGTGTGGCGTACGGATTATTAAGACCCAGCGTCATGTGTCAAGAAATCGTCTAACGAAGGAAGGAAACATTTCGAGCTGTTTCAAGTCACACATTCTGTAAACGTCAGGTAACTGCTAGCGCAACTAGTTAGCTAACTACAGCTAACCTCGATTGAAATAATTTGACGATTTGGATATGTCGGACGTACAGTGGACAGATTCAGTGCCGTGATATTGAGAAGCACTTCAAGTCCGACATGTTTGGAAATAGCGAGCGAGAGAGAGAGAGAGAGAGAGAGAGAGAGAGAGAGAGAGAGAGAGAGAGAGAGAGAGAGAGAGAGAGAGAGAGAGAGAGAGAGAGAGAGAGAGAGAGAGAGAGAGAGAGAGAGAGAGAGAGAGAATAACGTAATTATAAATAATCATGGATAGCCCAGCCCATCGGTAGGCACAGCCTGTGGTGATATAATAGTTTCATATTATACACTTCAGATAATCATCTATTCTTTTTTTTTTTTTTTTTTTAAACAAAATCACAACCATAACAAGTAATTAAACTATACTAATGACCTTTCTCGATCGGCAAATAATCAAAAATAAGGTAATTTACATTCGAAAAACGCCGCAAATTCTTTCACTGGGGGTTTATTATTCAATGATTCATGATTTGAATTTCTAACCTAGTGATGTAGTGAATGTGGATTCAAATGTTGGCACCATAAATCGGGCCATTCATCGGGAATGGTTTGAGCTAAGGACCTGGGGAGTGGCTCATTCGATTCTTCACGGAAAGTTCTTCAAATAAAGTCCAAATTTAGGCCGCCTTGACTTTTTTTGAGGTTTTTAATGATTTTACAAAACTTTGACAACCTTTAAAGGGCACTTTAAATCAAGTGAGAGAGCTGGCTAAAGAATTGGGGCGTTGTCGGACCAACATGGATTATTCCTGAAAATTTCAGATTTTTAGCTCCAGCCGTTTCTGAAAAATAGTGCGTACGGCGGACGGACCAACAATTTTTTTTTTGCAGATTTGGATTCTACACCCTTTGAAACGTAAACCATGAAATTTGCAGGGGGGGTTAGAATTTTTTTTGAAGACCGATTACAATGGTTTATTATTGAATAATAAACCAAAAACAACAACAAAAAACGAACAAATAACTTGTCTGTATACCACGTCACAACTTGTTATATGAGTTCGTGTGTCACTAAGCTACTTAAATGAAACTCAAAACTACTTCGGGATTGACAGCTCTCAGATGTATCAGCCAGGTGAATATACAGGGTGGTCCGTAATGAACGTAACACCCTTTCAATTTTGTTGGTCGTGGAGAAATAAAAAAACTTGTCGAAGTAACTTCCCCTTATTTTTTCGCAAAGAATTCAAAAATTGCAGCATGAAGCGTCGCACATGCGAGCAAATGCCCGAAACGCGCACTAACTTTCTTATTCTAAATGGGAACCCCAAATTTTTAATTTCAGATTCGGACCCTACTCGAGATTTTATGAAAATTTGACCCCTCAACATTACGTGCTGTGTAGTGTCCACCGGCTGATAATCTAGCAATCGAATTAAAATTACAACTTCATTTTCGTAAGTATGATAGAATAGTGGATTGTCAAAAGTAAACGTTGTGTTGATCTTAATGTATAATAAAACGTATGAGTATGTATTGACGAAGTTCGTTGTGTACACGTTGTTCCACAGAATTAGTAAGGGGATTCAACACCTCCGTGCTGACTTAAGTTGCATTAAATCCAGAATTTTTAATCCCATTAAAACCAAGTTTAGTTTTTTGAAACTGGGGGGGGGGGGGGGGGCTACATGGAAACTTCACATAGAAGATGAACATGTTCAACGAGGCTAATCCTCATGCCTAAAAAGTGCAATCTGTGAAATAAATTCTGTATAACAAAGCACTAATTTGACTGAAACTAAGGATGGAAATCGACGCACAGGACCATAGCTATAGATAGGTGCTACTTTCCGATCGTTACATCGTTCCATAATTATTACAGTTAACTTTAACAGGCCTTGAATTTGGCGTCACTATACGTCGAAACAGTTTCAAATTAATTAAATTCTTGGGTCATGCCCTTTTTTCTGTCTGCTGACGGTAGTTATTCATCTCCTTCACCGAAAACCTCACACACGAATAAAACCTCCGGATTCATACCAGGAGACGTTCACTCCGCGAGCACATGAATCGTATGAAAAGATTAGGACGGAGGTTTCAAATCCATACGGTTATACAGTTCGACAGATCGGATCTGTCGACCACGACTTCGACCAGGAACATCTGGCAAACCTGGCTGTTGACCCGTAAACGGACCTGGAACGGAGGTCGGGCGTACTGCGTACGTCTCGGTCAACTTCTGGAACGACCAGACCTGGAACGAACCTAATACAGGTCAGATTTGTGTTGTTAATGAGACTTATCGGTGCAATAAAAGATTTTAAAAGTTCGGAGTGAAATTATCAGTGACACGAATCGTAAAACGGTCATACGGTCAACAATATGCGCCAGTGCCACACATGTTGGCGGGAGTAACAAGCGCATTTCCTGGAGCCGGGTTGTATCACGCTGCGAGCCCCTCCATCCCCGGAAACTGCCCTTTCTTCCGCTACCTTTTGTTGTTGGAGAGAAGACCACTAATTCCCCAGCAATTATTCACCACCACCTCCACCCCCATCGCCAGCGCCGTTCTGACCATAACGCGACCTAAAACCGTCCGATAATTAAGTGAAACGGCATTGATTCACAGGCTTATTATACGGGTAACCCGGACTTTTTTTTAGTCAATAGTTATGTTGATTCGTGGGGGTGATATTACCGGGCCGAAATAGAGCGGATCTTCGCTTCGCCTAGGACCCTGAACTAGAACATACCCGAGGGAGATAAAGGGCGTTTTATTCTTCATCCACTTAACAAGTTACACCTTCTAATGGCTCTGGAGAGTGGAAAGAGAGAGACTGCCAGACATACATAGAGAGAGGGTAAGAGACAGAGAAGTACAAGGGTGTTGCATCTAAGACAGACACCGACCAGCTACTGATTCTACTAACCATTTCTGATCTAAGCCTCCCCCCCCTCACAACATAAATTTGTTTTAACCCGTCGGGAAACGAGTGGGGTGACTCAGTAAGCTTTTTTAAATTTGCTCATTAACACTCAATTTGATGAAAAAATAAGCTGCAGTGCAGAAAAATTACTTTTAAACGATTAAAACACGATGTGGTGCCCATGGAGTGGCTTAGTCACCCCACTCGGTAGTGCGTGCACAAAAAATAGCGCCACTAGATGTTTACCAACAAAGTCCAATGTTCATTTCATTTGACTATATTCCTCCTGAATCTTTTAGAATTAGTTTCACGGCAGATTTCAACAAACAAAATATCCGGAGTGGAATATTCAATTTGGAGCAGGAGAAAGCTTTGCCTAATCGAACTAGCTCTCCCAAATATGAAGGTGCGTTTGACTCAAAACCTTCACACAAACGTTTCAAGCTGCATCAAGCATTCTGCAGGGGCTTCACTGAAATCATCTGAATCTGAAACTCAGCCCGAGCAGCACCGACACATAGCAGCCTCTCGTCAACTCTGACTGTGGCGGTGCGTTGCAATTTTTGCTGCAGAAAAATGGATTGAAAAAGCAAAATTGAAGTGCTGTGTTTGCCACAAACCCGTCTGCATCAACCATCGAAGCAAACATATCATGGCGAAGTGTCTTGAATGTGAGGAAAAGAGTGAGAGAAATTGAAATATTGAACTTAGAAACTTTTGGGGAAGACCATTTTGTAAATATGTGTTTTCTGATGTATTTTTCAAATAGGTTTTTTCTGTGTGATGTTTTAAAGCTAAGTCATTCATTTGGTATAATATAAAATATTCGCATTTTATTGGTGTTTAACAAGTGTAATTATTAAAATATTACTAAAAAGTGAGTGGGGTGACTCGTACAAGGGGGGTTGGTATCGGACGGGTTGAATCTTGCTTTGTTTTTGACTTATGTCAGTTACGTGATTTATTTCTTGTTTTAAACTTTATCACACTAAAATTACTGCCTAAAAAATAGAAGTAACTGCAAATATGAATATGAAATACCGGTAAATTTCTCATGGGAGGAAACCAAAGTTTTCCCAAAAAATGCACTTGAAGAGGAAAAGTTGCCGAATACCGATAATCTCTCCTTATTTTAATCGCTCGTAGGTTCCTGAGCCGTTTGTCACATCTAGTCTACATCTAGTATAAAGTTGTCAAATTCTTGAAGGATTGCTCTTGTTGAGCCAACTCGGCTTTTAACTCGTACAAGAGCTCCCACGTCATGTTCAGAATGAGCTTTCTTTGCTTTGGGTGGATTCGGATAGTTTGAAGTGTGATGCGTGCGCATAAAGTGCACTCCATGCTCCTCCTGGGGGGATTCCTGTGGGAGATTTTCAATTTCGACTATCGACCTTGGTGCCAAACTTTGTCAAATGCTTTTTCTGTGTCAGAAACAGACCGGGACGTGTTGTTCCTTCTATTGCACGTGTCTAAAAAAAATGTTCAACAACTCTGTGCTGTGGTTGTGTACAGGAGCGTTTCGCCCAAATCCCGGAAAAATTTCTAATAAAAATAATCTAATAATAAATCAAATATTTTTGAAAATGTGGCAGAAGGGTTATAGGGCGATAGTTATCTGGGTCTGATTCACATTTCCCTGGTTCAGCCACCTTCATTACAATGGCATATTTCAAAGAGGTAGAGAAATAGCATTGTAAATTTGTGTCCGGCGTTTGAATTTTGTGATGGCATTTGGTACCTCTGTGGGAGTGAACTTTTGAGGAAACGGAGTGAACTGGGGGGGATTCTATGTGCTCAGTCGCAGTTTCCACAAAATAATTTTTAATGGTTGGTTTGGGCATAAAACGTGAATGTACCGTGCAAATATACAGTTTTCTCAAGGGGAGCAATTTTTGGCTTATTCGGGAAGGCCCTCGACTTGACAGAGTTTTAGTTTCCCTACAAAGGGAACCATTGGATGGATCTAAGGAGGAGAGCTCGTTTTATTCGCCTGTGTCACGATCTATCATCAAGGCTTCTTTCAGCTCCTGAGTGGACCAATTGAAATCCGTTTTACGAGGGTGGTACCTAGACCGTTCCCACAATTTGGCAGCTTGAAAAACTCTTGAAAATGATATAATTGGGAATCATTAATTAAAAACCGAAAGTCGTCGAACGGCTTTTCGTAGCAAATAAGTTGTAGAATCGACATCTGGGAGGCCAGTTAGCAAAACTGTATACTATTACAGGGAATTACAAAGTGTTATTGCTACTCCCTGCACCTACCCTAGTGTAGCAAAAAACTGTATATTTAAAAAACTACATTTCTGGTCAAGCAGGAAAATGAGCAACCATCGTGTCAAGTTAAGTCAAAAGTAGCTTATCAGTTTCATAACGATTTAAAGTCGTGGAGGTATTTTTTATTAATACGTGCGGCTTCTAGTTCCTGCACTCCATGCGCACGGAAGGTTTAACTTCACTCGAACATGCAATAATTTATGGTGGGATTGCTCCCGGAAAACATTATTTATATGGGGTTGTAGGGCGGATTGCGTGTCTGGGTATCGACTCCGTCTGGAGCCTCCGGGTCGGAATATTGAATGATAGGCCCCTTTTTCAAGGTCTAGGGCGCAGACACTCGGCACACCCTTGGGGTAGACCAGGGAAAAATCAATACCTCGGTGCAACTTGCAACCCCTCCGACGAGGCCGCTTTGTCTGGGGAAATTCACCCCCGGAAAGATGAATAAAACCGCTGCCCCCGGGAGGCCCAGACTGTTTAGCTATGATTCATGACCGCCCTCGCATCATCGGTATGTCACGGGAAAGTACAGACTACAGACAAGCTCCCTACTCAACTCCGCTGATCAATACCTGTTTAGCCCATCCCCTGTTTCTACGTGCCCCAACCCTTCGGTCTCCCCGCGTGGTGCAATTCGAAACTTTGACTCACTCAACTTCATTAGCGACGAGGATGTTTTAGCGAAACCTCCAAAAGCGTATGAAGTCATCAGGAAACGTTTGGGCCCCTTGTACAGGTAAACGATCGAGGGAGGAAGGTAAAATTAATGCACGGGAAACACGCGATGCTCACAGTTTCTCAATTCTGGAGTTTTCATTTACACCATTTAAAGCTTATCCTGAAATGAACAACTCAAAACCTTTGATTGTAGGTTTGTGATCCATCACACACTTCTTACTGGATATTGAAAACTACACAAAACTTGTTTCCATTATGGTTTATCATTTTCAATAAGCCTTTCTAATAGAATTGCAAATATTTTTTATACCCCTCTCAAATTGTGTCCTTTGGCGTTTCATGGTGGTTAGGTTCCAAATCTGCAATTTTCGTCCTGCTGCATCAGATAGGGTTAGATTGTTTCGGGGGTCATTCTGGCCCAATAAAATCCGGCAGGAATTATCGTATGCGGCAGTAGCAGAGATGGGTATCGTTGAACTAGTATCGATGTTTTGTACCGATACTGTATCGGAAGGTTGGTATCTATACTCCAAATATCGGTCAAGCAAAGTATCGATATTTATAAATATCGAGTATCGTTTTCAACATCAATTTTTCAAAATTAAACTGCAAAAAACCTACTAAAACAGAACAGAAGATAATTTTGGTTTTGATTTTTTGAACCTGTGAGAGGTAAGGTAACAGTAACAGTAGGTACTATAGCCCTACTATAGTCCCCCACTACTGCCTTCCTACTTCTTCTTCTTACCAACAGGTTGCTATGGAAATTATCCATCTAAAGATACCAGAAAATATAAATGCAAAATGTCTAGCCCTATCTCAGGTAGGTTAATTTGAAACTCCACCCTCGATATGACGAATGCAAGTACCTTAGAAATTGGTGAAGAGCAACGATTTCTCGATCCGGAAGAGGCGCAGCAGAAGGAATCACGATGATGCTGTACAACATTTCACTTCACATTACACAACGAAAACGAATGCCTTTTACCTACACAACCGACCGCGAAAACGCGAACCGAATGCCGTTTAAAATCACATTGGAAGCATCCCCTACTAGAGCCAAGAACATCCAACATCGCACAACCTACCACTGGCACCAGAGAAGAAAGACTGAGGACGTTTTTCTTGGAGAGGTGTTGGCTGAGCAGACCCTAAAGATGAACTTTGATCGAGTCCATTACAAGAATTGGGCTCTGCAGGGCCTCGTTCAGCCTGCACGAACTTCCAAGAAGATGGGTACATCTAGCAGTCACTGGTGACGAGAACTCAAAAGGAATTCCGAGTATTGGGTCCTCTTATTATTAGCTACCTTAGTTTTTTTACTTTCAAAATCTTACTTCACGCAGCAGGCTAAGGTTTAGTCCACTCCGTTCGCCCCCTTACAAATCCTGTCAGAATAAATGTACTTCCAAGAAGGTAGGTTGAAACAGCTGTCACAAATGATGCAAAGACACAAGGAATTATGAGAATGGGGTCTTCTATCACATGTTCCTCTCTTTGTTTTACTGGGGATGTTAGAACCCTCTCAGAGAGAATTAGTGGAGTCTAGGCAGTTCCTGGAAGTTGACTGTCGTCAGAGCTCCTTGACACATGTCACAAACAACGAAATTCGGAGTATTGGTTATGGTTTTTTTTCTCTTCCATGTTTGGAAGCAGATAATCCAGACTGGCCACTGTTCTTGGAAACCTGTACGCTCGGGCTAGTATTTGGTGATTCTTCAACCTCACACACATAAACCCTCATTATCACTAGATTAAAGACCCTTTTACGCTATTTCGTCGTCCTACTTCACTAATTGAACTAGAAGAAGTAATAATGAAACGAAAACGTGTTCAGATGTATCAACACTTGCTTTTTGAGTACCAAGGAGGTGTGAAAGTACCATTTATTTTTTTCAGCGTCAAAAAATACATGAAATCCAAAACCAAACTTATTTTGGCATGAAAGGTCCATTTTTTGTTAAAACGTCGATTTTCATGGGGAAGGCACATTTTCCTTAATTTATATTATATCGAGTTTTTGTTATTTTTGTTTTGTTTCGTCATTTTCTTTTTGTTTCATTTCGAGTTTTCCTCATTTTTGTTTTCGTTTCTTTTCGAGTTTTTTGTCATTTTCGTGCCGTTAGTTAAATTCATTTTGTGCCATGGACTTCAATGAATGTCTTATCGAACAAGTCAGAAACTCGCGGGAACGGGTGAGCCAATCACGTTACAGAACGTGGATGTCGTCGATTCCCGCTAGCCGTCCATGGGAACAACCGGAGCTGCCGCAGTTGCCGCTCCAGCCGGTGCAACCGGCCCAGCCGCACTTGACGCGTCCATGTGAACGGACGGCAAGCGTTCATTCCTTCACCGTTCGTGGATAGTGTTGGATGGTTAGGCGGATTGTTAGGTTAGTCTGTTTGTTGTGCTACTTCCTGTGCTACTCTGCAATTCTGAAACTCTAGTGCTTTGACTCCAGAAATTCCTTGAAATCATCAGATTTCATCCTCATAATCGGTGGATACGCGTTCACGCTTAGCATACAGTGAAGTTGCTTGGCCAGGGTGTTTTGAGATGATTAACTTGTTGTGATCGCCTTGATTTTGGATGAAGAAAACCACGAGGAAAACCAGAAAAAGAAACGGGAGTAGGTCCATCAAGCATGAGAAAAGAAAGTTATACAAGGAATCAATAGATGATGGAGAAAAATTTTCGAATACTAGAATAGAAATGGAACAGAATAGAATGTCAGAAAATTCGTTCAACGTACTGCTGAGCAAATTGGTAATTCATTTCAAATAGCAAAACCACAAGCTGGAGAAAAGCCATCTCACCAAGAGAAGACTCTTCAGTTTTATTGTCATTCATGATGAAAGAAAGTTGAAAAACCACCGGAGAACCGGCCGTGGAAATAAAAAAAATCGTCTTCAATTAATGTCCCGGATCACGGTACGAGCATGGTGTCAATGAGTCGAGTTGAAACTTAATCAATTTTTCTGTTACTGATCCATCACTTTGGTTCTCTCGGCATATTACCCAAGTGGGCACACATAATCTTGAACCATACTGGTGATACGCCATTTTGAAAAAACAAACTTTTGTGGGCAGTGAGGTATATACTACTATTTTTTCCCCTCTTGAGCCTCCAACCTCCCTGGGAATCGCCGCTCAAGTCTTTCAATTCAGGTTAATGGAACAACACAAATTAGCTTAATTTTAGCTACAGTGAATACTAAGGTTTCCATGCCAAATGTTGCAAACTTACTACAAGCAGATCTCACTCCCTATACTTTATGATCTGAGGATATTGAAGGGAGTGAGGTCATAGAGGTTCACCACCTTTACAGGCCACACAAGATCAAGTTTCACTGACCACAGTCAAAATGTTGTTGGAGTAGGGAGTGGGAGTTAAAAAACCCTCAGTGCTGCGTCTGGGGATGGTTTTCCCGGTGGAACTGACTGGGAAGGCCTAGAGAGAATCCAACCACCAGCATTGGGATCATCTTGAATAAGGGATGTCAACAGAACAGAAGCAACAAGGTTGGTGAGGCGACTTGCTTTGATCTAATTTTTTTTCTGAGGCGAATATCCATTTTAGATGGTATATTCTTTCATAGTGTAAGTGGATATAAAGGCCCCAATAAATATTTCGCTGAGTAGTGATGATGGAAGTTGTATACCTCTAGTCAGTGACAGCAGGAGGGTGTGAGAAATCAGCACTTCGGTATTTTCTTCTGTGTCCTCTAGGCACAACTTTTGCATATACATGTTTATCCAGATAGAAGAGAAATTTTAAAAATGTACACAACTGCATTCAGTTGAGTTCGACGGCAATACTGACCAGTGACCGAAATTTCGAAATTACCCATTCATATTCACACCCTATCTTCATTAGGTACTATAGCAATCTCAATACAATTTATACAGCACCCAGCTTAAAGTTATACCCTAATACTCTTTGAGTTTGAAGTGTAGATGTAAAAAAGTAACTATCTTGTACGTCTTGGATATGATATTTTCTTCAATTTCAATCATTGATTCAGTCCTTTAGTTTATTCGTAATTGCGCATGGCCATGGTGAAATACGTATTCTGTACCTCATCTAGCTCTCAACTTTTATCAGAAGGTGATTCAAACTACAGCGGAAGCGAAACTCTAGGCGGGATTGAATGAAGGATCTCGAAAGGTGGTATTCTTGCAGACAAGCGTCTTCCAGCCGACGTGAGGACTAGGGCAACCCACACAGGCGTGCCCTGCCTTGGGAGGGCAAGCGTAAAAACCGTCTCTCTCGAGTCGTTAAGGGTAAAAATATCCTCCATAAACACTCCAAGGGTCTTACGTAGGTAGGGACTCGTTGCTTTCCTACAGCTGTATTATTTCAATGCATCAACATTCAACTCTCCTGATTCCCTTCCAAGGATTTGCCGTTCCCTGTGAGCGGAGTATAGAAAGTTGTTATATTGATACCAAGCAAGTTATGAAGTTGCCAATAGCATTTCATCTTTACAACCTAAGTGATGCAAATGCCCTCCTTCCCAGAGTTAAATTTTCAGCGTAAATGCCGATTCAGTTAGAAATCCGTACGGATGACGCACCAACTTTTCTGAAGTATGGAATATCTATTAACGAAATGAAATTGTCATATTTTGAAATAGTGCTTCCTCTTTGTCGTCATGTTATTCGGGATGCTCCACTGGCAGGTCCCCAAATAATAATTGTTAAAAATATTATGTACAGTACTTTGTACATAGATTGTTGTGGTATAGAATGCAAAACTCTCGATTCCAATAAAAACCACGCTTTTTAATTACGGATTAGGGTCCTGAATGACTTTTTTTCAGCATAGTCTTCAGAAGTTTCAGATCCGTAGGCTCACAGCTAATAATGATATCATTTGTAGACCTATACATTTTATTACAAGAAAACTAGGTAATTATAATATTCTTTCTTAGAAAGAAAGATTTTAGCCTTCTATAATTTCACTAAAAAATCTGCATGTTCTAAGACATGGTTTTATTATTTTTCGAATAGTGCGTTTTTGTTCGTGTCATTGTGATGTGTGTGGGTCCAATGTTTTCTTCAGATATTTTCTTTAGAAATTCAATTGTTTCTTTAGGCCCAAAACATGCATATAAGCTGAGCATACAAAGTGATCGGGCTGGCTTGAAGTTAAGACCACCTAGACCAACGGAGTCTATGAGCGAAAGAATTCTTCACACCAATTCTATGAATTCGCAAGGAATGTAAGTTTTGGGGATTCCACGTATTATGAACTCCTAATATTTAACAAGATTCCGGGTAGAAGGTGAAAATTTCTAGTCACACTGCACTGCTTGTTCACTGAAGAAAAATGAACAGCTTGATAATTCAACCGACGGTTGCAGAATCGTCATAGGCGCGGCGGAGTTTATTAATGGACAAGTTGATTGCGGAGGCCATAAAACTAAAGGTCTGGCGAGGAATGTTCTTGCATACAGTCAACAAGGTAGTGGGGGTGAGAGATCTCTAGGGATCCATGGTCTTTCCAATTCATTCTCGCCGTGAGGCAGGTCAGGGGAACTGCGGGAGTGGGAGGAGGCCTGCAGCAGGAAAAACTAATAATAGTAGTGTGACCGAAGAAGTGGGATTTTGTTTCGATACCTTTCGCAGTCCTTCGGGGCAATAAAAAGTTTCCGCCGTCATAAACGCGAGTCCTTGAGACTGGACGCCATGACTGTAGCTCCCTCTGCTGCCGCGCAGAAAGGCTTGTCGAGCACGTTCGCGACATTTTACTCAGCCGTTTTACCCGGCAATTCATTGTGTATACAGTCAGCTTCCACGATATCCGCCTCCCTTTTGATTTGGCTCGCAGAGCAAACCGTCCCACGATGAAGATCAACAAAAGTTACTAAGTTCCACGAAGAATTAAAAGTAAATACGGACTTGGAGCCACGCAAAGGAACAACATCCATTCCATAGAGTGAACTCTGTACAGTTCAGTTCTCTAACAAAGTTCTTGCTGAAGTAACTTTGTCAGGTATTCAACAACTTGGGACGGTTTTAGAACTTCAATTCTAATAGGAAGTGAGATACACATCAAGCTATTGGTTAACTAGTAATCAATATGTTCGAGTATTTTAAAATCCTGATGGATTTGGATCCAGTTAATCCAAATTCAAATATTGGTTCCCCACATATTCACAATCGCCGTTTACAGCCAACGCACAGGGGTGGAAAATGTGATTCTAGACGAAAAACCCCGAAAAAAAATTCTAACACACCAGTTTATTATTTTTCGAATAATGCGTGAATGTTGATGGCTACCTACTTTGGTTTGGAGAAATCTAAACTCCTTTTCGAAATGCTTCAACGAAAAATAGAAATTCAAGATTTGAACTAACAACCGACATTATATCATTCAATCCATATAATAGTCATCTATGGAGCTGTAATCTGCATAGGGAGACTATCTAATGAAATAGTGAATCTTTATGCCATAAATTTCAGTGTTTTTCGGGTGGTTTTATAAATTTTACCGAATCAAGGTGACTTAGAGGTCAACTGCATAACCCATCGACAAACGTTAAATCGTCTCAGTTAATGATGAATATTGGATACAAGGGAAATTACGATCAGGCCAGGTTTTGAATATGAGAAGTCTTCATTGGAGGGAGGAGATTCAATTATCAACCATTTCTTCCGACCATCTGACCCACAGTTTGGATTTCCACCTATTCGTAGACTGTGAAGGTATGCCTGGTGGACAAACCGTTGAAACAAATCATAATTTTATAAAATTTTGATAACCAGTGCCTATAATGTTAGAAAGAGACATTCTAGTCGCTATTTCGAGTCGGGACCTTCCGTTTTATCTAGTTTCAACCGCATGGTGGCAGGACGCCCAGCCGATACTTCGTAACCAAGGAGGTCTTCCCCGTTGCAAAGTGGGATACAAGATGAAAAAAATTTCCGAGGCGGAAGAAAAGGGAACGAGCCAGGTGACTCGCCGGCGTCCACAAAGGCGGTGTCATCTTTCAAAATGACAGATCAATTTACTTTGACCGATCAACCGATAAAACCAGACAAGATTTAGGGCGCTTCAGGTTGTAAACTAGACTGATTTTTTCGATTTAACACAACGTATATTATCGAACTACCGTTGACAATAACGAGGGAACATAATCGCTGGAGTAGGTTTCAGACGAGTTGAAATTCACGCATAGCAAATCATTGTCACTTCTGAACCTAGAAGTGACCTCCAAACCTCACAATGACACGATAAATCACAAAATAAATCATTTATTTATCATCAGTTTATCATTTAAAAAAATAATGATAATGATCCTCGTTATTTGGTTTGTCAATTCGTTTATTGTGTTCTTTTTAGAGGCAGTGCACTCAGGTTTGATTTATCATTACTTTTCCATTTTCGATCTTTTCAATTTCCAGTTTTCATTTCTCTTTCTTTAATATTAATAATTTCGTTTAATCCCTAGTGGAGCTTTTATTTCCCCATTTTATTTTATTCGTCCCAGTACTGGGAGACCTCCATGACCGTCTACGGAAAAATGTTGATACCGCGATTTTCATGATTCTCAACCTCTGATGGTTGTTTTCGCCGGTGGGTCGAGTCTTGATTGATCCTGTACCGATTCAGATGCCATCCAGTTGCTTATGGAGACTTCGTCTTTTGTATTCTTGTGTCAACATCCGATATAGCTTCGCTGCATAAATAAAAAAAAGTACCCATTTTTGGGGTGTTCGGAGACCTTTCACCTAGTTACTTGAAGAAAGCACATTAAGCATAAATGTACTAATGTACCCCAACTTTGTTAAAAACGCACTTTTTTCCTGCTCAGTGTGAACTTAGGATTCTTCAATCTTGCGGATCTTTACATCCACCTCCCACCCTGGTATTTATTACTCCCCAGTTATTGTCTTTCCATGTTCAAGTCCGAAACGGGCATTTGACCGCAATACGAAACCGGCCGTCTCCACCTCAAAGGGATCTAATTTCAAATCCAAGTGCTCCGAAGCGGAATTGAAACGAAGGTACATCTATCACAAAGAAAAACCAACCCCCGGTTCAGAAAGGGTTATTTGCGAAACTCCAAATGACGGACAATGAGAAGTGGCCACTCAGATGGACCTCTTGTGTGGGCCGCTCCGCATTGTCGAGTTGAGGATTTGCTTCGGCACAAAGGGCCAGCTCGTATCAAAGCGGTGAAGAGCCTCCTCAGGCATCTTCCAATTCGCATATATTATTCGGTAGAAAAGGAACCTGAGAGTGGGGTTTGCCCTACTAAAAGCACCCCGGAAACTCCTTCAGCTATTCGTGCAGAAGCATCACCCAAAGGTGTAATTACCGTTGGGTTTTTCCCCTTTTTTGAGGTCTTTGATTCGTACGCTCTATGGCTTTGGACCGAGTTGAATTAATCCACGAACCAAACTCTCAAAACTCGAACCAAAGTGGCGGAGTCGATGTTTTTAATCGATGTTCACTCAATAATCTAGATTTTACAGATATTACACAACGATGTTCGTTTCACCAACTCCGGTCAGGTAATTCAACAATCAAACGCCCTAAATTGACGAACAAAATCAACCCATTGAATTCGGGTGGTTAGCGTCCTAAACAAAGGTTAATACGTTCTTTTTCCCACCATTTTCCAAGTATTGGCAATCCGCTTGTCTGTGTCAATAAAAACCCCAAAAAACACGCGTTTGATTTTTTTTTTTTTTTTTTCCCCGTCGCGTCAATGTGAGTGAAGTTAGGACCAACAAAACTCTAAGTGCAGTCCATATGAGGAGGAACGGATTTTTTACATCAATTCTTGGGCCTCTTGTTGGACAGCTGATTAACATTGTAAATTTTGAATCTGCGCACCTTGAAACGTAAAATGGCATAGTCAGAGGGAGAATGGGATTGTTCCACAGGAAATCTTTGCGGAAAACACAATTGCCATAAACACAATATTATACCGTGGAAAATGTTAACTACACGTGGAGAATGTGTACTGGAAAAATGTATATTCCATGTTTTCTCCCAACGTTAGCTCAAGTGGACCTGACGATCCTCAACAGCGCGGAATTAAAAGTTGGATTTTGGGGTGAAGGAGTTTCAGGTTTCACGTAACAGTATATACGGACAAGGCCATTCGAGAAGTTGAATCCTTTTTCTCCAGTCTCAACATATTACAGGGACAGAATGTGAATCCGAAGTGACAAGCCGACCAAGGGTGTTCTTCCTGTTGTATCCTCTAACCTGCCAATTGGAATATCGATAAAACTCCATGTAACAGTGAGCATACTGTGGTACCATTTGTACCTAAATACAGTACGAACTCCTATTATAGAAACAAGCTCGGGTAGTTTTGAATGTTCATTGAGGGATTGAACAGAATATTCATGTTCCGTTTGAGATGATCAATTAATTCTTTCAATCATACTTTCAACGAAACTATAAAACTGTGACTGTAATTATTACGACGTTCATCTCATTATAATTCATAAAAATATCAGGTGTCAAGAAGATTGCTTACTTAAAATCTTAAATATAATCTTTAAATTCGTGTCGGTAAACCGGAAAACGACTACATCAGATTTTGCGATATGACACTCTTACGGCCAGGAATTATTAGGTCCTTCTTTGTTGTCTGAACCAGGTGTTTGAAGTTTAGCATGCCCTGAAAGCAAAGCTCTTTTGTGTGGAACCGATCCTTACTTTTTCATGCGATTCGATAGATGTTCTCCCATTCATGAACACTATTGACATCCACATTCTTCTTTGCCGTTTCGATTGCAGAATGCATAGATTCGACTTCCTTGTAAGAATGGCGGCCTTCTATATACTTCTGTTCGTTGATGCTGGGGTGATAGCGTACAGCATACAGCAACAGTGCCGATATGAACAATAACTGCATCGAGTCGAGCAAACTGAGTCTGAACCATAGAATAAGTAACACACAACTCTTATCAGGATCATTTGAACATGTATCGATGTGTACTTTCATCGATATATATGATATCAATATATCGATACCAGTGATGTATTTTGGCGTAGTGCACAGTGTTGACACATTGTAATCTATTTGTCCAACTGATCTATACCTTACTAGAAGGATTGATGTAGGCTTTTTTTTTTTTAGATGCGAGCGTAGCTAGACCAGCAAACTAGACAGAACACATTCGAACACACATCCAAAGCGTGGACATATATCGATAGGAGACATCTGGTTTTTTCATTATGGCGACGGTCTGATAAAAGGTGTGTTATCTATTCTCAATTTCTGCCCAAACTGATGCTTTGGGTATGTGAATCGTGGAAATCCTTTCTACCAAGTCATATTTTTATCTCGGATCCACACGAAATGACCAGAAATTAACCCATCCAAGTGACTAAGTGAATTTATTGATTAATGAATCATTAATCTAGAGAGATTCACTAAGTCTTGATGCTCCGAACAGCAAGGACTTAAACGGTTGTTCGGATCTCAAAAGTGACGTCACCAGGTCGTTGAAAAATATATTGGGGCTGACAATAAACCGAAAATTGAAAAAATTGACTGTGAATTTCACCTGTAAGCCGACAATATGGTTGCCTACTGATTCGCAAGAAAGACGAAGATCAGGTTTCTTTGCTTCTTCCAAGATTGATGAGAAAGCAGGGATCATTAAGCGGCTAATGGCATATTTCAAGATATACTATATTCAGAGCACACCTCCGTCTCTATCTGGGAATGATTTAATGGAGCGGGATCCAGCGTAATGTTCCATAACAGAAGCTTATGATTGCAATCTTCTATCGTTGCACCCGTCGGACTGTTGGGTTTCAGGACGTCAGATGCAGATCAATTTGCAATAAAGCCCCCGGTCATCATTACTCAACTGGTACAATACTCTGCGTAGTGAAGATCTAGAAGATATTTGCTGTGGGTAGAGTGATATTGAGTTTGCAGCCAATCATTGAACTGAATGAATTAAGTCATTGACGAGGTAGAATGATTAGATCCACGGGCTCAATCTGGAGTATTCACTCAGAGCCAAAAAGTGGTAAGCAATTTCAGATGATGGAGCAAAATTTTACATAGGGATAAAGGCATACCGCCCTCCAAATTAAGAAGGAACCTTCCAAACCAATTCGTCACTCTCCGAACCGAAATTAACATTTTATCTGTATGAGATTTTTTTAACCGACTGGTTTGGCTCTAAATTCTAAACCAAATTGAAAACATTCCGACCTAAAATGATTACTTTTCTAAACAATATGAACACTTCCCTGAATAATTCCACGTGTTACTTTCTGGAATTGGAATTTTCTAAACCAAAATAAGAATGTTTGAAGCCGATTTGTAACTGTCCAAACCAAAATAGGAATATTTCAACCCAAATGGAGAACATTAAGAATCCGATTCCTTTCGAACCAAAATGAATCATTTCAAAACCTATTTGACACTCAGACACCTTTGGATCCCATTTCGACTTTCCAACTGGAATTTCAGAAGGAAGAACCTTAAAATTTATATGCAGCCTAAAAAGGGGATTCCTACTTTTCATTCAACTCTAACGAAGAACGACGTTCCCGAAACATTTCACATTCACAACTGAAAGTGTTCTGCTCAAGTTTCCAGCCAATTCCCGAAGTCGGTGAGGCAGACCTCACTGCCTCGCACCGAGTCGACTGCATCCCCTCGGGCCGTAATACAGCCCATTTCCTTAGTTAGTGGGTTACTGTGGGCTGCGAATCGATAAACCCCGTTGCCGCCGAGCTCTTCACCCCCAAACGTCCTTATTCCCGAGTCCCTGTCCTGGTTGCAGGGCAGTCGAGTCAAATCTTTCGATGGATCACAAATCCTGTCTGGTTCGCCATAACTTCCTGCTTACTTCAGGGCAGTTCGATAACTCAACAGTATTGATAAATCCAGAAAGTATCAAAAGGTATCGATTCGATACTTGCAATGAGTACCAATATTTTGAAATATTGATAATGGTCGACCCTTAATCACAAATTTTCAGAAATGTCGTTCATGTTTCGCTTTGTCAGCGTGACAATGAATACATCACATGTCACGGTATAATTTTTTTTTTTTCAGCATTTCCTGTAGGTACAGTTAGTAGTGTACGTTCGTTATCCAAACACGAACTCAGAACATCTATGTGCTATAACTGCATTTCAAAAATGTCCTGGAAGCTGTACAATTTCAAGGAATTCGCATATTGAATCAGCTTATTTTTGGAATGATCAACTTTGCGACTCCTTGTCGATTTCATGAGGAGATTTCGGTTCGAAGACAATGAATTGTTGAGCACCTTTTAAAACAGCAAAAATATTTCTCGGGCCCCATTTTTTAAAAGTTTTCAAGGGTCTTTTAGACTGTTTAAGGAAAGCGCACCGAATCTGATGGAGTTAGCGGAATTGGCCATTTGGAAAGATTGCTATCGCAAGTCAGCTCAAGGTTCGACCAGTCACCATATCCGACAGGTTATTATAAATCCCCTAATCATCAGATATTAAAGTTTATTCCACTCGCTAATGACGGACTGAGGCTAAGTAATTTTACGACTCTTTTATATGTATACCGAAATACCGAAAATAATTAGATAATTATTTGCATTTTTGATATCCAGGATGCTTCAAAACTGTTCTACCTTGTTGTTTCTTGCCGGTAACTAAAAGCGATGCGAATTCATAGATAAGAGGGAATTTCGTTTAGTCTACTTTGTTGGGTACCAAGGTAGTTTTTGGATCCTTTCCGTAGTTTAAGGTTAGTTGGAATTTATGATTCGAGCACATGAACAAGCGTTCGGTACTGAAAACGAATAGATCTAACAAGATCGCGGCAATGAAAAATGGGAAAACTTTTGGTTTGGAAGAAGATGCGTAGTTGAGCAGTAAAGAGTCCACGGTGTCTACAAAACAGGTCTCATTCCTTCAAAGGATTCTGCAACTAATTCGCAGCAAAAAACGCCCCATAAAGTTATTTTTTTTAAAGCTTGTATTCAGAGTTATTCGCGATTTAAGATTTGTTTGTGTTATGGACCTTACTTCATTAAAACGGACATGGGGACCTCAAATTTGAAGAGACCGTTGGAAAGACCGAAAAATTTCCTATCTTCGTAAAACCAAATAAACATTTTTCATTTGAATTTTACGGGGAATAAAGCAGCATGAAAAGTCAACTTAGTGACTTTTTGAAAACTTTCAATTTTTAAAGCCCATAACGCCCTAATAATTTGAGATAATGAACTATTGCCGGCAAGCCTTCACCAGAATCACAGCTTTCCAACAGTATAACAATTTTGATTTTACTCTGTTAATTAGAGGAGGGAGTTGCATTGGAGACAAGAAAAACGTAGTTTCGTCCGGTAAAATCGATTTTATATTACGAAAAATAACTCTTCATGAACAAATGAGTGGGTGACTCTATCAATTTTCTAGTCTGCGTGAGTACTGAAAATATAGTCCACGCAGTCTATGTAACCCTGCAACTAGCCCTAACTTGGTTAGTTGTACGAGCAAAATGTAATATGATTATCATGATTATAATTTTGCTGTTATTGCATTTCTGTATGTTCAATCAATCAATGATGAGAATCTCGGTCACACTTTTTTCCTGTTCTCTTTTTGGAGCTGGATAAGATATTATTTTTTGGTTTGGAAGGTGCGTCATGAAAAAATGAGTTTGACATTTGATTTTGATATTTTGATGTATTTTCTCCCACTCTCGATCATCCTTCGGAATATCCTCGCGGTCTGGGTAACTCATAAAATGATAACGATTCTATCGCTGCGTTTTCATTATTAGTTTTTAATAATATTTAGAAAATTTGAAAATAATTATAGTACTTTCTGAATTTTTGACTGTTAAAGATATTTTTCGAAGTGAACTTCCCGTAGAAACTAGCTTCAGAAGCATCTCAGCTGTTCTGAGGCCTATGCATCGTCAGGTAAAAGTCATACGGAATGTACAAGCTAAATTGTTCAGAAATTAGCTTCAAGAGCCTCTCAACTGGTTTGTCTTTGCATCGTCAGGTAAAAGTCTTAAGGAGAACTATTCAACCTTCATCTTCAGAAAACAGAAGAGTTCTCGTCAATGAGAAGCTGTACTATAGGGAAGATAAGAACATAGCTATATAAATCGGCAGTTTAGTCTTTCTTAATAATTCAGTCATAATCCTATGGTTTCCTGAAAACATCCATTCAAACATTGGAAAACTCCACGATCAACGTGCGCAGCGTCGTTTGATCCTGAAACATTAATGAAAACGCCCCCACATTTCTTTATTTATTTTAAGAATAGCTGCCCTGGAAAACGTGAGATCAGCAAAGGATCATGACCCGCGTACTGAATCCCAAAGCTTCTTAGCGCCCCTAGATTTGCATTTCATGAATAATCAAACCTGCCTTTTAAATGAGGAGGCTTTGTTATTTTTTCCCCCGCCTATTTTGTTTTTTTCCCCCTCGCCAACCCCTCATACACGAAGCCGGTTCATAATATTAATGAACTGGGTATCCCTTACTCCCAAGTCGGCTTTTGCTAAGTGTTAAAACGGTCTGGAAGCTTTGTGCCTTGATTAATAATGTAAGGATAAAATTTGTCAGCAAACAGTTTTCCTCAGAGGGGAAGGGGCTCTTGGAGCTTCGGGCAAAAAGGCTTTTGATGTTTCACGGCTGCTTACTTAACGGCTCAGTCATGATTATTGACACGGTGGCTGCTCTTTATCCAACGTCCTTTTTTCGCTCAAGGCGTATACTTACTTTTTTCAATACTTACTTGGACAATTTTTTTTTCTCTCCTTTCAAACGGTTCAGTTCTTTTTTTTTTTTTTTTTTATTAAAGAGAGCTGGAGGCAATGGTAAGAGACTGAAACTCGGGATTTTAGTTAAATGGATTGAAGTCTTAGGCGAACAAGGAGGGCTTTTGATGTTTGTAAGGGATGATCACAGAGTTTGAACGAGCGACAGAGGAGGGACGACACTTTTTTTCCAACGAAGTAACGATGTCTCATTTTTTTGTCATCGGTTAGTTACTTTTACAAATTCTCAAAAAAAAAGAAGGGTAGGAAATGATTAAAAAGTAACGTTCCGGGGAACCGCGAGATTCGTGGCAAAACGTTATACGTACGAGTGAGCGGACAAGTGTTCTCATAGGGCCTGAAGCCCTGTTTTCACATGTAAAGATATTGGTAAGTAATCCGTACATTACAAGGACGTCACTTGTACTGCTCTACGACGCACTTACGATCAGATGTAGAAACACTTTTAACCATTGTTTGAAACTACACTTTATCGGACGAAATACGAAATCGGCAGGCTATCATACGAGTAGTAGGTATGAGGAGCGCTCCCTTCATCATCCTTCCTGACAGTAAATTCAAAATTCCCGAGTTTTGTGTCACAAAAATTGCCAGAAATTGGGATTGAACAAAAACAAAATTTTGATAAAAATAGTAAGGATGTAACGATTTATTGCGGTTATCCCTCCCATTCACACCCTTCAATATTGAAATTTGAAAGTTCTGAAATATTTTTCGAAACTAGACCAATGTTCTTAAGCAAACAAAAAAAGAAGCAGGGAAATCTGTAGTATACGCAGTATGAGCAGCGATTGAAATGATTGTCTATTCATTCCCTTCTCCGTTGTCGCTCTTGTCAGCAAAATCAACAATTCCGATTGAGCACGATAAGAATCATAGAAATCGGTTGACGATTGGAGGCTGCAGCGTCGACAAAATTTTTCACGCTGTTCACGCTGCCTTGATAACATTGACATCCACGATTATGGCACTTCGGACTTGGTGGGAACAATATATGACTTTTTACTCCAGTCGCTTGGCATGAGGTACAGTATCTGCCTCTCAACATCTCATTCTCTGGATGACAATGCACCTGCTATGTTGAAAACTGCATCATGACGTAGAATCCAGCCACCATGACTCTGTGGACACTGCTGAACCACTAGATTCAGGTGCCCATTTTCACCCTGGTGGGCTCGGCAAAGGGTATCTACTGTCCCACGACTACTTCTAGAACACTTCACCAAGGTGGCTAATGTAGTCATCTGGACGGCTTGAAAATCGGTAGTCGCAGGCGTTGATGCAATCTGAAGCACTTTCCACCCACTGGGAGTAGATATGGGGATTCAGAGCGCTATCGGAGTTCTTTACTATCCACGAATCATGCTGACTCAACTGGCGAGATGGGTTTTGAAGTAGTTGCTCAAACCAAAACAGCTGCTGCCAGATAAAATAAAGGTCAGTAGCAGTGCGGGAAACCTCCCAACCAGAACCCCTAAGAACTTGCAGGTGTTGGCAGCGTAAAGATAAAATGATGGCTGAGAGAGACAATGCCAAGCCCACTGGTGCATGTCTGTAGACATTTCTTACACCATGTGGAAACCTAGCCAAGAGCGCACAGCAATGAATTTCATGATCTTATTGAAGCAGCATCCCTGCAGTAAGCCTACCAACGATTAGCTCACAGGTTAGTTTTGTCATTAATTAAGTACTTTGGCAGGAAGGAGGCACAGCTCCTGCTGTGAAAGCAGGGGAGCTTTGGTAACTTTTTTTCTCATCTTAGGTATGTCCCACACCAACCTGGATACCACCCTGTTATATTGACGAAGCCTTCAGAAGGGATTCTTAAAAAAACAAACCTCATTGTGTAAAGGAGCCGAGCATATTGTGAGGGCAACATCATACAGAATGCAGCATTTTGAGATCAATCCATTCTGTTGAAGACACCCTGTATTGTAACGTTGAGGAACAGGTGTGCAAACTAGAGAATCAGCAATGTGGGATCATAAGGTAGGTTATTGTTCAAGGTGTGAGTTGTCCAAGAAAACGGCAACCATAAAAACAAACCTTATCTTGTGTAACAGTTCTCGCGAACTGTCTCGAAAACCGTTCTATTAAACGGGGACAGTGTCAACGAAGAAACTGACGGGCTCTGACGTACCACCCTCGGCTATTTCAAGGCAAGAGCTTCTCTCTCTTTTGTTGACATATCAATTAATTATCAAATGGAATATTATTGGTTTATACCTTTATCTAACCTAATTAATATAATCACATACCTAACCCCTCCCCAGCGCGGTATCTCTTTACCCCTATTGAAGTTTGTTACAAAAACATTCCCTGTAGACAGATCTCCTCTAGTTAGAATCTCTTTATTGGAACACAATGAAAGAAATCACCATTAAATTAATTCCAGTGATTGATTTCTGTACCTTGCTCATTAATTGTAGTAGAAAAAAAAGAGTAGAAAAATTAATCACAACAATCATTGAGTTGTCATACATGGAACGAGTGCTCTGCGAAGGAGAAAGTCGAGTCTTCAAATAAAACTGTTTTCGATTATGGTATTACGGGTCATTCCCGCCATATTTCCTTCGTAAAGCGACTTCAACGCATTCTCGCCAACGACTTCCCGCAGATTGGAAAGATCTCACACTGGGAAAAGCCCTGTTGCACCCTAAAGCTGCCCTCAATCCACACTTCGTGTGCACCCTGCGCTCGCCTCAATAAGCGTTAGAATAAGTTAAACTCTCAGGCGTCGCCCCTTCTATAGGATTTCTATCGTTTCTCGTCGCTTTTCACCCTCAAGACCCTCCGACATCGTCTAATTTTTCCGGTAGTAGAGGGAAATTGGATACACAAGTAAAGGCCTTCTGCGCCAAAGCCAATTCTCAGCCGATCCCGAGCCTCAATCTCAGCTCTCTAATAGCCCTCGTGGTCAGTTAGAACCCCCTTTTTTCTCTTATGTTGCGCTATTGTATATATTAGCAATACAAGACCTTTGAATAGAAGGGGATTCGGGTTCTTATTTTGTTACCCCTCCTTATAGCTCTACAAACGTGATTCTTTCTATACAATGTTGAAACTCCACAACAGGCCCTACGTTCAAACGGCTGTTAATAAACCGACAAACGAAACGACCATTTGGACAATATTCCATTGCTGTATACGAAAACCTTCCAGAAATTTTCGAGTAGCAAATTACGTCATCTTATCCCTTTTTACGTCCAGATCCATTACAAATCCAAAATAGGCTCCGAGCCCCTTGACAGGGGCATGAAAATTACTTTTGGAATATATAAAAAGCAAATACATCCACGATTTTGCAATTCAAAGTTATCAGCCTTTGTGATATCTGATTTGAACCCCGAATGTTCATAATTTGGTTTATTGTAACAAATATG
Organism: Creontiades dilutus; assembly: GCA_031894815.1. Taxonomy (NCBI): domain Eukaryota; kingdom Metazoa; phylum Arthropoda; class Insecta; order Hemiptera; family Miridae; genus Creontiades; species Creontiades dilutus. Next base: position 810,288 of record JAVIWC010008056.1, read on the forward strand.
AAGACAACAGGGGACGAACGACCTAAGTCCATTTTTATCAACTTTACAGGAGAACTATTTTGGTTTATTATTCAATAATAAACCATTGTAATCGCTCTTGAAAAAAATTTCTAACCCCCCTGAAAATGTTATGGTTTACGTTTCAAAGGGTGTAGAATCCAAATCTGCAATAAAAATGTTTCCGTCCGTCCGCCGCGTCGTACGCCGTACTCACGATTTCTCCCAAACGGCTGGAGCAAAATATCTGAAATTTTCAGGAAAAATCCATTTTGGTCGACAACGCCCCAATTCTTTAGCCAGCTCTATCACTTAATTTAAAGTTCCCTTTAAGGGTTGTCAAAGTTTTGTAAAATTCCTAAAAACCACCATCTCTCTTAAACAGGTTTTTTATTTAATTTATTTATTCCTTGCCAAAACTGATCCTTGGGGAGAGCGGATATTGCATTTATAGAACCAATAAGTTGTTTGCTAATAAACATATTGATAAAAAGTGCAAAACACTATTCTAAATTAAAAGTTGTTGATATTGTTATTGAGTTTTCGATTTTTGATATTTCATACATATACATTTCATCTCTCCTGGTTGATGGAATGAATGATTCGAACGAGGAGAGGTATCTTTCTATAACTCATGTATGATAAGCTAAAATGTCACTTTTCAGAAGGAATTTTCAAAAAGCTCTTTGGCTGGGGCGCCCTCTCCTTTCGCTTGCAGTAGTCGTGTATTGCCTCGAGTTTTTGGCTTTTGGTATTTACTGCATGGCGTTTCCTTTTTCTTCCCCTCCCATCTTCTTCTTCTTCCTCTCTTCTTGTTCAAGCAGGGTTATCTTTCTAACCACCTTATAAGCAGGGGAGTGTAAAGTTTTGATATTCGAAATATTATATTGAGCCTTCTACCCGATTTTGATATACCTACTCTTAAGAACTACTATTAAGTCTACTATTAAGGAACAATAATAGCTCAGAAAGTGGGTTTTCAAAAGTGGCCAAAAAGATGGTTGTTGGTTATCTTGATAATTGTAATTGTTGATCCTTGAAGAAAAAATTGAATAAATAATTCAATGAAATCCTGTTACATTGCACGAAGATTGTTGTTGTTTGGTTTTAGATGAGAGTTTTGGGTTTTTAATTGTACTTTCACACAGTTCTATCGATGGCGGGTGGCTCGGAGGTCAACTTCAATAAATCTCGAGCGTGTTCGCTATTACACGTGAGCGATACTGCCGAGGGAAGGAAAAAAACGTGATATGTCAAACTATGAGTACAAATCATTCGGAACCGAATGAAAGTTACGATTTGTTCAATAGCCTAGCGGTGAAGACCTTCGGGCGCCACGGATTCGCTTTCCCGTCCAACGAGTCCTCATTATCTCACCATTACCAGCCGAGCTCCACGACCTGTGCTGCTGTTAGAAAAACCGAGAGTGATAGATAGTTCCTTATATGAATTCTCTCTATTAAGGGCACAAGTACAAAATTTCCGTAGTGTTATGCTGTACCAGATCGACATCACTAAGATTGATTCCTCACGCTAAGATGGTACGGTGTGCAACAGATGAATGCAAAAATCATGGAAAATCAGCGATCTGATTTCTCATATCGGGGTTTTAACCGATGGGTCCCGTTCATCTCTAATTGCAAACCATGCCTCCCATAACCGATGCCTCCCATAACCGAAGCCTCCCCGATGCCGATGCAGTCCAGATCGTTTAGCGCTACCCAGGATGCACCGCGTGGAGGCGAACTGGCTCTCACCCCAATAATTTTGGTTTCCTCTCGCAGATGTGTTTCTTGTCAATTCATCAGATCATTTGTATCATCATTATGACAAAAAGTTACCGATTTCGTTGCGTTATTTATAGTCGGTAGCGAGTCCGAGTTCCTGAAGGCCGGCTGATCGCCGGCAGCTTTGGCCGATATGAAATTTGCATGCTTGCGCAATGTTACATGACCAACTAAACTAGAAGTTGGCTGATGATATTTCTGGGTTCCAACATTCCGATGGTAACTAGTGCAAGATATTTCGTACAGTTCTTCGCGGCTCAACAGGATGATTCGAAATTAGACTGTTCCTTGTGTCAGTAGCAAACGAGGTAACTCCTACCATCAGCTTCTTCTGGCTATCAATGGATAATTGATTTAGTGCTACTAGAGTAATATATCGTTGGGATTGGTCAAAACCAGAGATGAGCAAAACACTAGTTAACAAAGAGTAACAATTACAACTAAATTAGTTCTCAAACCATCACCTTCAACTAGCTGACTATAGGTGTTGGTTGAAGGTTCAACTATTCTCTTACAACTAAATTAGTTGTAGTTGTAATCAACTGCCGTAAAGACTCTCAGTAATTCAAACCTTTCGGCTATAATATTAATTATTATTGTCATAATTCCTAAGCTGGTATGTTGAAATTCGAACAAGAGTGATTCTAGCAAACATCCGGTTCCTGGATTGAACAGGACTATGCTTAGATTGAAGCGAATTTACTCCTTTATCCGCCACCAGATGAGTTCAACTTCGTGCCGCGTGTGGACACCATAATTTTTACTTTTCAATCAATATAACAAAAAGTTTAGAAACTTTACTGCCCTCCCAACTTGGCAAACTTGTTGTCACGCAGCAGTGCGATAGGAACAGTAGAACGTCAAACTGGAATCGCCCCCTCCCCCTCCCTCTCTTCTACCCATCACAGAGCACGCGTGAAGTTGGCAAGGTGGGCAAACGCCGGATGTTGCTTTCCATGTCCGGAAACAAAGAAAAAAATACTCGTTTCTTTTTCTTTCCACTTCCTTTTTTTATAAAAGACAAAAAAAAGTTGAGGCTCATGAAAATGTAACAAAGTGAGACGTAGAAAGTGCCGAAGGGACATCCAGAGAAAAAAAACTTCCCCCCGCATAAAACACGGCGAATTTATGTTAAATACTGAAATATTATGGAGGAAACCTGGTAGGTGGGACTTGAGAAGGTCTGCGGTCACGTGCTGAGAAACGATCCCGCCCCTGTCGAAGGCTCCGTAAATTTTTCGCCGGGGTGATGTTGAAAAAAAGAAGGACTTACTTTTACGGCTGGGAGGGGAAGTGGAGGGGTGGTGGTATTAGAAGGTGGAGGGGGTAAGGGCTTTTTTCGAGAGAGGCTCCCTCTGTCGCAAGTTTGAATCATGCCATTTGAGAGACGGAGCACGGCTACCGACCCTTCAGTTTCAAAGGATGTTTTACCATCGTTTTCCAGCCTTTTTTTTAAAAAAAGGAGAAGAAAAAAGACAAAACGTAGTCAAGAAATGGGAGGGAGAAGGATTTGCGGTTCTCATCCTGTCTTCGTGACAGCGGGTTGACACGTGACGTGTTAGGTAGGTACTTCTCGCTCGAGGGAAACGGCAGTGTAAAGAATAAACTTTATTTTTCCGTTTTCGGTTTATTATTTTGAATAATAAAACTTGGTAATCATACTACATTTTAGAAACCCCCTCAAACCTCGTCATATCACGTCGCGTCCAGTTTGGTCTCAAAGTAAACCAGGTAGTTTGGAGAGCATAAAGGCAAATGTAAAAGCTTTTTAATGAACAACAATAGCACAGCCTCTACGCACGCATACTTGAAAAATCCCCGAACCTGGAATCTAAAATATCCTAGCACGTACAACCGCATTGAAAACTTGCGAAGGAATATCAGGGCTGCCAAACATAATTCATAGCAAATTTGCTGCCTTTGGCTTTTGCTGAACATGATGGGAAAAAAGGAATGTTAATGATTTTTTCAAATTTACAGTTTTGTCCCACTGATCCCAGGGTGTCTATGTTACCCTTACTCCATAATCCAATTCGTCGACCAAATCATTCGAGAATAGAGTGAAAAGAAGAGGGGAAAATGGGCAACCCTGTTTAACTCCTGACTCAACAGAGAATTGCTCTGTAGCCCCGTCCTTTGTCCAAACTGCAGCAACCACTCCTGAGTATAGGCTTCTTAGTGCTGCAATAAATTGGCTAGAGACTCCCAAAGCAACCAACTAGTAAAAGACCCCTGTTTTCAGTGTCAAATGCTGCTCTCAAATCTACGAAAAAAGCATAGACCTTACCACCAGGCTGGTCCATCTTGAGCTACACCAGGCCTGTCAAGGTGAAAATAGCATCTACCGTAGAATATCCTCTTCTAAAACCCGCCTGAAACTCCATCAAAAGCCTGTGGTCCCCAGCAAAATTCGTTTATCTGTCGGCAAGCATGCTTGAAAGAAGCTTTCCTGCACAATTTATGGAAGACAAATCTCTATAGTCGGCTGGATTACATGGGTTACCTTTTTTAAACAACGGGACAAGTACCGATTTTTGAATGAGTCATCGCCGGTTTCCAAAATATAGTTGAACAAGCCCAACATAACTCCATGAAACTCTGGACAAGCATATTTAAAAAACTCAAAAGGGACTCCAGGGGCTTTGTGCAATTTTGCAGCTTTGAGAACCACATTCAGTTCGGAGGAGGATAATGGCTGATCCATAACCGCGCAAACAGTGTAAGGTTCTGCATGCATTATTAGAGGGGCTTCAGTCGGGGTGTTCCAAAGTATGCGGAAGTGTGTAGCCCATTCACAGGATGGAATTTAGGTTCGATCTTACCGTAGACATTGATGCTTCGTGTACACTGCGTTTATCTGTAAGCTCAGACTGATCTACTGTTTTCAGAGCAATGCAACTCAGAACGAGCTATCGACAACCTATCCCGCAGATCTCTGAAAACGTCATTAAAATTGGATGATGTGTAGGAATTAGAGTAGTTACGATCTGTGGATAGACACATATACAGATAGACACGAAACGAAAGTCGTTCAGAATGGTCTAAAATGCAAAAATTCTAGTTGAATTTTTGACTCAGGGGAAACAATTTGTCGTCTTTCAAAAGTGAAAACCGGATCTACCAATAAGTGGACTCGAAAGCAATATTTTAAGACAGATTAATATCTTGAACAACAACTACTTTTGTGGCTTAATAAGTTAGCAAGATGTACCAAATGGAAACCCCGAAGCTGCTCCCCCAATAAAACCTCTGTCGCTAAGTGTAGTTGAAGGAGTATTGCAGCTTTATTTGCTTCTACTGTGTTGAAAATCGTGCTGCATTCAGAATTACAATGTGAGAATTCGCTGTTCAGTCTCTACATAAGCGCAGCCCTCAGAGCGTGAGAAACGAATGGAAGGGTGAACATCAGAAAAGAACCACTACCGCGACACAGGGCAATAACCACTATTGTCCAATTAATCCAGCACTCGACAATACGCTTCTGAGAAAAAAACGAATTGAACCAAACAGCGCTAAAGGACAGTAATAAACAGCGGTTTACTTGTTAGAGGTTGGGGTTCCTGTTTTCTTAAGACCGAAGGGAACTGTAATTGCTGCTGGGTGTAAATACTGAGACAAGCGGCGCCGAATAAACAAAAACAACGAAAAAAGTCACAGGCGTCAGGATGCGGCGGTTCCAAGTTATTGTACGTCCCTAATGAGAGGATTTCGCTTTTGTGTGTCGGATAGTTGGGAGTATTTTCACTGGGAGCTTACGTTTGAGGAGACACGCGCTGGGCTCACGCTCAGTTGATGGGAACAATACGCGCAAAAAAGAGGGTCCCGTTTTGCCCGTAACGCCGGTATGAGGGGTCGGCCAGGGTTGAGCGGAAAGGGCCTATGAAAGGCGAAGTCGAGATGAGTTTTTCCCCGATCTCGCTATTCGATACCTCCGCGGTTGCGAATTTCTCGTAATTCACACTAGTGGGTAAAAGCGTTGACATTGGAGGTGGTGCAGTATTTGATGCATCACAGTGGTAGTGAATGTACGTCACACACTCGTGTTATTAACGTTCCAATGAGCCTGTGTGTCAATCACTTAAAGATCATCGCTTACACTGTCAGTCTACACCTGGAATACATCGCTTAAGTAGCTAGCATGCCGGAATCACGCTTGCCAAAAATATTGCCTGTGAGATCATACTGAGATATACTGGGCAGAAAACTACAACTCTCTGACTATTTGTTACAATGTCACCAATCCACTGGCAGCTATAGATGGTCTGTTACAAAGGCTCATTACTGAAAATCATAAACCTAAAATTTAACTGATGATTTACGTTTCTTTTAATAACTTGAAATTCAAAATGAATGCTGAATTCGATTATTCTGATCAATATCGGCTAAGGAAAACAACGATAGGCATTTTGTTAAGAGTTAGAAGTATGAATTAGAAGTGGAATTGGGAGTATAATGATTTCATTAGGTAACCTGCAGCGAGTAGCTCCTCTTCAAAATTTTATCATTCACATGTATGCATTTCTTTCAATTTGAGTTAGTTGAATAAATTATCCTGTTGAATAAATCATCTATCTATCTATTGACTACATATAATATGATAAGAATTGTTTTATCAAAGCGGCGTTTGTAGACTTAGAAGAAGTTGTAAGTCAACTTTTTTTTATCGGAAGTAACGGTGTAAGAATTTCGAACTTATTCTCTTGACAAGAGATTTTAAAGTAAAGCAACATCAACGGAATTGAAATACAAACAATCTTTCCGCGCAACGTTCTCAAATGCTTCCGAATGTAATTTCCCCCCTACTAGTATTCCTAATGATCACGAATTCTTCCCCCTTACAATTCACATCTCTGGAATATTCGAGGGTCGAGTTGCGGGGGTCCGTTACGACCCAAAAATGCCGGCATCTCAGAGGGAGAAAACATTACGTCCGCTCCAACGGGGCCCGCACCGAGTTTTCCACCCTTCGGTTTAAATAAGGGCATGAGACCAAATGAGGAGGAAAAAAATAACATTAAAGTTTTATTCACCGAAATAATTACAACGTCTATAGTCGGCATATCAGATGAGGGAAGAATGTGGTAACGGAAAAAATTATCCCTTCATTTGGGCCGTGGTTGTGCCTTGAGTTATTAGCCCTGGAAGCCCTAATCGTATTAAACTTCCTCTAGCGCCTCCATCGATGCAGAGGGTCGAGTTCTGTAAGGAGAAATTATGCTTATCCGTTTCCACGTTATTCACCCTAGAAATGAAACGTTTTCGTAATCTATGCTTCTGGAATAAAAACATTATGAATTAATACGATATTAATTTTCAAAAACAACTCCGTAATTAACTGCTAATTTTATTATCGAATTAGTCGTTCGTTCTGGATTTATTCATTGTTTATATATGTATTTTCCTTAAGAAATGTAAATACTACAATGGTGGTAGTATGTTCGGATGCGTAGAGGGCTGTCGCCAGCACTCTCACTCCCAGTCCTCGCGTTGAAGACAGCTTTATTGATTTTTTTTCTAATGCGGAACAAACAGAAGACCATACAAATACCTGAATGGTCTTAATCTATACACGGAATTAATTTCTATATTAATCAAACTGATGATCCGATCCTTAGGTTTGGTTGGAGATTATTGGGACATCCTTGATCGACGATGGGATTGGGAAACATTAACCAGCAAATTTGGAGATGAGGTTACGGCTGTTGCTCTGGCCGATTACATTGGTTCATTATAGAACTTAATGAACCACAATGAATTGCCTAGAATGAAGTACAAGAAACTCACCACGAATGAATAATAATTATTCGTTATAATTTATTCTAAAGATGAACTCTGCATTACTCTGATAAACACTTCGTTCTAACAACGATTTCTTCGATGAAAGGTGCTGCCTTAATATGTGATTAAAAAAATCAATTGTTCACTATTTTGTATACTTGATCAAGTCCGTCTTGGAGACATTCTGTGCGGATTCCTAAACCACGAAAGAAAACGTGACATCAGTCACTAAAGAATAATTATCTCCGACTAACTACTTGCGAGATGAACCTTACACAGGATTCTCCGCAGCGTAAACCTCTTAGTGTCTACAAATCCGGATTTTGATTTTTTTAACTCCTCCCTTGCCACATTGAAGTCAATGATTTCCTCCCAGAATTATACTTACTAGCCAGAATTTTTCAAATGTTATCTTTATTTTTTTGTATTTTTAATTGAATGACAAAACTTATTCTTTTTCGACATTGTATATTGGGCTTGCCCGTAATAAATAAATAAATTCTAATTTTGGTTAATTATTACATTAATGATTAACAGTATTCAGGACAAGAATTCAACCCCTTCACAAAAGTTTTCCAGAAAATGTCAGTGGTGGATTCATTTGCACTTAGACACTCAGAACGGACAACATTTAGGACGAAGAACATCTGGCAGAAAAATAACCTAGTAGGTACCTATGTTCAAATTATTTAAAAAAATTAAATAAATAAAAACTTTGAAAATCACTACCAATGATATCAGCGGCATTGAGCAGAGTTGTTGCACATTAATTGTTGAATCAATCCTTGGAGGTTAGTCGTTCTTAGACCGAATAATAAAGCTGTACGATAGATATTCGGAGCTCCGTAAATACAGTTTCATTTCAAGGCCTTTTTTTTCCTTAGAGAACGAACTTCTATTTTGCTTTGGATTTGAACGGGTAGTTTTAATAGGTAAATCCAAGAATGTGTAAGAACTGAACATTTCAGAAGAAGGAACACGGTCTGATTCTGTTGTTATTCCGTGTACACACTTTGTTTGATTCTCTGAATCGTTCGTTTGGGATTTGATGAAGGGAGATCGTGATGGCAGAGATGAGGGGCCCGGGTAGGGGTGTATTAAGCAGATAAAACGGAGTTTTCTATTCGGAACTGATATTGTTTACTTTGATAAGGTCAAGGGAAATCCCTTATTACCTCAAATCCTCCCCGAAATCGATGGGGCAGATGGAGAGACTTCCCGCCCCGACTATTAGTCCGAGTTAGGTCAAGAGAAGGAAAGCAATCAGGTTCGGGAGAGTAAGTGATGACCGGAGCCGGCAGACGGAGAGAGGAAGATTCATGACTGCAGGAAGCCGACGGATTGAGAGAGAGAGAACATCTCGGGGAAAAAGGGTCCACTGACCTACACCAGACCCTCCTGTTTGTCTGCCTCCACTTCCTTCCTCCCTCATCTCTCACTTTTCCACGTTTCGTCAATCAAATTTCCTTTTCATCCGCAAGAACGACTTTGTCCCATTCTAATTCCAATTTACGAGGGTCCCGACAAACCGACAAACTGACCGACACTTTGTCAAGTTTATCCGGAGGGAATCGCTCCGCCAAACTTCACGGATCGTCTTCCCTCGTTCCTCCAAGCTGTGCAAACAGCCTCATGGCAGAACTTTTTTACGCAAGATCGTTTACTTATCGCGCTGAGTTGACGGTTTTACGTCTCCCTTTCAACCGGTTTTATAGTTTGGTAAGAGCGGTTAGGGCAAAGGGGGAAAGCAAAAACAACCAAGTTGTTTTGATGAAAACGTCAGGGCCTGAAAACTCGTTGCAATGAAGATCGGATTTATTTGCCGCTGCCATTTATTTCAGATTCCCTTAACACGACATTTCACAATATTTGAATATTGTGAAAATATTTTGAAAATTATTTGAATATTGTATATATAATTTGAATATTGTAAAAGTTACAGTTTCCAGACTACTTGATAAAGTAATAGTTATATTCCGTAACTAAGTCATAAAATTTCCAGTCATGCAGTATGATAAACTATGGCATTAAATTAATGTTCAATTGAGTTGAATTTGAGCACTTTTGTGTGCAAAAAATTCCGACCATCAATTTTACTGTGAAAAATCAGTCTCCTGAACCCCGGGGATGCACCTAGACCGTGAGGGACAGCCACAAAGGGAACGTGAGACAAAAATGTGCTTTTCTCAGGCAAATACAAATTTCAACTACTGAAATGCGAGGGAACTCAATCATGACCGCTTTCTCGGCTGCAAATCGTGAAACAAACAACTCGATTATACCTATAAAAGAACGTCACTAATACGTACGTAAATACAAAAAAAAAGACATTTTTTCAACAATTGTTGAACTTTGAAAACCGTGTCTCGCAACAGTTTAAATTCATATCTACCCAGCAAGAACCAAGAACCATCGTGGAGGTGAATGCAAAATTCCACCTTTTATTCAAGCTTCATTCGCTGAAAATGAATATGATCTTTGATAAGGGTTTCAAACTTTGTTGGGGTCTCCTCCAATGACTTTTAATTCTTTCGGATTTTATTCTCTTTTCTTGTGATATCTCTGTGGTATTCGAAATTCTTTGCGAACCCGGGAACACAGAAATCCTTACCTTATTCGACTTAAAAAATCAAATTTCAACCCCTAGTAGAGGGTGGCGGGGGGTGATTGCGGAGGAGGTATTTTCCCCAAGTACCCTCCTTGTCCAAAGTTAAAAAAAAAGTAGAAATTCACTTAAAAAGATGTTATAGTTCATCCCAATCTCATGACTCAAAAAGAAGGTTCCGACACCAATTTAGGGGTAGTTTTTGGCCATAGCTCAAAATTTTTGGGGTCATGGGATTTTTTTCTACCTTGAATTCGAATTCAGCATTGAAAAATACATAGGGATACTCTATGTCTACTTCACAGATCTTGACTTTTATTTGTGATATTTGTTTTTGTAACATTATACTTATAATATTATTATTATCATCAGGTATCTTTTTCATTTTGGCCGGGGGTGCAAATGCGCCTACGCTCCTGTAAGTAGATTCCCCTGCTCTAATAATGCTCTACTTGTCGAACATAGATATTGGGTTTTTTATTCATTTTTGATCATTTTAATTAAATTTGAATAGAATTTTTAGCATAAATTCGGACTTAAATTTTTAATGATTTCATTATTGATAGGTTGTAGCAATAATCAAAACCAAAATTAGATTCAACGATTTTTACACGTTTTTAGACCTTTTTTGGAACTCTTCTTGGAATTTGACCAATTTAATCTTCTCAAAAAGTGTTTTCCAACGAACTCATCCTTCCGTTTAGAATGATTGATTACTTATAGCATATACATCTTGAATGATTGATATAATTCCCTTCTTAGTTTTAAGAAGATACCTACATACCTAATTCCTGTACAGCTCCCCACTACTCCGCCTCCCACGGATTACGGGGAACAATCAGCTTTTTCTTGAATTCTTAGCAGGTAGACGTGGCATTTATGCTCCTTAAATTTTGACTTTAGATGCTCGATATTGACTGAATGAGATGCATTGAGACCCTCATAACTAACCTCAAAACGGCGTCCACCACTGATTTACGAAATTTCTTGAGTTGTACTGGGAAACCGATCGTTATACAGAGGGTAAACACAAATCGATACCTCAACCCCTTCTTGTTAGTATTTTTATTGAGTAAATGAATTCGCAGTGAGAAAAAAATTAAGACTTTCCAGGGATCAGTCAATTAGACAAGATGGGTTTTCGGAAAGGGGAGCTGGGAGGTCCCGTGGAAAATGAAAGGGTTGCGCGTGTATAAGGAAAAGGGCGAAGAAAGACAACAAAAAACTCGGAGAAGGGTCGCCGAGAATGGGGGAGCAAAAGAGACCATTCAGGATTTGCCACTTGGGCGAGCGCGTAATTAGGATGAGGGAGGAGGAATCAACAGATTATTTTTCGGGAATGAAAATCCACAAGTCTCGTGTTGCGTTGTCGGAAGACGTTGTGAGGTAGTACGTGTTGCTCTGGCGAATATGACGTTTTTTGTGCGCTTCGCACTTGATATTCGCGAAGTTGATTAGACAGTAGATGGTGAATGTTTCTTAATCGAGCATAATCAAAAAACACTCATATGATTCCCCTAGGTACGGTTTATTATTTTTGAAGCTCTATCACAATTAGGGCTGTAAATTATATGCAATAAAAACTAATAAATATGCAAATATACAGGGTGGCTCTTAATGAACGAACCACCCTTTCCATTTCCGTTGATTGTGGAGAAATCAAAAAACTTGTCGAAGTAACCTCCCCTTATTTTTTTGCAAAGAATTCAAAAATTAAAGTTTGAAGCGTTGCGCATGCGCGAAAAATGTCCGAAACTCGCACTAACTTTGTTATTTTAAATGGGAACCCCTAGTTTTTTATTTCAAATTCGGATTCTATCCAAAATTTCATGAAAATTTGACCCTCAATCAAGTTTTTGATTGCGCGCAACCGGTTCAGTTGCGTAACCCCAAAATTGTCTATTAGTGGATGATGGTGAGATCCAAAGTGTACCACATGAATTGTCATACTCTGCCAGTCTATTTATCACAATGTTTTCCACCTTATATTAGACATAATGCAACCAAAACAGTAGGTCTAAATAATACTGAATTAAATTTTTTGGATCTCTGATCTTAGATTTTTTGGATTTTCTAGATCTTTGGCCCTGTTTTTACCAGTTTTTGGCCCATGGCATCTATACCTATGGGCTGGCCAGAAGATAGGATCAACTAGACCCTAAGTAGAGCCCATGTGCGAAAAAAGTATGTTCTCCGTCAATTTTAAGACTTTTTATGGCCCCTACGGCGGAAAGACATTGCTGATTTTGAATCTACGCACCTTGAAACGTGAATTAAAAAAGTTTTGGGAGACTGTTATAAGCAATTTATGCTTTACAATTAGAAAGACATATTACTGAAAATTATGTGCTGCTAGTTCGATATACATCATGGGATCAGAAGATGAAGCAAGTTAGCTGTCTTCTTACATTGAATCGAAATTAATTGGCAATTCTGTTAATTAGAATAAACATAAAGGCCTCCCGAGATCGTGTTACTAAGGGTCGCTACCCTAAGACGGATTTCTAGCACTTGAAGATTCCCGTAGATTAGCTGATGATTTAGTGAAAATTAAAATTTTAAAACAGATTCAAGACGCTCCCTGTCAGCTCCAAAAGACATAAAGCATTATGATAAACCGGCCAACGGTGAGAGTAAAATCCTAACAAGGTGTTCGAAATAATAAGGATTTGCATTTTATCGTCTTAATTAACGCGTCTACAAGTTTTTCTACCAACAGCGTCGTTATGTAAATCCCCGGATTATTAAGATGATTTATTTCATTCAACATTCCCTTACACCACTAACAGCTGTTGTATCTTGTAGTTCCCCGAACCTACTCCGAAATATTGTATTGAGAAGGCGCCATAAGCTATAATGGACCACACCCCCCTCCCCACCGACGCCTTTTTTCTTAAATTATGCAGCCAAAACTCATGAAATGGCACGTATTTAAATCCCATTTACAAAATCATACATCGCTCCAAGCTTCACAACTTTCATTCAGAATTAATTGTCTCAGTAATCAGTACGTGTAGCAATGTAAATGTTGTAGTGTGATTGTTTATTGTAGAAAAATCGTAGGATTATTACAAGAGTACATATCGAATTTCAAATAACATAGATACTGCATGATTCTTCTTCCTTAAAAATATTGATGTGGCTTAAATCTAACAAAGGGAAGTTAACTGAGGGGGCTAATGAACGTTGCTTCCTATAATAAAATAAATTTAAACCAAAAGAAACTGAGGCAAGGCTGAGGTAAAGGTTTCCGATTATGCAAGTAAAGATAAAAAGTGATGGAATCAAATCAAAACATGAAAAGTCATGCGAGACAGAACCTTTTCAGAAAATATGAGAAACGAGAGAAAAACCGGCTTGGCGACTGCCCGCACAAATAAATCAAAATGCAACATAAATATTTCCGCGTACTTATACGTATGCAAATAAATAAATGAAAATGCAATAATACAACATGACTAATTCTATGTATTTTTAACACAATAAATACAATAATAAAAGTTTTAGGTGTGCCAGTGGTAGGTATGTGATGTTCCATAAAGGCAGATTTTATTCGTTGAGAGCGAATGCTCTGAGTTAAAGAGAATTAGTGGCAAACCGGAACAAATCCAACATCTTTTGACTATCATTTTCAAAATCTAGCAGTCCCGACAATAAGTGGTTATCTTCACAATTATGGTAGCCACCCATATGTCGTGATAGATATTGTTCTCTGAAGGGTACGAGGATAGTGCAACGGGAAAGGAAGTGAGGAAGGTCGTCGGTGTCTTTTAGATTGCAGATATTACACTGCTCAGGACTGTTAAATTTATATGAGTGGCCTTTATAATAAATCGTAAATTTCACTTTGTGCCCCATTCTCATTTGTGCCAAGACCCTCTCTATACTAATATTTGGGAATGAACCTAAATAGCTCTTTCTCCCTGAAAAATTTAGTGCATTGTTCCTACTTATCTCATTACTAAAATTTTCATCTGATAAATGATTTTGAAAACCTTCCCAACATAAGGTCATTCCTACCTTTCCTATTACACTTTTGAATTAAACCCCCTGATAACTTCTTATATTCGAATTCTGTGAATATAAACCTAATCTAAAAACCCTGTTTTTATACAAGTGTTGAAATAGTTTGGTGGAAATCGATAATTTCGTCAATCTCGTATTCATTGCCATTTACTTCCATACTTAATTTCTTAATGTAGTGCATTTGATCTTGAACGCATCAATCTCACTGGAAATCATAGGTTCAGAACAATTTGACTTGGTAGTTCCGATTTCGTCGCAGCGCAGAAAGACCTAAACTTTGATATTATGCTGTCATATATTTGTCATAATAGTAATTATTGCCAATCAGGGTCGTAGCCAGGCCGTATTTCACTCAACCGGGGCAAGAAATAAGTTTGGAACCCCCCCTAGGCCCAATATCTCATTACTCATACCATCTTGACCAATGAACCAAAATATAAATATAATTAATTTGATTTATTCACACAAGAACTTGGTAAGTAAACTGTCACTTTTTTGCCTATTTGGCGCCCCTCTAACTTTGGCGCCGGGGGCTGCCGAACCCCCTCCCTTCCTAGCTACGTCCCTGTTGCCAATCGTCAATTGAAGGCCTTAACAAAACTAAGTATATAGATTACCTACATAATTTGTGTACATCTTGGGCTTTTTGGTTCATTTTTCAATCGGCTAGAATCAATTCACGAATGAAAACTGCGTTCTGAATCATATTTTACAAACGGAGGATGAGGCAGTCTCTCTGACCTAGAATACACCTCGTTTAATAAACCCCGCGAAAACGGGAGTACGGACTCCAAGGTTTTTAGATGCATCGAATGAATGTTCAAATAAAATTAGGTCAAGAACGGCTTTCGCAAACTTTCGAGTGAATTAGTAACGCAGCGTAACAGGGTGGAAGTAACAATTACTCATCATTTGTTTAACAATGTATAAAATTGGACGGGTAGCGCTGTGGTGGAGGAGGGATAATATCACGGGCGGGCGGCGGAAAGAGGTAATAAACTTGAAGATGGACGTTTAGAAGTTTATAAGAGCCCTTCAACCCTCTAAATTCCGAAAGGGGAGCATTTATCTACCCCAACACGAGTACTTAGTTAAGTTATATCTCAGGGAAGCGGGCCTTCCTCCTGCAGTTATAGACATAATCCTCCACTGAATGGACAATTGTCTTTCCCCGAAAGATCCCGCCCCGCCAAATGCGATTAAAATGGAAAAGGCGGATCCGTTCGAGTGGCGGGAATATCGGGAGGGTGAGAGCGTCAGAAATGTGCTTCCCACACGGAACGTTACAACTAATAACAACGCTTGACCCTTTAAAGGACCTTTGCTTCCCCCGGCATAGAGCTGCGAAACAACGAAAGCCGATTAATAGAGCGAGCTCGGACGGCTGCGCGACCGCCTTTCTACCCTTTTCCACATCGAGTTTTGAAAATGATAATATTCTCAAGTACATTTAAAAGAATATATAGTTAAAAAAACAAAATGAAATGATATCTGGTTATTTGTTTTCAAATAGCCTTTGGAATTGTAAACCAAAAAAATTTCAAACCATTCCCGATGTATGGCCCGATTTGTGGTGCCAACATTTGCATCCACATTCACTACATCACTAGGTTACTGCGATCTAAACAAACAACAGGGTTTTTTTTGTTTTGTTTGTTTTGATCGTAGTAACCTAGCCTGCTCCGTCTTACGAAATTTAAAATTTTCAAATAGAATACTTTTCCATTGTAATCGCTCTTGAAAAAAACGCTTCAAATTCTTTCTCTGGGGTTTATTATTCAATGATTCATGATTTGAATTTCTACTAAGCTTTAGAGTTTGCGTGTTCCACAGGTGATAGAGCGATAATTGAATTTCAGGAGGCATACAAGTATGATCAACTGATCAATCCAAACAGCTATTTTGGTTGAGAACCGATTCAAGTGCTCTATGCATAACTCCTGAAATTCAATAATCGCTTTATCACCTGTGAAACACGCACACTCCAAAGCTTAGTAGAAATTCAAATCATGAATCATTGAATAATAAACCCCAGTGAAAGAATTTGAAGCGTTTTTTAAAGAATGAGTGGTTTGTTTTCTTGAATATTTCAAGAAATTGTTATGGCAATCACCATGATCAAAATAACTAACGTTATTTTTGTTTCAGGTAAAACACGATGTCTCTGTTAACTCCCAGTTATACGCAGGTAACTAGTTTTAAACAGTCACTAATATACACGGAAATATGAAAAAAACTGAAATTCCATGATAACTTGCTGAAACATGACTTAAAACACTTCTAAAAACTCCATCAATCCTCCAGAATATTACTTGGAAAAGTTTATTTGCTTGAAAACATGTTTTTATTTGAGAAGTTAAGGGATAAAGATATTGTTAATTATGACAGTGTAAAATTTTATATCAAGTCTAAAAAATTTAACATGAGTTTAGTTCGAAAAACTATAAACATTCACTTATTCTACATGCTCGCTTCTAATTTTGCGCTTAAAGCTGCTCAACTTGGCTTGTACAGGATAATGAATAGATCACAGATCCAAGTAAAACCTGCAAATATAAAATGGTGCGAAGCCTTGCTTCATTAGTTTTCAATTTAAGAGACCTCGTTTTCAGAGTTTTGGAGGGTTGGACTCAGTTTTGGGGAACGACCCTTGCGAGCCCCCACGCAGAGCTCATCAGATTCATGGGCGACCATTTACCACCTGTAAAAAAAAAAAACACTCCGATAAGGGAAGCACAGCCCTCACAACTATCTGAGCCCCAAGATAAGAAAAACCTAAAGACATTCTCCTCTCATGCATAGTCAAATAAACCGTATCTTTGAAGAAGGCACCCAAAAAGTGTGACACTCATCCTCTCTTGTACGAAGGAGATTTATTTCAGTCCACGGTATTCAACAATTGAAAGAACAATTTTTCATAGGTATTTAGGGTCATACAAAGAAAGTTGAATAATTGAATTAATTTCAATTAATAAAATTTAAAATTTGCTCACCAACAGAGCTTTTTGTGCCAGAGTGGGTGTTTGTGAATGAGACCTATTGTTTTGGGTTCAATTAGATGAAAATGATAAATTATTAAAGAATCTCGAAGGACCATCTCAATTTGAGGAATAAATCTCTTTACTCAAGAACTGTAGGGGCTCGAATCAGAAAAATTGAATTGACGAAGCATCAACTAGCTTGCAATTTTATTGATGATATTGATTCAAGATGATACGTCGTTGAGAAAATGAGTTTCTTCATATAGTAGCCGTATTCCCAAGATGTACAGCACCACTAACTGGCCACACAGTGGTTCTGAAAAGGTGCAACAGGTGGTCTGGTACCAGGAGGTTAGGCGATGATGACGTTGATGGTGAAAAATATAAATCCACCAAGAAGTTGGGTTGAATGCAAACCCTTCTCAAATTCACCACATTTGCACAGAACAGTCACTGCGAATGGAAAATGATGATTTCCTTCACTATTTTACAGGATGAAAAAAGATGAAGATTTTTGGGCACTGGGGAAAATGTGGTCACAGCAAAGGATACTTTGATGATGATGAAGGTATAACCGAAATAGGCAGACCAGATGATTCCGACATGGGCTGGCTAGGCTTCCAACCCAACACGAAAATTCCCTAATGTAGAGTGGTGTGAATTCCAAATGATCACAAATATAAAGAGATATTGAGCATAAATATAAAGAATAATGCACAATTTCATAATAATACTAATGAAGAATAAAATCAACAATACTCGATTTAAATTGAAAATAAAGATTCAACCAATGGATTTTAAACGGTGCCAAGTAGCATCCATGTACGGAAAAATGCGGAAAAACTTATCCATAATCCATTACTTCACGAAGTCAAGTAAGAAAGATGGAGAAGATATTGCTAAATCTACTCCATGGTGTGATAAAAAGATAAGAAGTCTGGACTATTTCATAGTGCGATAAGTTTTTCATTCTGAACGGAAATGTAGTGTAAATTTGAGAATAATAATGTTGAATAGAATAAATAATATATCTGTGAAAAGTATTTATCGAAATATTGAAGGTTGGAATTTGTGTGGAGTGAATGATGGAACCAGATGATTGTAAATGACAAAGTAAGTCCAAGCAGTGGGTGAAGTATTCACAACAGCAATACGTAGGTACCTCCTTGATTATAAAAAAATATAAAATATGCATACTTACTTTGAAGAAAATTTGCCATTTTCTGAAGGATTACTAAATTATACAAAACAATTAAAGTAAATTCAAATATATGAATTCAGCAAATAAGTAGTGTGTAGACATGAATGTTGATAGATTGCAATGAAATTTGAGGATTAGTCTTGTAATAGCCCACTGGATTCCCTACTTGAAATCAGTGTTGAATTTGCAAATACGTAATCGTACGTTTTTTTACGTTACGCAGTGTTTTCTGCTACCTTCTTGTTTGAGAGTTTTTGAGTCTTATTTATTCAATTCATATATTTTTAACTTACCACATCATAGTACAGGTTGCTGTTGCAATTTTAGGTTACCGTTGACAAGAACAGACTTTAATTATCGGTGTTACTTTGTACTGGCCAAAAAGTTATTTTATCATAATAATATCAGTCATTTGGATTTTAATCGTATTTATTTATTTTATTTATTTAATCAATACGGACAAGTCCAATACAACTAAAGAATTAAATTGCACATATAAAGGATACAGAAACATGTTGCTTATTATTGTTTTTTTAATTCTTGTCACTGAATCAACGAAGATATTTATTTGGGGGCACTCACGGAGGATCCGGTTCATCGTTCGCGGCATTCTGGATAAAAAACGTATGAAACATTGAAAGAAGTTATTAAATACTACTATCATAAAATGTATTGTGATTCTATGATTAGTTCTCAAGAAATTTCACATTTTCTTTATTTTCGGCTGATGACATTTTACTGAAGCTCCAACGAGTGGGTTCATAAGCTCTGCCAGTTTACACAAGAACTCTTGGACTTTTCATCTGGCAGGCATATGTTTATTCATTCAAGTGTTTGTGCTAATTTCTGTAGTATTTCTTTCATAAGCCGATGAATATTTCTTGATCGTTGATCACGGTGAACACTCTGCAGCAATAATGTTCGTCTCCTATACCCGAACACTTGGAGCGTACGAACGTTCGTCCGAATATACGCCTGATCCGACACTAGCACCTTGTGGCCTACAACACGCCATTCATGCACACGTGTGTCAAGCTGCTCGGTATTTGCCAGATACCGAGTAAATCGAGTGAGTATTCGGCGAACGTCACGTCCACCTTTACGATCCTGATGTGTGATGAATGATTATCCCAAATTTCGATTGACCTTGTAAAATTGGAAACCCCGTTTCGAATGAGTAGCTATGGCCATTTCGTGGTTTCAGAGATTGGAAGCAGTCGGTTGGCAAATGCGACGAACAAGAACGACAGTTAATAAGCGATGTCGAAACGGCGGTTGTCCGCCTGGGGCGAGATGTGCGATAAATTCAATCCAAACAATCCGGGATAGCGTTATTGACCTAGGACAACTCCTATCTCGATAGACCGGTTTGTTCAGTTAGCCGCTCTCTGGAGGTTCGCGAGAACTCGGCCTCCGCCTACGCCGTCGTATTCTTGGCAAAAGACCCGACCCTCGAGATACTTTCAGCACCGCGGGTAAATCATGTCAGAATATGATTTGGCGGACCGCGCTATATCATGTTTTGATGTTAGGTGGGCATTCATTATCACCCCTTTGTTGGCTCTTCGCAATATATATGGCGTCTCGCACCTAACAGGGTTGTTACAAACCCAGTAACTACCCACTCGATGATAATTCCAACCGTGTAATGCCCCAGTCGCTCACTAAGACCATGCGAATTATTTTCCCTACAGGTTTGTACACGTCTAATGGGAATCTTGCAACTTAAAACTCTGTTGAATTCAAATTGACCAACAAGTTTTCCAAGTGATGTTTTATTATAAGCACCTCAACAAAACCAAGGGACCACAGAATCCACTGATCACGAATTTTCAAATGGTTGTGTACCATAGAAACTACCCGAATAACTACCCGATAATCGTTGGAAAAAATGGGATAGTCAGACTGCGCAGTTTTAATTTTCTGTAACAGTGAAAAGTCATATTCAATTTCACTTTCCCAACACAGTGCAAAGTTATGTCCATTCCTACTTTCCCAGTAGAGTGGAAAGTAATGATCATTTTTATTTTTCCAACTCAGTAGAAAGTTGTATAGCAAATATTATTAAAAGGTGGAGAGGGGGTGGGGGTGGGGATTTTTCTTGTTCAAATACAATGCTTTATTATCGGAAATACCTATCAAGTCGAAAATCAACACGGCAGTGAAATGAGTTATGAGAAAATGACATTGATGGAAAATTATAGAATGACGCCAAGTTCAGATGTCAAAACAAACATTTACTTCCACGTGATAGTGGGCGATATGAAAAGAAAAACTTAGAAACTAGAAAATCTACATAATGTCGTATGGAGTTGAAATTATAAGATGTTTTGAGAATATATTTACCGAACATCTAGTACGTGGTTAACTCAATAGCAATCCGTTACCCAAACTCAGTTATTCAGAAGGAATCATTCAAAATGGGACAATTAGGCAGCAAATACATCAAAAAGTTCCCATAACGGAGACCGCCTCCAATCAAAAACGCTGCAAATTCTTTCACTGGGGTTTATTATTCTATTCAATGGAAAAATATTGTATTTGTAAATTTTAAATTTCGTAAGACGGAGCATCCATATCAAAATGCTTCAACCCGTGTATCGGCTATAAATCCTTTTAGGAGTTCACTCTAGTATCCACATTCACTACATCACTAGGTTACTGAGATCTAAAAAAAAAAAAAAAAAAAAAAAACGCCGTTGTTTTTGTTTTTGATCGCAGTAACCTAGTGATGTACTGAATGTGGATGCAAATGTTGGCAGCATAAGATCATGCTATACATCGGGAATGGTTTGAGCTACAGACCTGGGGAGGGGCTCATTCGACTCCTCATGGAAAGTTCTTCAAAAAAAGTCCAAATTTAGGGTCCTTGACTTTTTCCGAGGTTTTCAGGGATTTTACAACACTTTGACAACCCTTAAAGGGCAGTTTAAATTAAGTGAGAGAGCTGGCTAAAGAATTTGGGCGTTGTCGGACCAACATGGATTTTTCCTGAAAATTTCAGATTTTTTGCTCCAGCCGTTTGGGAGTAATCGTGCGTACCGCGGACGAACGGAAAATTTGTATTGCAGTTTTGGATTCTACACCCTTTGAAACGTAAACCATACAATTTTCAGGGGGGGGTTAGAATTTTTTTTTTTTTTTCAAGAGCGATTGCAATGGTTTATTATTGAATAATAAACCAAAAGACGTCACCAAAATTCTTCAACACAAAAAAAAAGAAATCCCTCCGAAAACACGAAAATCCCAGAGAAAAACTCCTGTGATTGCTACACTCATGTTCTCTAAAGCTACTAAATCAAGCGAAACCGATTCTTTCTTCCTGCACCCGCTCGCCGTCTCCCCATAAATCGCTGGCGTTGGAAACGACGGTGTCCACCCATGTGAACAACAGTTGCTTCATATCTTCTCGTGAACATCTCCAGCGACTTTTTTTCCCTCTTATTTTCGTTTTTGTTGTTTTTATTTCCACGCTCAAAAGACGTATTTTCCCTTAACGTGAAGAACTGAACTGGAAAAACTAGACGCTAAGCGGCAGCTAACGGCGGCTGATTTATGTTTGGGCGGGCCCCCGAAAAAGAATTCCTTCGTGGTCGGCATTCGTACGTTTGAAGAAGCAGATAGATGAATATTTAGTGTTTGTTGAACTGTTTTGGTTTATTATTCAATAATAAACCATTGTAATTTTCGCTCTTGAAAAAAATAAAAGCGAAACCGAACCCGCTCGCCGTCTCCCCATAAATCCTGGCTGAAAATTTCATGGTTCTCCACACTTTTTTTTCTTATTTTCGTTTTTGTTGTTTTTATTTCCACGCTCAGAATCCAACGTATTTTCTGCAACGTGAAGAACTGAACTGGAAAAACTAGACGCTAAGCGGCAGCTAACGGCGGCTGATTTATGTTTGGCCTCTGCGAACATGCGCCCCGACGCGTGGTCGGCATTCGTACGTTTGAAGAAGCAGATAGATGAATATTTAGTGTTTGTTGAACTGTTTTGGTTTATTATTCAATAATAAACCATTGTAATCGCTCTTGAAAAAAATAAAATTTAACCCCCCCTGAAAATTTCATGGTTTACATTTCAAAGGATGTAGAATCCAAATCTGCAATAAGAATTTTTTCCGTACGCCGTACGCACGAGTTCTCCCAAACGGCTGGAGCAAAAAATTTGAAATTTTCAGGAAAAATCAATATTGGTCTGACAACGCCCCAAGTTTTAGCCAGCACTCTCACTTAATTTAAAGTGCCCTTTAAGGGTTGTCAAAGTTTTGTAAAATCCGTAAAAACCTCAAAAAAAGTCAAGGCGGCTTAAATTTGGACTTTTTTTTAAGAACTTTCCATGAGGAATCGAATGAGCCCCTCCCCAGGTCCGTAGCTCAAACCATCCCCGATGTATAGCCCGATTTATGGTGCCAACATTTGCATCCACATTCACTACATCACTAGGTTACTGTGATCAAAACAAACAAAAGGGGTTTTTTTTTGTTTTGATCGCAGTACCTTAGTGATGTAGTGATTGTGGATACTGGAGTTAACCCCTAAAAGGATTTATAGCCGATACACGGGTTGAAACATTCTGATATGCATGCTCCGTCTTACGAAATTTAAAATTTTCAAATAGAATGTTTTTCCTTTGTAATCGCTCTTGAAAAAAAGACGCTACAAATTCCTTCACTGGGGTTTATTATTCCATGATTCATGATTTGAATTTCTACTGAGCTTTGGCTCATCTTTGTACCCTGAACGTATAGATCATGGAAATAATTGGAGCATGCGTTCATGTGTGTGGTTGCAATGAAACTCAAGTAAGGTCAGACCTCACCATACCTCTATGGGGTAACCGTAATTTCCCAATTACAACTCCAAGTACCAGCTATTAGATACTTACAATTTCGCAGATCTCTCAAAATCAAAATTGAAGACAACTCAAATTTCACGAGGGAAAGCATTACTTAGATTATATGCTTGTAATGGTTCTCTGGACAATGAATTGGGCAGATTCATGTAGCAAATTTCATCCGTTTGACAACAAGGCTTCTACTCTCATCCTACTATCTTGTTTCTAATGCTGTAACAGAGGAAGTGTTTCTACGGAATATCTGCCTTTGATAAAATGTTGAGCTTTGTCAAGTCAGGGCTCTTACTAACGTTAACCTACTTAAGATGAGGCAAGAGATGGACTGATGGCCGTACGTTGTGCGCATGCAAGCCACCGCGACGGGCGACTTTAACGAGATAAAGCGCGTTCTTCTCAAACAAACTGCAATTAGGAGAACGAGATAAAAATTTCGTGGAAGCTAAACAAAACGATGAGATAAGACAGGTTCGCGTGACCTACCCCAACGCTCCATCCGTCTACTCGTTCGTCAATAGGTAGAAACATACGCGGTTGGGCTGACAGATATCACTTCACAAAGAAGTGCGTGACTTCTAGTGCATTGGGGAATTGAAGAAAAAATCAAATATAATGCAGGAAAGTTTTTCTGTATGGTTATCCATTCTGCCCTGCTAAGCGAAACAGCCGTATCTGCTAACCACGTGAAACCGAGGAAACTGGAGGTCAAGTTGAAAGACTATTGCGTTCTTCCTGAGAACGGTCAATCCCCAGTTTCTTTTGCTTGATTTTTATAAATAATTTGATAATGATGAAACCTATTTAAAGTACCTAACTTTCTTCACGCTTACTCTTGGCAAGAACGCAGCAAAATCATATTTTGGAGATGATTCACTTCTGAATAGTATCCCCAGGCAGTGACGGGGAAAATCTTAATCATGAATAAGATCAAGATTCTTAATCACAGGACTATTTTTCTATGAATATGAATAAGATTAAAATCTTAATCGCAGTAAAAGAGTATGATTAGAATCAAAATCACAGCGTATGATTGAGAATAACTCACAGGATTATTTACAGGAATTTAAATAATCACAGGAATTTGTGATTAGTCACAGAAATCTGAGATTAATCACTGAACTCAGCGTAGTGAAAAATCATGGCAATTGGTGGTACATAATTAATTGTAGGAATCCGTGATTAATCTGGTTACATTAATGAATTTTACCTGGTACAATCTGAGCAAGTACGGTCTTGAAATATTTTGAAAGAAAGAAAAAAAAACGCTGCAAATTCTTCAACTGGGGTTTATTATTCAATGATTCATGATTTGAATTTCTACTAAGCTTTGGAGTGTGCGTGTTTCACAGGTGATAGAGCGAATATTGAATTTCAGGAGGCACACAAATATGATCAACTGATCAATCCAAATAGGTATTTTGGTTGAGAACTGATTCAAGTACTCTATGCATATCTCCTGAAATTCAATAATCGCTCTATCATCTGTGAAACACGCACACTCCAAAGCTTAGTTGAAATTCAAATCATGAATCATTGAATAATAAACCCCAGTGAAAGAATTTGCAGCGTTTTAACAAATGTTTGTAAAGAATTAGTAGTATACGTTCTAAAACATGGAAGTGTTAGTATTATTAGTTTTCCCAGATTTCTCGGCAATATGCGGCTTAGTACAGAAAAAAGGTCTGTTCATATTAATTTGTTTTCTTCCTTGAATTTTTTGAGGGCACGTTGAAAATTGTATCACACACAAACGTTGAAAACAAGAACATCACACAGCAAATCCAATTCACTTTATGATTATTCTAAATTTCTTAATGTATTTTTGGTTGGGTTGCAAATTTGGCATGTTAATATCGTTATCTACTTTTGCTTGTAAATTTCGTCCACATCATTCCAGGCTTTTGTAATAACTTGGTATTTATTAACGGAGATGTACTCTCGTCCCTGCATCATGCATCTGCACCAATTAGCCCGCTACTTTTTGTGATGGTTACCAGCTATTTCCGAAAGTAGGTACGTTTCAAATTCCCTACACAGATAGTGAAAGCTTCCGGAAGGGTTTTCAACTATATTAGCATCACCCGCGAGGGCAGGGAAGAATGCAAATCCAGTTGGAGGCGGATGGAGGGAAGGAAGGCATTGCGTACTCATTCAAATGTTAATTGGGAAAGCACTTACGAGAAGTTCAAGTGCAGATCGCTAGAGGAGGGTGGAGACCCCAAGAGGATGCGGGGCGAGGCTAGAGAAATCCTGAAACATGAATACCTACTCATTTAATTGGATTTTTTCTCTCTGTCCGCCGTTCGTGAGAGCGTATTCGACACTTTACCTAATCCCTCTTGTTGAAAGAAAAAAAGAAAGACAGGAATTGCGCTGGAGGATGGAAAAAATACAGTGAACAGGAGGGAGGAGTAGAACGACAAAATGAGCGGCATAGCGACTGAAAAAAAGGGGATTCTAGATGAAGTAGGCTTTTCTCCCCCTCCTGTGCAGACTGGTGTTGTCGGGGTTAGAACGAGAAAGTAAACTGAGAAATCCGAATCTGAAATATAACACGGTTCGGACGCTTTTTTTTCGGCGTTCGACACGAGTTGGAGCGCCCATTGAATCGTGAGCACTGTGACTTTTTCGTTGTCGAATATCCAAGGTAAATCCGTCCCCGAAAAAGGAGGGGGAAATTCGTGGACAAAACTCTATCCGCTTCCTGGGAACCTCGTTCGGGGTTCCGGGGGTGTGAGAGTTTGTATTCAGCGGATTAAAAAGGCCGGAGTAGATAATGCGGGAGTCAAACTGGGCCTGTACAGGAACGAACTGGTAGTGGGGTGAGGGGGATATATGTATATATATAGGGTGAGAGAGCAGGGGAGGATGTATATAGTAGATGTGGACAGAGGGGGGGGGGGGGGGGGAGCGCGATAAATAAATTCGAGAAAAGCGGAACGGACCAGGATCAACTGGTTAAAAACCTGAGGGACGACGAGGGAGCTTAAATAAAATCACCTTCGTTTCAAAGCTGGTAATGAATTACTGGGTTTTGAATTCGATTAGTTGTCCCATCCCTCAACTGTACACCAAGCGAGGAAAAAAAACCTAAATTGAGTTTTCGGCTCGAGAATTGTTGGATTAACGCGCTAAGCCTTGATCTCCGCGAGAAATGGAAACCCTGCGGATTGACCGAATGTCTAATTGCTTTCAATTGTAATTTCTGATTATTTTTACAAAGAAAATTTCAAAATTTACTTTATGAGCGCAACAAAATTATCTTTGATGCTACATTTAATGCATTTATTTATTACATAACATTGATGGAATCAATAGTTCGGGGAAATCTGTATTTTTCTTCGATTACACAGGTCTGCAACCAAAAAACTGCATACGATTTTTTTACAGTTTCCCATGGATTTTTGCATGCTAAAACCAAAAAAAAAAAAAAAACGTCTGCCAAGTGGGTGTGGCACATAGCTTCCTCGTATCCATAACATGACTGTATAGATCATTGAAAATTATTATTGGCTAAAGAACTACCTACGTTCAATTAGGCGAAGTAAATATTGAATTAGGGCAAATTTATTGTTATGCAGGAGCATAACTTGAGAAAATAAAGGTAGGCATGTTCAACTATTGAACAAACTATAAAATATACCTAATAAGTCCGAACGATCCCTGACAATTTCATCGAAATCGGTCATGAACTCCCGGAGTTATGCTTGTGGCAAGGATTTCACGTTTGCGCATGCGCAGAGGCTACTATTGATCCGGGGGTCATGAAACTTATAGGGGACCATCTACACATCAAACCGAACAATCCCTGAATATTTCATCGAAATCGGTCAAGAACTCCCAGAGTTATGCGCGTAACAAGGATTTCACGTTTGCGCATGCGCAGAGGCTTATATTAATCCGGGGGTCATGAAACCTATAGGGGACCATCTACACCCCAACCCGCACGATCCCTGAAAATTTCATCAAAATCGGACTATAACTTCGTGTAGTTTTGCCCGTAACAAGGATTTGCTGACAGACAGACAGACACACAGACAGACACGGAACCAAAATTGTTCAGAAAGGTCTAAAACGCAAAATGCGAGTGGAATTTTTGATTTTGGAGACAAAAAAATTTTCACATTCCGAAAGTGAAAACAATGCTTCCGCTACCTTGGTAGACTCGGAAGCAAAAAGTAATCAAAAATTCCATCACGTCTAGTTTTCTCACAAAACTGGTTTTTTGAATACCAAATACTTACGGTGTTATTCAGCGTTAAACCTCAATTTGGTAGTTGCTTCCAAGTTGTCAATTTTATGAATTGCATGAATTTTTTCACTCTCATATTTAGTCATGTCACTCCCAGGATTGATACGAAATGAAAGAGAGGGGATATGTTAGCTGACTATTGTGGGATGCTCAACAGGGATACGGACAATGCTGGAGCACGAAAACGTGTGCGACGAAGTATCAAAGAAAAAAAAAGGTTCCACAAGCAAACTGAATGAAGTTTTTGAGCATTTTGTACTGAATAGTTAACAAATACTTTCTTTTATTTTGAGTTTATAGACAATACAAATTATGGTGTTTTTTCTACGTTTTCGTTTTTTATGCCCCCCTCTCCCCTAATTTGCAAGAAAACTGTACGTGATGGAGGAAAATAGCGGTAATTTTTGGATTCAGCACACCAAAAAACTTTAAATTTAGCTGAAATATTCCATGCAGCTGATCAAAAAATTTTTATTGCAGACCTGTGTCATCTATGTTCAGAGGTCTCCAGTTATCATCGATATTGACTAATTGATACATCGACAAAATGCCGATATCTGTGCCATTTTAGCCATATTTATATTGTTATAATCTACCGGGAGTCGCTGGTTTTAGGAATTGTGTTGTTTTTAATTCTTTATTTGAGCATCACAAATTTAGAGGTCCTGGCGTTTTGATGGAGTGACATTTATCATCATCGGGGGAATCTGGGGAACTTGGTCTGTACCCATTATGACCCTGTCCTTCCAGTTATAGAATCTGTTGCTCACGCATCTGTTGTTTGGAGTCCTTACTATACCTAGTTGCCACATTGATCGGATTGAAAGGGCACTCCGCAGATTTCTGAGAAATGTGGCCTATAAGCTTCATATTCCCCCGGACTCGGTTAATTTTGAATCGCTTGGTCGTGGCTGTGGGATGCTGGTTCCTCGTGATAGTAGACGCCTCTCGTATGTGTCATTCTTAAGGAAATTAATGCATGGAGAGGTCGACTCCCCTTCGCTCCTGAGCAAGGTGAAGCTTGTTGTTCCTCGATCATGTTTTCACCGCTGAAGAACCGCCCGCTGTGCAGACTTCTCTGAGAAGCTAACCTCTTAATCAATCAATCCCCACACAAAGACTTTTTTTCGATACTTTTACCTAATTCTATTCGTTCTGTTCTTCATAGTAGTTTGTAAAAGTTGCACCTTCCCTCGAAATTTTCTCCCCTAGCCTGTTAATATTTTCAATTTAATTTACATCACCTACGTTACAGTTCACTTTATTATTTTGTACTTTGCATTCTTATTCGTGTATTGGGCTTGCCCGTATTATCAAATAAATAAATGAATTATACACCTTAATACCAGGTATTTACCTTGTATAGTCAGTCAACGCTACTACATCAATAGGTATTCGTGTAAGTACTGAACTGATTTTGTTCGTTTTGAGCGACTTAATCCCGATATTTACGTTTTAAACCCAGAAACAATCCACACAATCCCACTCTCCATTGGCGATTCAGTTCGAAACTACAACCCGAGTACAGGTCGATCATGATTTGACCCTCTAAGTGCGCGAGAACTATAACATTTGCCTCTCAGTTTGAACCATATAAAAAAGAAGGACCATTCAAACTAAAAACAAGAAATCCCCGGAAAGAAGTGCTCCTCCTACTGTTCCCTGAAGAGAAAAGAGACAGAGAAAAGAGCTCATAATGCATTCAATAGGAGAAACCGGAAGAAAAAGTAGGGCAGCGAAGAAAAGATGGGACGATTTTCGGGAAGGAATCTTGCTTCTTTATTTCGAACCTCAGTCTGTTTCGGTTCATTATTCTAATGGCTCCGGCCCGTCATTCGCGAGGGAAGTGAGAAATGGTTGGTAGGATGGGGGGGATTGAGAGAAGGGGATGAAGTTGCGGAAAAAAGAGGGAGCGCGAGAGTCTCCCAAAGAACAGAGTGAGACAGAAAGTTGGGGAGGCGGAAAGAAAAAATCTCTCGCACTGAGCCGGGGGAGGATATTGAAGGTATGAATGCAGGAGGGTTGCGTACTTCCCTGGATTTTTGAAAAGCAAAAAAAAAAAAAAAACTAAGACGAGTTTTTTCCTTTTTTTCAATACGTCCTCAAAACTTCGTCCGACCGGAAACTATTGGGGCGAGAGGAGAGCGGATGGCAGTGGTTGGTGGTGGTATTGACGGCGGGGAGGGGAGGAGAGGTAAAGGTTAGGGGAAGGTTACCTCTTACCTCGCGGCTTTCTGATTCAAAGGCTCTCTTTTCGGCAAATATATAAATTATGCTTGAATGTTCGCCGAAATGTATATTTATGTGGAAACACTTGAAGAACTTGAGTAGTTGAGCAGTAGCGGCTGCTGCCCTGAAAGCCAGGAGGTGCACCGAGACCGTAAAGGACAACCACCAAGAGAACGTGAGACAAGAATGAGGTTTTCTCGCCCAAACACAAATTTCAACTACCAATATGCAAAGGAAATCAATCTTGTCCACTTTCTCGGCTTCAAATCGAGAAACTAACGATAAATGGGTCATTTCAAAATTTCTGTCACATTCGGGTATTGACTTTTCAAAAGAAAAAAGATGAAACTTGATCAATTTTCTTGATCCCAATCAATCTCTCGACTTATTACCCAAGTAAGCACACATAATCTTGAACCGTACTGGTGATACGCCAATTTTTAGCTACAGTAAATACTAAGGTTTCCTTGCCAAAATCTCAGTGGCTAAAAGCAGATCTTACTCCCTGCAATTTAAGGGGCTATTGGCTATATATTGTAGGGAGTGAGGTTATAGCCTTTCACCCAGGGGCGTAACGTACACCCCCGCAAACCCCGCGATGCGGGGGGGGGGGGGGGGGGCCCGGGATACAAAGGGGCCCGGGAATGGGCCCGCTTTTGCAAAATTTATTTATTTTTTTATTTTAAAGAATAAAGCGGAACTAACGATACACAGAAAAATGCCATTATGTAACATCAAGTTCATAAACATCAACGGTAATGTAGATTCATTGATCAATCATCTTTTGGTTTTATTTATAACCAGGTGAGGAAGGGTGTAAAGTAGCTAAGGTATCAGAGTTTGCGAAGGTGTGTACTAGGGATGGGACATCGACATCGATATTTTCGAAATATCGATGTTTTGCTACGATATTACGATGTTTTGCCTTCGATGCCACATGTTCGATAATATCGATGTGTTGGCTCCGATAACATCGGTTTGGTTTTCTCTTTGGTTCACAGAAACTATTCCATCTTGTCTGCTTGCTACCCTTGCTAGATTTTGACAAAACTACCATTTCGCGCGGCAATTGCACATCTTTAATGTAACTAAAAAAATGTTTTCTGAAATTAAATAGATAGACAATTTAACGCTCTTTCCAACGGTGTCATCAAATTTAAGCTATCTCCGACATTGAGGGAGTTATGACAGTTTTAATGACATAAGGCTGGAAACACGAAAAAAAAATCTTAAATCGCGAATAATTCGGAAACGAGGACTCTGGCAAAAAATGGCTATGAGGCATTTTTGTTCGGTAATGAGTTGTAGAATACGTAGAAGCCGGATTTTGCATAACTCCTGGGATACCCCGTATAAGATGTAAGCCCCTACTGACTCTTCCTATCGTGATCACAATAACCCACTAGATTTAGTGATGGTAGTTTACCTGAAGGGTCGGAATTCTGAATAGGTGTATTACTTGTAAATAACGAGACCCAGTTTAGTGCAGGGAACAGGATGCTAAATAAAAGTCACAATTATAGAAACGTGATTCATTAATGTGAAGCTATTATTCTTATTCTTTCATTGCATTATGCTAATACCATTGAATTAAACAATAATAACAAAGTAATACCATTATTTTAAACGAATAAAACTGAACATAATAGCTTCACATAATACCTTCAGTTTCGATCATTGACAATTTGAAAATATTTACTAAAAGGAAAAATAATATAAATAAGGAATGCAATAGGCCTACAAGAAAGGACAAAGGATATGTAGAAAACGTATACTTCGCGAGGCGAGAACTAGCCTTGAGCGGCCGTACGCAGGGCAGTTGACGAGGCGAGTCTACTCCATTCGAACTTTTGGTTTATATTCGCCAAAACGGCCTCCAAGACGTCTATCCCAATATAACCACAGCTTTGAGAATTTTTCTTGCAATACCCATGTATGTAGCATCGAATGAAAGAAGTTTTAGAAAAAAAATGATAGTTGATAAAAACTACATCGGGAACTTGACAGGACAAGAACGATAAGCAACTTGGCAATCATATCAAGAGAGCAAAAAATAGCTTCTGCACTATCTTTTGATGGTATCATTAAAACATTTGCAGCAAAAAAGCCCGACAATTTTCATTTTAAAGTTTGTTTAGGGCTTCCATTTCGTACAATAATGTATTTATCATCTATTAGTTTGTTAAATCTAATAAAAATTATATGGTATTTTACATTGAGCACTTACTTACCAAACCTTCATCCTTTTAGTAGAAGAGTTTATGCATTGTGAATAAATCAAATTAATTATATTTATATTTTGGTTCATTGGTATATTAAGATGGTATGAGTCATGAGATATCGGGGTCTGTGGGGGGGCGGCAAATTTATTTCTTGCTCTGTGTGAAATACGGGCTGGGAGTCAGTACGTTCTGCCCTCCCAGACGCCCCTTCACTTTTGCGAGTGCGGGAGTCAGTAGTACTGACTCAGTAAGTAGTCCCCCAACTGAAGATGGAACCTAGTTACGCCGCCTGCAGCGCCGCGCCTCTTGAGAGATAACTCTCCTTCAGCGCGGCGCGGCTGGCGCCCGAGTCGGTACATGAAGGCAGACGCCGGCCGCAGGCGCGTCATGGAAACCTCGACGTCGTGTCTTAAGTGAAAAACGAACGCGATCGACGGGAGCGAGCGGGCGCCCATCGAGATCTGTTGGTGCGATCAAACAATACGATACAGATTTGTCAGACGTAACAACGCGGCATCGCGCTTTGTTGCGGCAGAACGATCGTGCGGCGTGGTACGATTTCTCTTCAGTCCAAGAATCATATTGGTACTTGCCAGTTAGTTGAAGGCGGATATAGCTAACGTTAAATACCTACGCTATGTGGATGTACGTCTCACCAAACACTTTAGTGTTCATACTTCATTAAGAGTTCTGTATTATGAAAGTATCAAGTATTAGGAAAAAAGGACCCACGTGAAGGGCCTACCAATGTGAAGTTAGTGTAATATTGGTTCATTATTCAATAATAAACCATTGTGATCGCTCTTGAAAAAAATGATTCTAACCCCCCCCCCCCCCTGAAAATTTCATGGTTTACGTTTCAAAGGGTGTAGAATCCGAATCTGCAATAAAAAATTTTCCGTCCGTCCGCCGTACGCACGACACGACTTCTCCCAAACGGCTGAAGCAAAAAAGCTGAAATTTTCAGGAAAAATCCATGTTGGTCCGGTGACGCCCCAATTCTTGAGCCAGCTCTCTCACTTAATTTAAAGTGCTCTTTAAGGGTTGTCAAAGTTTTGTAAAATCCCTAAAAACCTCAAAAAAAAGTCAAGGCGGCCTAAATTTGTACTCTTTTTGAAGAACACTCCACGAGGAATCGAATGTGCCCCTCCCCAGGTCCGTAGGTCAATCAGGCCCGATTTATGGTGCCAACATTCGCGTTATTGCTTCCGAGTCTACCAAGGTAGCGGAAGCATTGTTTTCACTTTCGGAATGTGAAAATTTTTTTGTCTCCAAAATCAAAAATTCCACTCGCATTTTGCGTTTTAGACCTTTCTGAACAATTTTGGTTCCGTGTCTGTCTGTCTGTCAGCAAATCCTTGTTACGGGCAAAACTACACGAAGTTATAGTCCGATTTTGATTACATTTTCAGGGATTGTGCGGGTCCCCTATAGGTTTCATGATAACCGGATCAATAGTAGCCTCTGCGCAAGCGCAAACGTGAAATCCTTGCCAGAAGCATAACTCCAGGAGTTCTTGACCGATTTCGATGAAATTTTGGCAGACGTTTTTATTTTTGGAAATGTCATAATAATTATTTATCACTTCAGTCATCTATCCATTCAGCGTCAATGTCAATTTTTATTATTAGGTATATTTTATAGTTTGTTCAACAGTTGAACATGCCTACCTTCATTTTCTCAAGTTATGCTCCTGCATAACAATAAATTTACCCTAATTCAATATTTACTTCTCCTAATTGAACGAAGTTCTTTAGTCAATAATAATTTTCAATGATCTATACAGTCATGTTATGGATACGAGGTAGCTATGCGCCACACCCACTTGGCAGACGTTTTTTGGTTTATTATTGTTTTTGTGTTGATCTCAGTAACCTAGTGATGTAGTAATGTGGATACTGGAGTGAACTTCTAAGAGGCTTTGTAGCCGATAGACGGGTTAAAGCATTCTGACAACCATTAAGAAAAAAAAAAAAAAAACCGCAAATTTTTCCACTGGGGTTTATTATTCAATTGGCTTGCGTTCATGATTTGAATTTCTACTAAGCTTTGGAGTGTGCGTGTTTCACAGGTGATAGAGCGATTATTGAATTTCAGGAGATACGCATAGAAACGTAAATCTGTTCTCGACCAAAATACCTATTTGGATTGTTCAGTTGATCATATTTGTGTGCCTCCTGAAATTCAATAATCACCCTATCACTTGTGAAACACGCACACTCCAAAGCTTAGTAGAAATTAAAATCATGAACGCAAGCCAATTGAATAATTGCAGCGTTGTTTAGTTAGGTTATCGTAGAGTATTGTATGATGACCGTTGAAAAAAAAAAGTGCACGCTTCGAAAAAAAAAAATAAATAAATAAAACATTATGGGGAGGGGCCCCGAAAATATTTTGCGGGGGGGCCCCGCTGAAAAACGTTACGCCACTGCTTTCACCGCCTTTACAGGCCACAAATCAATTGGAACTGGTTGAACCAAAATGTTGTCAACGAACTTCCATCAACTACACTAATTGCCAACAAGTGCGATCAAGTTTCACTTGCCACAGTCAGAATGTTACTGGAATAGGGAGTGAGAGATAAAAAACAACTGCTGCCTCCAGGGATGGTTTTCCCGGTAGAACTGACTGAGAAGGTCTAGGCAACATCCAACCACCAGCGTTGGGACCATCTTGAATAAGGGATGTCAACAAAACAGAAGCAACTTCATAAACACCCTTCCCACCTGTTGGGGGCTACTTTTCAAAACATTGTAGGGAGTGAGGAAAAAGCGTGTGACACTGAAATAATGGGCTGATAAGGCTACTTGATTTGATCCAATTTTTTTCCTGAGGCGGATATCCATTGTAGAAGGTATATTCTTTCATAGTGTAAATGGATGTAAAGGCCCCAATAAATATTTCGCCGAGTAGTGACGATGGAAGTTGTATACCTCTGGTTAGTGACAGCTGTAGGGAGTGAGAAATACGGACTTTGGTATTTTCTCCTGGGTCCTGTAGGCACAAATTCTACATACTTTTCCATGGAACATGTTCATCCACATAGGAGAAAATTTTAAAACACTTACAAAACTGTATTTAGTTGAGAGTTGACGGTAATACTGATCAGTGACATAAATGTGACCGACATTTTTAACTGAGCCAAATAGCAAACGATGAATAATTGAATGATTTTCACCACTTAGGTTGATCTACTTTCATGGTCTGTTGTCAGTTGTCATTCTGGAGGAATGGGAATCGACTGAATTAATTCTCGAGGAGCTTCTCGGATATGCAGATTCCCAAGAGAACGTTGTGATGCGTCCCGTGTTATGGCGGCTTGTTATTGTTGTTGTCAACCACCTGGCGCGACCCTGGAACTACACCCCGTGACGCCGCCTTTTCCCCCGTGTTATTTTTAGAAGCGACGTGGTCTATTTTTAAAACTCTAATTGCGAGGAATCCTCTAATCATAATCAACTGTTACGTTACAAGAGATATCCTGCGGTACCGGTTCACCGTTCTGTTTTGTTTTGTTTGTTTTTTGTTTTTGTTTTTTTCACTATGCGATCCGACCCACCTGCAGTCACTTCCTGTTCCGTTAGGTCCCGGCATTGAGTGAGTTGCCGATGTGAGTCGTCAAACGGTATAAATGTGCGTTAAAAGGATCCGTCACTAGACATAGATAGATACATTGGCACACGTGGCACATTGACACATACATTTATTCACATGTATGTGAATAAAGAGAACTGAAAAATCCGTTCCTTCACACGTGAACTCCCCAAGGGTTTAGTAGGTCCTAACTTCTAGCTAGCCCGATCACCTCATAAATATTCTGAAATTCTCTTATTTCTACGCTATAAATTAAATTAAAATTTAATATAAATACGTTGAAAAATTGCCGTGAAATTATTGTACTAGACTAGGATACGTGCACTAAGTACCTATTTGATGGATTTGGGTGTATTACCGAACAGACCTGTGACTTGTTCAAAAGATTTTTTTTTTTATGTATTCATATTGTTGTTTCTATGCATGTTGAAAGGTATACCAAACGCCTAGTTTATCCTACACTTTCTGAAGAGGGTGTACTACCTCCGGGTAGTCGGACGAAAATCCAAGGTGGAATTCCTTGTTTACTTTACTTTACTTTACCTACTTTACTATATCGGCATCGATATTTTGACACCGATACTAGCAAACATCGATATATCGATATTTTATGTATCGATGGCCATCCCTAGTGTGGAAAGCCACTTGTTCAAAGGAAAAATGACAACTCGGTGTGTTATTGCATCCTCATCGACAGGGCCGGATTTAGCAAACTGGCGCCCCTAGGCTCGAGAGTATTTGCCACCCCCTGCACCATTTCTTCCTCCCCACCCCAGTCTTATCACCATCTCACTAAAAAACTCATCACCTACTCACCTCATCATCATTACTTTAAATATTAATTTATAAATGGTACAGGACATATTGATAAATACTTTACAATAATGAAAAAACTGGATAAAAATTGGCATGAAACTGCATCGAAATGCGAAATACGAAAACTGTAGGAATTAGGCTTGTCACAAGAATCTGCGGACACATACTCACAAAGACAAACACGAAATGAATGTTGTTCAGATTGTTCTACTATGCAAATCTAAGCTGAAATTTCGATTTTAGAGAGAATATTTCATCAACCGAAAGTGAAAACAAAGATTCTGCTAACCATTGGTAGCAAAAGCAAAAGAGATACCTTCCCACACCAGTTGCTTCATCGGTTCTATTGTTTCGATATTGATGGACGCCGTCAAGAGAGCACAACCTTAACTTCTTAAAAATTATAATGAAACTGTAAGATATGGTTAAGGCTATGGAGTTTTTTTAAAGTGGTAGTCAATAAATGAATAAGATTACTTGATAATATCCTAAAACTATACAAGTTCAAACCCCCACCACTAGTTTGAACGATAGGACCAGTAAATCATGAGGAATCGTGGTTATTAAGAATTCGGTAATTCATATTTTGCGCACGGCTCCGACGACAGCAATATTTTTAGGACCTAACAGTCTTTTTAGGACCTAACCCGCGTAATTCCTGGAAATGACATCAAAATTCGCCCCCTAGTTTCGATGTTTTGCCAATGTCAAGTAATTGTAATTATGTACATAACGCGACAGCTTTAGCTCGGGGTAAAACTACTAACAACTTCATCTAACTACTTCAAAAGATTGGACGAAATCAGACTGATAGGGCAGAAGAAACCGACGTTACGAAGATTCACGACTGCTCTCGCAGAAACGTTAATATTGGTCATTAGTAGAAGCCCATCTAGAGATTATCAACAAAATCCTTGAAAGCTTCCATGAATGAAAACTTGGAAGGATCCCTTGGAATAGTTCAGGGAGCCAAATATATCTCCATGCTCAGAAACGCGTAAAACAAGTGCCAATTTCAATTTTCAAGGCGAAATCCTATTTCGGTTTCTTATTATTCTTAAAGACGGGATGTTGTGAAAGTAAAAAAGGTTTTTTGAAAATAAGTAAGAAGTAGAGAAAGGGTGTACAGGAGCTCACCGGGCAGGATGCCTGGTTGCGCGAAGAACGATGCGGTTCTTTCTTCGTGTTTTATGTTCATGACCAGGCCTGGATTTACGCGTAGGATTGGACGCCGTTACACGTTACAAAGTTTTTATATGACGATTCTAGAGCAAATTGACATACCTCACAAACGGTAAACTCAAATAAAATTATTTTTAATCAAGAATAGTCAAGAATAGTCCTAATAATTTACGATACAATTTTTTTTTTTTTTCATAAGGCTGAGAGCGCGCCCCTGAGAACTAGGGCCTAGCGGGTCTATGCGTAAATCCAGGCCTGCTCATCGAGAGAACGCTGTAGAATAGATCTTGGGGGGGGGGGGGGGGGGGGGGACCGTGAATTGAACTTGATCTCGTACCGGACTCGGACGGGGGGGACGGGTCAGATATTGATAAACAAACATAAATCGAACTTGTGGAGCGGAAACGGCGACAAATTATTCTAATAATAATTATTAAATAATTGAATGAAAGTAAACTTACCCCATTCTGCAGTGACCCGATCAGCACAGCACATGAAACAAAAGAAAAAGAATATTAGTAAGGAACATTTATAAAAGTAATACAAGACTAACACGTAAAACAAACAATAAACAACCAAATAATCACAAATTGATTGATCACCCAGTTGAGGGAGCTTGTTTCCAAAAGGTACTATATATCCGTTTTGGTCATAAGCGAGAAATTCACGGAAAACCATTACAAGCTGAAAACTTGCCCCATGTCAAAAAACTTTCTTTTTTTTTTTTTAAATTTTTTAAACATTTAATATTACAAATTTCGCAATAAGAAGCAAGTTTTTTCGGGACGTCAATTAATTTAGTTGGAGCTTTGAAATTTCAAGATTTAGGTTGTCAAACCTAGCGTTTAGCACTTTTTGAAACCAAACGAAGTGGATATAGTACGTTTTGAAATCATATCTTTTCATCCTTTCAAGGACTATACTGATCTCCCCAAAGCTGTTGCAAAGACCTTCCCAAGTTGTAGTTGTATGCAGCTGCCGCGCTCCTCCTCCTCAATCCCGCACTTTTTCTTAACGAATACTTTTGCGATTACAAAAGTAATCATGAAAAGTATTCGTGAATAACGATTACATTTGAAGTAATCGTTATTCGTAGGCAAAACGATTAACGATTACAAAAGTATACATGATTAACAATAACTTTTCA
This sequence comes from Creontiades dilutus, assembly GCA_031894815.1. Taxonomy (NCBI): domain Eukaryota; kingdom Metazoa; phylum Arthropoda; class Insecta; order Hemiptera; family Miridae; genus Creontiades; species Creontiades dilutus. The sequence goes on from JAVIWC010008056.1 coordinate 848,960, forward strand.
CCGAATACTTTTAAAGTAATCGTGATTAATGAATACTTTTTTTGCGATTACAGATACGAATAACGAATAACGATTACTTTGTTTTTCGAAGTCTCAGAAGTGAGAATCTTCGAAGAATCCAAGAATCTTCGTTGTTGAGTGAAATTAAGAGGAAAGTTATGTTTTTGTTGTCATAACCCCCCCCCCCCCCCCCCCCGGCCGTGGGAATGACCCCGGGCCGAGAAAAGTAAGTTTGACAGTTTAACCATACTTCGCTCTTGAAATTGGAATGTCCAATCCAGGACACATTCCAATCAATCAAGCGTCCAAATGTAGAACATACATCGAAAACGATACCCCTCACAACTTTGTCCTCAAAATCCCAATTTTTGCGCCCATTTTTCAATAATAAACCATTGTAATCGCTCTGGAAAAAAAAATCTCCAACCCCCCTGAAAATTTCGTGATTTACGTTTCAAATTGTGTAGAATCAGAATCTGCAATAAAAAAATTTCCGTCCGTCCGCCGTACGCCGTTCGCAAGATTTCTCCCAAACGGCTGGAGCAAAAAATCGGACATTTTCAGGAAAAATCCGTGTTGGTCCGACAACGCCCTAATTCTCTAGCCAGCTCTCTCACTTAATTTAAAGTGCACTTTAAGGGTTGTCAAAGTTTTGTAAAATCCCTAAAAACCTCAAAAAAAGTCAAGGCGGCCAAAATTTGGACTCTTTTTGAAGAACTTTCCATGAAGAATCGAATGAGCTTTATGAATAATAAACCAAAACGTAATTTTTATTAACTTATTGTCTATTTTATTGTTCTTTTATGAGCTATGCCTGCTTCTGACTTTGTGTAATATGCAGATTTTTTTCAGGGTTTATTATAAAAGTCAGTTTTTATTAATTAAATTCAGGCAGAAGACCCGGCATGAACCATTGTAATCGGCAAAAGTATTCGAATACAAAAGTAACCGATTATTTTGTAATCGATTACAATTGTATTCGAATACTTTTGGCGATTAAAAAAGTATTCGAAAAAGTAATCGCATATTGCGAACACAAAAGTAATTTATTACTCTCGTTATTCGATTACTTTTACGAATACTTTCGTAATCGCAAATGTAATCGTAAAAGTATTTGTTAATCAGGGACGCCCATCTCTGGTGCCCCCCCCCCCCACAAGCTTCATAATGCACCCCCCAAGCTTCATAACGCAACCCCCCCAGCTTCATAACGCACCCCCCCCCCCCAAAGCTTCATAAAGCACTTCCCCCCCGCAAGCTTCATAACGCACTTCATAACGCACCCCCCCCCCCCCAAGCTTCATAACGCACTCCCCCCTGACCCCCCCCAAGCTTCATAACGCACCCCCCCCCCCCCCCAAGCTTCATAACGCACCCTCCCCCTCGCAAGCTTCATAAACCCCCCCCCCCCCCCCCCCCCCAAGCTTCACAGCCCCCCTGTGGGAAACCCTGCCACTAACCGAATTATAACTAATGATAAATAACTAACCCTATAATAATAAATAATAATCACACCATCAAAGGAAACAGTTGATTGATTGATCTGATTCACGAAACAGTACACGGCAGAGCAGAAAAACAGCAGGGAAAAGAGAAGGTGATGGTGGTAGCTAGGTGATGGTATAGCTACCAAGATACAGATAAGATGCGAACCTCTATTTATACGTGCATAATAATATTTAAGAACGTATTTGCACATTGCGGGAATAGTCTAGTTAGAATATATACCTATAATCAGGGAACTATTTTCGATATGCTCTCCGTTTCGAAGTGTTACTTGTGTTTGTTCAACCACGGATAGTCGTTAAACTCATAGGTAGTTCGTGCCACAATCACACTAGTGAATGTATAAGTGCATAATTGCACATTAATGGAATACTCTAGTTAAAATATATACGTATAATCAGCGAACTATTTTCGATATATTGGCTGTTTCGAAGTGTTGTGTTTGTTCAACTAAGGATAATCGTTAAGCCCATGGGTATTGTAGGTAACGATCACGCTAGTGAACTTATACGTGCATAATACATATTTAAGAACGTGTCTCCACATTGTGGGAATAGACAAGTTGGAATATATTCGTATAATCAGGGAACTATTTTCGATATGCTGCCTGTTCCGAAGTGTTATGAGTGTGTGTTCAACTACGGGTAATCGTTAAACTCATAGGTAGTCTAAGCTAAAATCACATTATCGAATTATTTCGTGCATAATAAAACTTTAAGAACGAAGATGGTTCCAGAGAAAATAGGAGTACTATCAGAGTAAAGAAAAACCTTTGGTTTTTTTTCCACGAATTCGGTCTGAGAAAAGTCTGAAACGGATTTGTTATTACGTTATTCATTCCTCTTGGGTTTAGCTGGTACTACAACCTCTACTAGACCAATTATAATCTATTACCTATCCTTCTATTGATCAATCATTGCATGGGACTTCCTAAACATGCGGCACCTACCTAATCTCAGCGTAGGTATATGATTTTTATTAGAGATTTTGTAGGAAAATACTTGGTACTCACCAATCCATGAAGATTCACGTTCCGAATAGGTAGAAGATGAAGATGGAAGGCTTCTTTCGCGAACGCGGCACGGAGTAGACTGCCGGAGACGCGCGCCCGAACACAGACAGGAGAGAACTGGTCGAGGCCTGCCGCTCTCCTATACGAGGCGGCCGGCGGAGGGCTACTAGGGTGTGGCCGCGGCGCCAGAAAACTTCGTGTTTTCGAAGCCCAAGCTTTTAGAAGCCCAAAAACTTCAAAAACACTTACTTTTTGGCGCAACTTCACAAAAAACACTTCGAAGTAAACTTGAAAACAGAGTACAACGTCGTAATCATCAAAAATATAGGAACTACTTTTTCTAGTAGCAATAATTCCCTCGAAAAATAGCTTAAAGGCGGATTCACACTCGCGGTAGCGGGGAAGTCAGACCACAGTCAGGTCAGAGTCACGTCAAGGGGCCGCCCATTCACACTGCAAGGTCAGATCACATCAGGGCAGGGCAGGGCAGGTCATCTATTAGAAAAGACTGAAAAAGAACGAATTGTTACGAAATGAGCAAATCAGAAACTAAAATTAGACGAGATTTGACTTCGTGATTCACATTTTCCGTTCAGGGGGAAGGTCAAGTCAGGTTTTGATCGCTCGCCGTGCGACCTGACGGTAGGTGACTGGAGGAAGATTTGATGTTGACGTTACCGCGCCCGTGAGTGAGGATCACTCCGTTTGGTTTCCACAGAAGCAATCTTGATCCAGCTTAAAGGTGGATTCACACTCGTGGTAGCGGGAACGTGAGACCACAGTCAGGTTAGAGTCACGTCAAGGTCAGATCACGTCAGCCCATTCAGCTATTCCGCGCTGCAGCTGAACTCCGAGGTAATAAAAAATTGGTATACAATCGCTAGAATTGGTATAAAATCCACCCGGCATACTTCATTAAGAGTTCTGTATTAAGAAAGTATTAAGTATTAGGAAAAAATGACCTACCAATGTGAAGTTAGTGTAATGTTTTTAAGTAACACGCAACATTACCTATTATTAATAACCAAAAATGTTATTATGTATTACTTTAAGACCTACTTACTACTTCAATAAATACTTGCTACTTTTATTATTGAATACCTACCCACTTAGGTAGGTATTCAACCTACTTTTGACACAACTACTTATACTTTTGAAATACAGTACATATTTATACCTACTGATAGGTAGGTTTATTACCAATGTAAGTGGATAAAAAAATATATTACAACCTTCCTTGAATTATTTGAGTGTTTGCCGTATTTGCTGCTATTCCCTTGTACATTGTACTTCCGAGTACAATGGATAGGAAAAATCGTACAGAAATCGTAGTTCCCTCTCGATCAACGTACTTGATCAACCTTTCGTCATATATTAGAAAAGACTGAAAAAGAACTAATTGCAACAAAATCAGCAAATCAGAAACTAAAATTTGCTGCAAATGTTTTAATGATACCATCAAAAGAAAGTGCTGAAGCTATTTTGTGCTCTATTGATATGATGGCCAAGTTGCTTAGTCGTTGTTGTCCTGTCAAGTTCCTGATGTAGGTTTTTATAATCCTGTTTTCTAAAACTTCTTTCATTCGATGCTACACACACGGGTATTGTAAGAAAAATTCTCACAGACAGACACGGAACCAAAATTGTTCAGAAAGGTCTAAAACGCAAAATGCGAGTGGAATTTTTGATTTTGGAGACAAAAAGTTTTTACATTCCGAAAGTGAAAACAATGCTTCCGCTACTTTAGTAGACTCGGAAGCAAAATGGAATGGTCGGCAATAGTCGGATTGGCAATGTTCGGTTCCACCGGATTCTCTCCAGACTCTCCTCCCGGTCTTTGCATTCGTTTTTCGCATGGGTTTTCAGCAATGCGTCCAATAGTTTGAGTTAAATGGAGAAAAATATTACTGACTCATTAGTTTCTTGATTTAAAGCCGAGAAAGTGGACAAGATTGATCTCTTTTTTTATTGGTAGCTAAAATTTGTATTTGGGTGAAAAAAACACATTTTTGTTTGACGTTCCCTTCGTGGTTGTCCCATACGGTCTGGTTGCACCCCCGGGGTTCTAGGTCAATTACAAAATTTGCATTAAAGAAAATAATAAAACATAACTTGCATTTTTTTACCACGAGTATGTACCCTATTATTGGAAATCAGCCAAAAATCGGTAGTCCTTGACCGAGATACGCCGGGCTGAACGGGATCCCTAATGACTATTCCTCCCTCTCCTCCAGCTCGTCTGATCCAGCGGGAGGTTGAGGTAACGCTGCAGTGACAGCGACTTTTGATGGATGTCACATTCCCCCTCGCGCCGCCATTCATCAACCCAATAATTAATGACGAATGGGACGCGATTCGAAACGATATATTGTGTGGAGATCAGTTTGAACGGAGCTCGCCGGGCCAACGAGCATCTGGCGACCCCCGCGTGGGCGTTCAGAGTCACGTTACCTTCCGAAACCGCCCAGTCCGAAACAACGGTTTATCGGCCTGTTTAACAGGGACGTTTCCATAAAAATAAAAACCGGATTTACAAGCTTTACGACATCTAATAGATGGGGGTTCGGGCCGTAGGACGCCCGACCTGCTATTGGAAGTAACGATATAAAACTGGGAATCTGATAGGACGCATTATCATTAAGATGTCGCTGGACAATCTGATTTCTTCTCTTCACAGATAAGATATTCCCTTCCACTCGATATAACGTGTTTATGTCCAAAAGGCGGAACATTTTCAAAGAAAGTCTTATTGAATCACTATTTTCCTTACTAACTTACAGAATCTGTGAATGGATCGCTGAATACAGGGTGCCCGACTTGAGGATGAAGATCCGGCTAGGATGGGATTCTGCAACGAATTTTCTACAAAAAGTTCCTCATGCGAATATTTTTGCAGAGGGTTAGTTTCACAGTTATCCACGGTTTAAGATTTTTGTCGTGTTTTCGACAAAAAAAAAGCAATAACTTACTCACCAACGAATCCCAAATGTGAGGATACCGTTGGGAAGAGCATTAAATTACCCATCTTTCCCGACATTGTTAAGGTTTAATGGGTAAACAAAAAGTCTGAAGTGAAAAATCGCTCTGGAAAAAAGCGCAGCAAATTCTTTCACTGGTTTTTATTATCC
>JAVIWC010008057.1:600000-857775 GCA_031894815.1 Creontiades dilutus
GTTTTTCTTCAATCACAATCATCCCGAGCAAGTTGTAAGTGATTTTGTATGCTCTCAAATGTTGATTCGTTGGAAGACTGACTGCTAGGTTTCGCAGTACTTAGTGGGATGTATTGAGGAAATAGTGAGCTTATACACAATTGATTACAACTGTCATAAAAAAAAATTGTTAGGACATTTTTTGATATAAATGTCAATTTCAAAACTATCACAAGTTATTATTTCAATATTTATTTTTAAAAAACGCGTTTTAATTTTAGTTTTAATCGGCGTTTTAATCTCAGTCGATACCAAATGGTTAAAAGTTGAACCATTTTGCAGTAGTTTCAACATCCTCTCAAATCAAGGAATATCCATTACCAAATAGTGAATGAAGAACGTTACTCGCATTTCGAATCTTCAACCTCTATATCCGACTTTGGTTCGTCGTGTTCGTTTTGGCATGCAATAACGCTCTGGTTTCGGATGAAATTGAAGGGGGTGATATAACTACGTAATTTTTCTCTCTGAACCGAATGATATACGTCCATGGTAATATCTTCTTTTACATACTGTCCACCCAATGGAAAGCGTTCTTCATCCAAAAAATGCAGGAAGTTAATGTTTATGAATGATTGTATATTAACCCTTTAACTCCTGAATCCTCAAGCCCCGTTGCCGCCTGGTGGCCTGAGCTCCTCCTCCGCTCGACTGTGCTGCCTGTGCTAAATACTTTTTCACGAGAATTTTTTTCAAAATTATTTTTTATGACAAGTATGATGTACTAGTGATGTAAAAAACAAAAAAAAAATTGGGAAATTCGGACGAAATTTTTTTTAATTTTTTGGATGGGTATCAAGTAGGTATTTAGAAAAAAACCATAAAATTAAAAAAAATATATAATTACTTCTTTCGACAGTTCTGAAAACTTTTTAAACTGGAGGAAAATCACTCCTTTGCCACTCACAGCCTCATAATAATGGAAAAATCACATTTTCTCAAATTAACTATATTTGAAAAATTTGAACTACATTCGAAAAAAAAAGAATAAAAACTAGAAAATTTGAACCAGGAAAGGAAAGTTCTGACTTTCAATTTTTTTAGAAGTTCTTCTGTACAAGAAAACAACGAAAAATTACGTGAGAGAACAAGCAAAACAACAGTATAAAGGGGCGGTCAAACTGGCTTGATAACAGGGGAAATCACAGTGGTAATGCTCGCTAGTGCGTTCTTCCGAACAGACAGGACAACTAACAATATTCTGAAGTGCACGGGATCGCCACCTAGTGGGATATGAGAAAAATAAAAGCTTTCGAAGATCGTTGGAAGAATGCAACTGCACCCCGAGATAACTCGGGGTTAGATCGGGTGACACAAAACTCACACCCCGAGATATCTCGGGCGTAGAGCCTCAGCCCCGTTTTGAAAACCCGAGATAACTCGGGCGTAGGAGTCAAAGGGTTAAGAAGCTAGGTAGTAGTGCCACAGTGTCGAATTACCAAGGTTTTTGTTGTAGAAGCCGCCTCGATAATGGTCCTGATGATCACCTGAGTCGTTTCTAGGAGACGCTTTAGAATTATATGGGTTTTTTGTAAACATGAGATTATTGTGAATATAGAGTTTGCGTGAATCAATTTCTGTTGTGCATTATTCTTAAAACATGGTGGTAGGTGAGTGGGGAGAGTCGCACGACGAAATGACGGAAACTGCAATTCCATATGCCATATCATCACCTCGAAATGTACCAGGCTAATTCAAAGAATAGGTGACGCGCACCTCTTATCACGATCTTATCAGATAAGATCGATGTGTCATTACATCGATCTAATTATCGATTATTACATCGATATAATGCCATCTTGAAACGATTATCACGACCATTGTACCTTCACCCGACACCAGTACGCGCCATTTTCCCCATCACTCTCTTCCGCGTCGGAATCCATTTCCCTTCCCTTCCTTCTGATTGTTGCTTTCATTCCTATTTCTGTTTCTTCTGAACTATACTTCACTAGAAGGATTGATGTAGGATATTTTTTTGTTTTAGAGATGCGAGCGTAGCGAGCATCCAGACCACCAAACTAGACGATAAGAGATTTTTGCTTTCATTCGTATTTATGTTTCTTTTAATCCCGGACCAAACACCGATATTCTAGCCCAGCTGAGATGTTTTTTTGTTTCGGACAAAACCCCCATATTGTTGCACAGCTGAGGTATTAATCAGATGTTTAATAACACGTTTCTTCGATATATCGATACCGTGGACCTATATCGATATCGCGGGTGTGATAACTTATCACCTATTCTTTGGATATACCATGTACCACTTCCCCTGGAAGCGAAAGTGAAGGAGGAACTGGACGACATGATCCGGAAGGGAGTTATTGTACCAGTTACGCATGCAACGGATTGGCGCGCACCAATGGTTGTGTGTGTTAAGGAAAGAGGGAGACTGAGGATTTGTGTCGACTTGTCAAAGCTAAACGCCAGTGTGAAGAGGCAGTACCATCGTATCCCAAAAATTGAGCTCTCTCTGCCAGAAATTTCCGGGGCTAACTATTTCAGCAAGATCGATGCTAATTCTGGATTTTGACAGTTGAGCCTGGCGAAAGAGTCACAAGATTGTGCTACATTCATAACGCCATTTGGGAGGTATAAATTTTGCAAACTTCCGTTCGGCATAACCTCAGCGCCAGAGGAGTTTCAACAGCGAATGTCCAAGGCACTAGAGGGGGCGAAAAATTGTATCGTTCATATTGACGATTGTCTGATTTTGGGGAAGACCAGAGAGGAGTGCGACGAGTGCCTAAGGGCAGTGTTGGCAAGGGTTAAGGAGGCAGGAATCACTTTAAATAAACAAAAATCTGAATTTTGTAGAAAGACTGTCACATTCTTGGGATATGTTCTTTCAAATTAAGGGATCCGGCCTGACCCCAATAAGGTAAAAGCGGTAGTGGAAATGAAACCTACCAATTGCGAGGAGGTCCAACGTTTCATGGGGATGGTCACGTTTTTGGCTAAGTTTATCCAACAACGGAGTGAGATTTTAGAGCCTATAACGAGCCTCTTGAAAAAGGTGAATGCTTTTGTGTGGGGACCTGCCCAGGAAAATTCCTTTGAGAAGATCAAGAAAATTTTGGCTTCTGAGCCGTGTTTGACGTTGTACGATCCTCAGAAACCGTCCATATTATCCTGTGATGCTTCCAAAGAAGGATTAGGTGCGGTACTGCTGCAAGTGGAGGGAGCAGGAAAAAAAACCGGATAATTCTAAAGCGTCTCCTAGAAACGACTCAGGTGTTCATCAGGACCATTATCGAGGCGGCTTCTACAACAGTTTTGTTGTGATTTTGTAAATGTTAAGGTGAACCCAAGGAAGATATAAACGTTTGTTCAGTTAACTGATGGAGGCTGTACTTCAAATCAATGCGTACATACTCAATCAATGAGAATGGAAATACATAATTCAATTAGTATTCGCCGATACAGTGAACCAATCATATAGACACAGGTGTTGTTGAATAAAACCTTCGGGCGCTTCTGCCGAAGTTGAGGTTTCGCGGGTAGTCAACAATATCACAAAATATGCTGCTTTGCCACTACTTAGTTAGGAAAGTGAAGTCACTTTGATAACTAGGATACGAAGTCAGTCAAGTTAAGGGTGTAAGAGCAAGCTAAAAACGAAAAGGAGAACTGGCCCCAGATTCTGTTTACCAAAAAATTGGAAAATTTTGTTTGGAGTGAAGAAAATCTAGAGTGGGGAATCATAGGGAGCAGAGAGAGGGTGATAGTAGAAATCAATCAGGGAAGGGGTTAAAACTACCCCGGGAAACCCCAGGGTGCTAGGGGGGGTGACTACGGGTGACCGACCGTTTGCCAGAAAAAGGGTGGCTTGGGAAAACTTACGGCACGAATCAGCTTGGGGAATTTGGAGTCCATTAAAGGCTTTAAATATTTTCACATACTAACGGGATTATCAAACAATGAGGTACCAAAAGTGGCGAGTATGGTCACTGTTACCTGCAGACCTTGAATAGGAGTCAAGTGTGGTTTTCAAGAGGTAATGACCCTAACACCGAAAAACTCTTCATGATCCAAAACTATTTCAGATACATCTGAACATTGAAATTCTCTAAAGCTACATCTTCTTGAATATTTCAGGGGTATGACAGTGAAAGCAAGTTTAATCCAAAGGAAGGAGAAATGTTACTTGCCATTTGTTCTTATCTGATTAGACAAGGTTATGACCCTCTATCAATAACTATTTTGAGTACATACCTAGAACAGAGCAGATTCATACAGAAGGTGAGTATGTCCGTAGCTATAGAAGTTAATACTTTTTGTATTTACATCTTGGCAAAGTTTCAGGAATCGAGAATTCAGAAAACTTGAATTGGATGGAACGATACTGTAGAAATACGGGATGTTTTTATGAAATGGTGCTCAAACTTATCACGTACTTCTAAGTTAATACCCCATTCTTTATCTAATAAATTGAAATTGGAAAATTGAATGATTTAGTTGATGTTTTTGATATTAAGGCGATCAGTAACGAACTCGAACTTATTTAAAAAAAATAAGATACCAAGATGATCGATCATTTGATTCTGCTGTATTGGTTTCAGAAAATTGATCGTGAGTATTGCAGCTCTATGAGGGCGGTGAATTGCACTGTTGTTGATAACTACCAGGGTGAAGAGAACATGATTATTCTGCTGTCACTTGTTAGAAGTAACGATCTCGGAGATGTCGGATTTTTGTCAACCAAAAATAGGTAATTTTTTAAATTATTAAATCCGTTCTGGGTATTTAGTATTTCGATGGTTTTATCACATTCACCTTGTCACACTTGTCGTTCAGGAGCCCGGGTCCACACTGATGGCCGTTGTGCACAGGCTGGTCGAGTCCTCCCCATTGCCTTGTTCAGTTCAACTAGTCTTTGAATTACTAGAAAAATTGGTTTACGATATTTTTGAGATGAAAGCATCCAGATCACCAAGCTAAACTGATTAACTGACTTCCGTATAAACAGCTACCTCGACCAGCCATAGCTCTAAAGCAGTTTTGAGGTCGTCGTCATCAATCAGATTGCTGCAATATAAACTGATCTATTCGACCAATTCGGCTTCCATCATTGCGTGAGAAATAGTACTAAATAAAATTGAAAATACCAAAGACGATTGTGGGGGTTGAAAGAGTTGCGAACTCTATAACACTGTTTTCAGTGAAACCATCCTTGAGACCACACAGCCTGGGCCCGGCTTTGCTTCGAGCTCTGAGTTCCCGTTGCATAAGGTCCAGGTCACTCGACTACCGCCAGGTTCGCTAGTATCACACAGGGTAATTGCACCGTCTGGTCGCTGACCGTGGGAAGGAAAAACTAGAGACTTTTTGGTGGACGACGACTAGGAAACCGTGGTCGCCGAGTTGAGGCGAGCAGTTGGATGCTAACATTTCCATGACAAATAGCATCAAGGCTACTGGCTGTTGAAGTCACGTTTAACGTGACGTCAACATTCATTAGAAGTTGTATACTGTCGTTATTGTGGATTGAAGTTTGTGTTATTGAGTTGAAGTTGTATTTTGTGGATTGTTGACAAACAACACGGACGTTCATTATTGCTACCGCGTGCAAAAAAACTTGTACAATGCCAAAAACGGAAGATGAGAAATAGGTAAAATGGGTTATAAATATGGAAGGTTATGTTACTGCCGACTCGTCAAGGAAAGACGTATAGGAGAACCGATTTCAGACGGTTTGTCATGACAGCTTGCATGACGGACGGGACGTCACGCATGCGCAGTCTGCATTTTTCTCCAGACGGTACCGTCAATGTCGTCGCGTGAACTGCACCAAAAAGTCTCTACTCTCTAAAGCTGAGGGCGAACACCACGCTAAAAGGTTAGCATCTTCCATTTTCCCTAGATTAACGGTTACGAATCCGGCCGACTGTGTGAAGCTATAACTCTCTACCAGCTTCCAGAAGGAGCGAAAAGCTAGTAGCTTTACCTGTATCTGTCAGTTGATTGTTAACAGCTCACTGCACACAAAGTCCTCCCAAGCCTAAGTACAAAACGTTTTTCTTCCTCAAAATCGCAATTCCCATTCTTATTTTTCGTTTCATTTATTTAAATGAACGGCAAAAGCCATTACACAAAGAAAATACGAAACGTGTTAATAAATTACAACATGATATTGCAATAGGATGAGAAGAAAATAAACAAAACAGTGGGACAAGAAAGGATGCAAAAATACAATGAAAGCAGATGCCTCAGGGTGTGCTAAGTGGTACTGAATATGTCACAGTCACTTGACTTGAAAAAGAGCGGCTGGAAACTTGAAAAATCTCCTATATCAGTGCGACAGTTCCTGACGTAATTTTAAGGACCTGTCCTATCAAAATGGAGTGGTGTACGGAGTTCGATAAAACTACAGATTCTTTTGGCTATGAATATATGAACGGAATACAACGGATTATACAAAAAGTATTCCGATTGTACCCAGTCTCTCATTTGCTTTTGGAACGAGTTTTCCAGCACACACAAACCGAAAAGATTTTTGTGACATAGGCTAGAGGCAAAGAATCGTTCGTTCACTCGATTCCGAGTGCTTTTTATGACGATTGGCGATTATGCCTGCTACTCTCTGAGGATCAGGGACGTTACTAGGGGGGGGGGGGGCAGCCCTGGGCGCCAAATAGGCAAAAAAGTGACAGTTTACCAAGTTCTTTTAGTCAAAGAGTTTATAAATTGTGAATAAATTAAATTAATTGTATTTATATTTTGGTTCATTGGTATATTAAGATGGTATGAGTCATGAGATATCGGGCCTTTGGTGGGGGGGAGGGCGCCAAGTTTATTTCTTGCCTGGTTACGTCCCTGCTGAGGATGTCTCAGAAGTAAAACGCGTCAGGTTTATGTTGAGGAGTAGCAATTTCAAGAGTCGAGAAGGGGGAATTATTCATATCCATTACTAGCTTTTAAGTAGAACTAAAAATGTACAATTTATAAACTTCGATTGTTTACCCTATCTCTCTATTTCATCAGGGTTTGCGTCGCGCTTTCTCGCGCCAAACGAGGCTTGTTCATCTTTGGAAACATGACATGCCTATGTAAGAGGGAACCGACTATATGGAGCGATATCAACGAGGTGTTGGTCTCCCAGGAATCCATAAGTTAGTATTGATATGCTATCAGCATGCTTACTCATTTTATTCAAATACATCGCCAATTGTGAGTGTATTACGGTTTTTAAAACTTTCGCCCGGGTTTAAAATAAGGTGTTGTGTGTAAAAGCGTAAAAATAGTTTATTTTTATGCAATAAACGGATCCTTTTTATTTTAAAGCAGCGTGATTGACAAAATGTTTCGTAGTTCCATTCGGAGTGTGCACAAAAGATTTTCCTCTTTGCCCACTCTGGAACAGGCCACATACAACTGTCCATGAGAAAAACATGGTGTCTGCAAGTCTATATCAGCAATCTCAAGAGAATGTCCCTGTGACTTGTTGATTGCCATTGCAAAGCACAGTTCCAAAGGGAACTGCATTCTCTTGAATTGTATGCTGTTGTGTGAGGGAATAATAGGTATTCTTGGTATGAATACATCTTCGCCCTTGTATGAATGAATTCCCTTAACGCACGTTTTGAGTACTGTGGCTTGAATGATATGTCGCGTCACCTTTTTCACGATCAATCTTGTCCCGTTACACAACCTGGGTGCATCAATATTTCGGATTAGCATAATTGGAGCACCAACCTTTATAATCTTGGGCTTACAAATCACGAGTCTAGATGGAATTCAAAAACTCAATGGGATATTGCACTGCTTCATCATCATTAAGGATACAGATAGATAGATAGATAGATAAAGTTTATTTGTATAAGTCAGTGACCGTTACAAGAGTTCGATATGAAAATAGTTGAATTTGTACATTATGAGCAGAAAAAATGAAATAAAAACCAAATAAGTACACTTTCTTGACGTTTACTAAAATAATGTTCCTTTATGACGTTAATTAAAATAATGATCCTTTATTCGTTTGAGGAAAAAGTTCGTAACATAATCGATTTACTGATGTAGTTGTGCACTGCCAGCATCTTCGTTGCGTCCTCCTGGAAGTCCATCACCATGCAGAACAAAGAGTTTAGGTCGTCCCTACTCAAGGAACTCAAGGGCGCATCTACTTTTATGTGGGGGGCCAGATGGTAGCTTCGGTAGGCCTGATAGAGTGGGCAGATAAACATGAAGTGCACCATATCCTCCATGACTTGGTGATTGCAGTGTACGCACAGCTCAGAGCATGTACACACTTTTTTTGTAATATATTCTTATATTTTCATTCGAGGACAATCTGATTTGGGCCAGCAACCTCTCCACATTAATGTTTTTGTGATTACCCAGATACAGTTGTCTTCCTGAGTATTCAACCACTCGTCTGTAAAAACTACTGTAGGAAGAGTTGTAGGTGCGTTGAATGTTCACGCTCCAACAGTGGTTCTTGAAACCTTCCACCAGGCTGTTGAAACTGTCCTTAAGTATATAAAATTCCAGATTTGGAGAAATGATGTCAGCTGCCCCAATAGTTGCCAGGAAACACTTCAGTTTCGTAATCCAATTATAAGCAGGATTATTGTTTGACCCATTTAAGTCCGATTCAATCAAATCTTTTATAATTATCCTTGGCCATCTATCATCATTCATCTTCAAAATTCTCAGCAGAAACTTCAAGGCACGGGAAAACACCAAAGATATGAGATGAATCCGCCCACACTCCAGCCTCAGGTAGTGCCTCGGAGTACTCCTAGGTAAGTGAAGGAGGCCTCTCAAGAAAAAGGACTGGACAATCTGCACTTCTTCTCCATACCAAAGTCCCCAGATTTCTGCACAGTATAAAAGAACAGATTCTACCATCGCTCCAAACAGCCTCATCTTGGAGTCCCATGACACAACCCCACCCTTCCAAAAAATCTCCCTGGTACACCCAACTGCCATCTTGCTTTTTGATATGGCTCTCTCGGCATTTTGTCTGAATTTGCAGGAGCTAGCCAAAGATATTCCCAGGTATTGGAACTTGCGAACATACTCCAAAGAAGCTCCATCACAGAGTATCTTTTTCAAACGACCACGACAAAACACCATCACCTCTGTCTTCTTTTTATTAATAACAAGCCCATTCGCGTCGCAATAATCCTTGAACACATTCATTTTGCTCTGAGCATCTGGACGCGAGTCAGCCAGCACAGCCAAATCATCTGCAAAGGCCAGCGTCAGTAGTTCTCGGCCACCAATGGGGATCCCATGGCAACCCCTATCATTAAGGATACAGTCTATGGACTTGTAGGCATATTCTTGCCCCGGAAGCTGCTTCAGAATGGCAACATCAAACTTCTCGACTACTTCATTTCTGCTTGGCAGAATCGATCTTTCTGAAAGCCATTCAAGATCCTTGAAGTTTTGTTGAATGTTAGGATACACCTTAGACAGAAGCAATACACCAGAAACATTCACAATGTAATTTTGTGCTTGTTTATAAAATTTTCACGTTATTTGGTGGTCTAGATGTTGCGTTATAAGGGAACAGACAGACAACAAATGCATTTTATATATATAACTTAATTTTCCGTATTGTACAGGATAGTCCACCTCTTCTGGCGTCCTAATGCGTGGATATTAAAATTTTTAAAATTGCTTGTTGTATATAAATGTCTGTTGTACGTTGACAGGTGCTGTGATTTCACGTTTCCCTGGGTCAAATCTCTCAAAGCCCCCAATGCGATGTGTAGCTATCAAAGCATTGTTATATATAGATACAAGGTGTCTACGAACAGGTCTCATTCCTTCAAGGGTTCGATTCCACTACTGATTTTGCAACAAAAAGTGCTTCTTGAAAGTTTTTTCCCCCGCTTGCATTTTGAGTAATTCAAAAATTACTATTATTAATTTTAGATTTTCTGAATAAAATGTAGATAGCTTCATTTCTCGTAAAATTCAACTGAAAACATTTTATTTGGTATTAGGAAGATAGGAAATTTCACGGTTTTTCCACTTGTCTCTTCAAATTTGGGATTACTCTCGAAACGAGAGAACTACGTCCATTTTAATGAAGTAAGGTCGATGAAACGAAAAAGTCTGCCAAGTGGGTGTGGCACATAGCTTCCTCGTATCCATAAAATGACTGTATAAATCATTGAAAATTATTATTGACTAAAGAACTTCGTTCAATTAGGCGAAGTAAATATTGAATTAGGGTAAATTTATTGTTATGCAGGAGCATAACTTGAGAAAATAAAGGTAGGCATGTTCAACTTTTGAACAAACTATAAAATATACCCAATAGGTCAGAACAATCCCTGAAAATTTCATCGAAATCGGTCAAGAACTCCCAGTTATGCTTGTGGCAAGGATATCACGTTTGCGCATGCGCGGAGGGTACTATTGATCCGGGGATCATGAAACTCATACGGGACCATCTTCACATCAAACCGAACAATCCCTGAAAATTTCATCGAAATTGGTCAAGAACTCCCGGTGTTATGCTTGTGGCAACGATTTCATGTTTGCGCATGCGCAGAGGCTACTATTAATTCGGGGGTCATGAAACTTATAGGGGACCATCTACACATCAAATCGAACAATCCCTGAAAATTTCATCGAAATTGGTCAAGAACTCCCGGAGTTATGCGCGTAACAAGGATTTCACGTTTGCCAATGCGCAGAGGCTACTATTGATCCAGGGCCATGAAACCTATAGGGGACCATCTACACCACAACCCGCACAGTCCCTGAAAATTCCATCAAAATCGGACTATAACTTCGTGTAGTTTTGCCCGTAACAAGGATTAGCTGACAGACAGACAGACAGACAGACACGGAACCAAAATTGTTCAGAATGGTCTAAAACTCAAAATGCGAGTGCAATTTTTGGTTTTGGAGACAAAAAAATTTTTACATTCCGAAAGTGAAAACAATGCTTCCGCTACCTTAGTAGACTCAGAAGCAAAAATCTTAAATCGTGAATTACTTTACGAGGCATTTTTTGTTGCTCATATGTTGTAGAATCGATCCCTTGGAGGTATGAGACCTCTTATGTGTATAGATGTATATTCTTTATAAACTTAATTTGAAAGAAATTTCACAGGTAAAAGAGGAAAGAAGAATTTGCAATTTTGAATTAAATCTTTGTCAAATTCAAAAGAGAAATTGGTTTTTCTGAATGGTGGGCGAGGAGGAACCGTTGATGCTGGTCAGCATGGAAACGTAACGTGGCATCATTGAGGTTGAGACCAGGACCTCGCATTGATCCCAGTTCCCTCCGATGAGTCCGTTCCGACTGTTGCATCAACCTGTCGTTGGTGATTTGAGGCATCTTCTTTTAGACCTCCACCCCAATGCATTCATTGAATGTGATGTTGGGATTGTGAGTCTCCGCATGCAGCTTTATTGGCAATGGCCGATCCTGATTCAGATCAGAAAAGCTCCGCAAGTTAATCCGCAAGTTTAGTTATCTGGATTTACCAACATAGAAGCTCCTGCCCTAATCTTCTTCACATTGCTTACAGATCAGCTGGTAAATACACATACACGACTGACCCTCAGCAGATCCTATACGCCTGTAGGTTTGAGAGGTATTTGTGGAGGTGAAGAGAGAGTCTTCAATTACTATCTCACATAGCTTACACCTTGAACGCCCTTGGACTAGGATGCAAACCAGGCTGCAGTACTTCTGAGGCTGAAGACATGGATGCCTGTGAGACAGTGGTCCACCCAAATTCTGCTCTTGTCAATACGTAATTCGAGGTGTTTCTTTGAGCAAGTCACGGGTCAGAGGGCTGGATGTCAAGTTGCATGTACGAGTGCATGTATATATTAAATAAATTTTTATATGGAAGTAATAACTGATATAGCAGAGCTATCACCTTATACTTCGGCTTGTTGTCTAACCCCTGATAATCAACCCTGGAGGAACATACACGCCTTCTCTGATTGAAGCAGTGTTATTTGATCTCCTCGGATCTCATTTTCTTCAATATTTTCAATCCGAATCGATAATCAAACCACCAACGAGACAAGGAGCATTGCAGGTAGATTTGTGTTTCTTCTGACCACTGTCGATCAGTAGGTACTGTGCTTTTGCATCATGAAAGGCAAGGTACTGTTTGGGCACCAACTTCTTCGCAAGCACAAGTGTTTGGCAGACAGCTATGAAAAAATATCCATTCTTAAGGCATGCATGTTAATGTTACTTTAGATGAGATTTCTATTGACGGTAATTATTTGTGTGACAGATTCCAAGTTTCCGTTGAAATGTCAAAAACATGGAAACATCACGGAAGTGGAATCTCCAAGAGATGTGTCGGCTCTGACGAATGCGGGGTGTAGTAATCCATGTGAGGCACTGCTCGGTTGTGGACACACATGCCGCCAAATGTGCCATGGAGAGGACCTGTCACACACTGAAGCATTCTCTTGCATGGATAAATGCAACAGGTTAGTAACATATTCAAATGACATATTTTGGTTTATTATTCAATAATGAACCATTGTAATCGCTCTAGAAAAAAAATTCTAACCCCCCCCTGAAAATTTCATGGTTTACGTTTCAAAGGGTGTAGAATCCGAATCTGCAATAAAAATGTTTCCTTCCGTCCGCCTACGCCATACGCCGTACGCCGTACTCACGATTTCTCCCAAACGGCTGGAGCAAAAGATCTGAAATTTTCAGGAAAATCCATCTTGGTCCGACGAAGCCCCGATTCTTGAGCCAGCTCTCTCGCTCAATTTAAAGTGCCCTTTAAGGGCTGTCAAAGTTTTGTAAAACCCCTAAAAACCTCAAACAAGTCGAGGCGGCCTAAATGTGTACTTATTTATAAGAGCATACCATGAGGAATCGAATGAGCCCTTCCCCACGTCCATAGGTCAAACCATTCCCGATCTATGGACCGATTTATGGTGCCAACATTTGCGTTTTTTGGTTTATTATTGTTTGTTTCTAACCTAGTGATGCCGATGCGTCGAGTTGTAGTGAATGTGGATACTAGAGTTATAGCCGATGTGGATACAAGTCTTGTAGTTTATAGCCAATACACAGGTTGAAGCATTCTGATATGCATGAAACCTATTATAATATATAGGTGAATATTATTCAATATTATTACTGGGGTTTATTATTCAATTGGCTTGCGTTCATGATTTGAATCAGTACCAAGCTTCGGGAGTGTGCGTGTTTTACAGTTTCGGTTCTCAACCAAAACACCTATTTGGATTGATCAGTTGATGATATTTGTGTGCATCCTCTGCATCAGTCTACCTTTGGCTACATCGTTTAAATTTGGATTTGGGGAAGTTTTAACGCAAAACGAGTGCTAAAGGACTTGATAAATTATAGATGTTTTTATTGTATTGTGTGTGTTGTTGTGTATTGAGGTTCAATAAAGAAACGCTGCAAATTCTTCCACTTTGGTTTATTATTCAATTGGCTTGTGTTCATGATTTGAATTTCTACTAAGCTTTGGAGTGCGTGTTTCACGGGATAGAGCGATTATTGAATTTCAGGAGGCACAGAAATATGATCAACTGATCAATCCAAATAAGTATTTTGGTTGAGAACAGATTTACGTGCTCCATTCATATCTCCTGAAATTCAATAATCGCTCCATCCTGTGAAACACACACACTCCAAAGCTTAGTAGAAATTCAAATCATGAACGCAAGCCAATTGAATAATAAACCCCAGTGAAAGAATTTGCAGCGTTTTTTAATTTAAAACCGTTACTTTTTATTCTCTCATGGAATATGGTCCGAAATCGCCATTGGTTAGGTATCAATCACAGTTTTCTGTGTCTGATATTGTCGTTTGGGGCCGTGCTTGGTGCTTGGTGAAAACTTTATTTAGGGGTTGGGTTCGAGTGTCTATAATCTCTACATTACTCCCAAATCACTGGTGAAACGCATTTCGTGAAACCCCTTTCATGAAACTTGTTTCATGTAACCCGTTCCACGAGCGCATGCACACAGAAGATACGGTTTTCCCGTCAGTTACACGATGGATTCCGATGACGATTAGGTCGTTTCGTCGTGGTGGCTAGGGAACAAAAAGATGAAACGAAAATACTGGGTACACCCACTGATCAGGGATCGAGACCATAGTGTCCTCGCTGTTACGAACTTTCTAATAAGTGATCCTATCAAATTTAAGGATTTTTCCCGAAAGTTCAAGCCACTTTTTGATTGTTTGGTGGCAGTAGTCGGTGCACAAATAACGACGAAGGACACCAACCTCCAGTTGGTGTCCTGGTCTGTGAGCGCAGAGGAATGAAATTCCTGTCATAATTTTCTGTCACAAATCACAGAAATTCTCGACGCGAAACGTGAAACTACAGCTAGATAAACCGATTATTCGAGTTTCACGAAAACTGGTTTCACGCAATCAATGAAACTGGAGTTTCATGAAACGCAATGTGCACAACCCTGCGTAATCTTATTAGTCAATTGTGAGCAATTTTCGTGTCAAGTTTCCTCAAACCTGTTTCATGAAACGCGTTTAATTGGATAAAAATAGGGGAGGTATTTAATTATGGAGGTATTATGGGAAAATTGCGGATAAACTCGGTAAAATTCCGTCGTCCAGGGGTTTCAACGTTGGGATTAAGAATAAAAATAATCTCAAATCTTCTTTGGGTTCGGTTAAGGATAAAATGTTCATGTGGGCTTGAGTACTGTGGTCAAACAGGTAGGAAATTTAGGGAACGAATAGAAGAGCCTGAAAAGGATTTCAGGGACGACTAAGGTGATTCTGCCTTTGCAAGTCATCTGAATGAATCCAATCGTAGCTTTAGTTTTGGTCTGACGAACAGGCAATATGTAGAATTTCCTCACTTTTGCCCAAAGGGAGGTATGTTGGATGTGCTAGAAAAATTCGAAATTGTTAAAAGTGATAGGTCAGGGAAATGTTTAAATGATGTCATTCCTCAAAATATTTCACCATTATTGGGTTCTTTCTTGCAATAAGTTTGGCTCCGCCTCTCCATAATGATACTATTTGTGCCCCTTTCACTTTGTATCCTTGAGCGGCATTGGTTGGTCCTCCCCGCCCCTTTCACTTCGTTGAGCCAATAGGATTCAATCTCCTCTCACTCGATCCTATATAAAATATGCTTTCTGTGATGTACTTTCAGTTCATGTTTGTTACTGATGATGACTTAACCGTCGGAATCAATTTAACAGTGTAACTACTTTAGGTCGTAACAGCGGACGACCTAAAGCTTTTCCTATCGATTAGTGACCCTTCAGACTGCCTTCTACTCCAGCAGAGCCTCGATGCCCTCTCTCTATGGTGTGACCAAAATGGTCTGGCTCTTAACCCATCTAAGTGCGCCGTCACCTCTTTCCACCGCTCCCACTCTCCAGTCAAGCACCCCTACTCAATCAACGGAGTTACCCTTTTGCGTGGGGAAGGCATTGTGGACCTTGGCGTGTACCTGGACTACCAGCTCTCCTTCTCCACTCACATTGCGCAGGTGGCATCTCACGGTATGCGTGTGCTGGGTTTTGTGAAGAGGAACACTAGAGAGTTCTCCCAAGCATCTGCCCTGGTTTCCCTTCATAAATGTCTTGTGCAGCCCATTCTGGAGTACGCATCTGTGATCTGGAGCTGCCCTCACTACAACAGCCACACTGAGCAAATCGAGCGTGATTTCAGGGCGTTCCTCCAGTTCCTGGCTTATAAGCTTTCCATACCCCGCGAGAATCTCGACTACGTTGAGCTTGCCAGGCGTTTCAACCTGCTGTCTCCCCGGGATCGTCGCATTTGCTTGGACGTCTCATTCCTCCATGGCCTGCTCTCGGGGCGTGTTGATGCCATGGATCTTCTGGCTCGTGTTGGCTCCCTCATTCCTTACCTCGCGTCTCGATCTGCCCCACCTTTTGCCGTCCCTTTCTCCGCTACTAACTACCTCCAAAACCATCCAATGTGTCGCCTTCTTCGCGAAGTGAACCTCCTCTCCACGTCACACCCCTTCATTGGCATCGTATCCTCGCCTATCTCATCTGTAAGGACTGCTTTGTTTCATCATCTCCATTCCGAGCCTCTGCACGATCCTGTTTAGCTTTTTGTTGTGTACCTACTGATTATTTTCTTTTTCCTTAACGCTCACAAATTGTAATTGGGCTCGTCCCGTTTTTTTTTTTTCTAATAAATAAACTCTTTACTTTTGTGGAAATATAGGCAACGTTCCATCTTACTTCGTTTTTACCTGAAATGATCTCATTTCCATTCATTACATCCTCTCTTGGAATGTGGGGCGTGTATTTTTTGTTAAAAACTCTTTTAAAACTTGAAAAACGTAGTTCAAGCTTTACAGAAATGAAATCACTTGTCTTCTAACGTGAATGCGATGCCTAAAGTTTCTAACTACTAAAGTCATCATTACCGCCTACCAATGGGTTTTGCTCCTCTACGAGGGTGTTTTGCAAGACTGACGGTTTTGGAAGTGTGTGGCAACACTGGCCAAGAGTAGGGGAGGATACCCAACGAACCTCTCTCTAGTTGGTTGCCAGCAAGCATGAAGGGAGTCTATCATTCAATTGCGTACATTTGTAGGTCTCATTGCCACAACTAAATTTTCAATATTGAAATGTATGCATGTTTTTAATTTATGTGTTTGGTTAACCTTAAAATGTCTTTTGAAAATAAACCATGGTGTTTGAGAATTCATATTCTCACACCACCATCAAATCATTGAATTGATGATTGATTAAATTTGGAATTTTTGAATTGAAATTGTGATTTGAGCATAAAATTATTCTTTGTTTTACTCTTTGCAAAATGCACTTTTGGAAGAAATTTGAAGATGTTTCACCGTCGTATGATTTCAGCTTTGTGATTGCGTTTTTTAAAGAATTACCTTCCTCCTCTAATCAGCAGAGTAAAATCAAAATTGATTATATCGTTGGAAAGCTGTGATTGTGGGACAGTTTTTAGGCTTAATGACAATAGTTCATTATCTCTAATTATTTGGACATTATGGGCTATGAAAAAACGGAAATCCCTATGAGAAATCTTCAAGTTATATGATGATAAGGTTAATTGTCTGCATTTAGTTTTGTGTTAATGTAATCATCCGAGCTGTAATATATGTACTGATATGTGTTGTACCATATGTATTGGAGTATCATTCAAGTGGTGTAACAGTTTAGATCCGAATATTCAATGTGGTTTTGATTTCAGGAAATGCGCGAACGGTCATACGTGTGATTCGAGATGTAGGAGTACATGTCCACCATGCCCAGTAAAAATGCCTAAAGTTTTGGTTTGCGGTCACTCTGCGGATCTACAATGTCACAAATCTAACGCCCAGGAACATTGTATTGAATTGGTAGAATTCAAATTGGAAAAATGTGGACACAATCAACTGGTGTTGTGCAAAATTACTGTAAATCCTCACAGAATCGTGTGTAAAGCAGTTTGTCTGAAGGAATTTACTTGTGGGCACATTTGCAAACGAAAGTGCCATGTTTCTGCGGACCCCGATCACAAAAAATTTGTGAGTTGTTTCGTTTAGATGCTCGTCTTAACTCACGTTTGTATTGATTTGTTTATTTGTTTAAATTCCCATGTTTTTATTATCTTTGGCATGTGTTTACTAAATGAAGAAGAGAATCTGACAGGGTTTTTGAGCAGAATTTTAATTAGACTCTTTCGTGTTGATATTGAGAAATTCAATGTAGATTTAAAAGACGAACCCCAAGCAACCAATCCATACACCAGTGAAGGTAGTACATGAATGTCAGGTATAAATGTTTACTACTATTTATGAGACAATTTCACACTTTGGAAACAATTTCCCTTATTTAATAATCCTCTCAATTTATACTGTTCGAACTTTTGCTATTTTAATGCCAGAGATACCTGTGTTATCTTGGTCTTACTAGCAGACTTTTAATTCGTCAGGCAAGGCAAATCCTGATCGAGGGGAAGAAAATGAAAAATTCAACCAATCATCTGTTTTCATTGGGAGGGAGTTTAGAAAGAAGAAAACCGCAATTACGAACGGAAATATATTACAACAGTTTCACGGAACGAACAGTTAAATAGTAGCTTATAATTAGTGCTGGCAGACTCTGCCAGGCAGAGCGACAAGTTGGGGGGGAGGGGGGGGGGGACAATGAGTAAGTTTTGACTTTGCTTCTAATAGTAGAAATAACCAAAATGAAGTTACCAAAATATATGTTCATACAGATTGGGGGGGGGGGGGGAAGTGGGGACTCATTCCCACACAAGACTAGAAGGAGTAAAGTTAAAAGAGTACAAAATTTGGCTTATAGTTTAAACTGACTATGGGACGAATTCTTGAAGACTTTACAAAGAAAAACGCAGAGATTATCAATAGAGGGAGAAGACACTGGGGTGGAAAAGTCCACTACGAGGACTAGGTTTCAATTTGTTTGCAAGAAGTACCAACAGTTCACCCTGTACACAGTTCAAGTTCACGCGGACGAACCGTGCACGCTTAAAAGCTTTGTACACACCGCACCACGTACAAATATAAAGTCCAGTCCACCTTGAAGGTAATTACTATCTGGACGACACTAACAGTTATGAGGGAACCTCAGTCCCCGCACATTCCCCTCCTGATAGCTCTAGAGTGGGGGCCTCCTTTTGGTGACTCTGAGCAGGAAGGTTTTTGGCAGGATCTGCACAAACTGGAAGAGTGCTTCACAGCGGCTATTTTCAGAATCAGGGGTGATTACCGGTGCTGGTCATACTAGAGGTGGGTAGTGAGTGAGTTACCTTGTCTCAAACAGCTTCTCTTTCAAGAAAACTTGTCCCAAATGACCTGCGGAGGGAGGACCTGCAGTTCATCACTAGACGTTTGCGACAGCATGACTCCCCGCGGCCAACGTATGAACTACTTGGACGGTTGCGTACTTCTCTTGGCAAGGCAAGTTCGAGACCTGCAGGTCGCAAACGTTCTTGATAGCATGACTCCTGCGGCCGATGTTCGAACTACTCAGATACCTGTTGGTTTAGCTCGGGTTTCCTTCTAGTCAACGAAGGACTCCCCTCACCACAGATTCAAATTTAATATATACTAAACTATACTGGTCGATACTATACTCATCACAGAGTCTAATAAGTAGGTATTTATATGAAAATTTGCATGAGGACTCGAAAAATGACTAGGGAGTAGGAAAAGAGAACAGTAGATGACTGTCATTTACCGAATTCTGACGGATGAGAAAGATAATAGAGGTTGACGGTCAAGCCACAAGATAGCAGTAGTGGTGGTGACTGTATCAGAATGGAGACGACGAACTGCAGGTCCCATTCATTCACGAAGTGAACTTCAGGTGTCCCGTTCCTCCACAAAGTGAACTGGTCAACTTTACCCACTGACCTTGTCTCTGGACTGATGACCTGCAGGTCGTCTACTCCCTCAGGTGTCCTGGGTTTACACACCTCTATGTCACACCTTCCTGGTTTACTAGGCCTGTTTTAGTAGGCAGGTAACGTTTTTTCGCCTTCAAACTGACCTTTATTGATCATGTGTTTGCGGTAGCTCTGAAAGCTTTGAGAGCCCTTGGTTTGGAGAAAGTTCAATGGAAATTCATGTGTTACCTTACATTCAAACAGACAATACCAACGGAGCAGGTTGATTTTAGGCACCTGCCGGCCGAGTATGGGTTGCCCACTCTTGAAAGCCATAGAGAGGTGGCAGATATCACATTTTTTCACAAGCTTGTGAATGAAGTTCCCCAATCCCCATCGCTTCTCTCTAAAGTCAACATAAATGTGCCACCCTACAGAACTGGACGAACACTCCTGTTCCAGGTGCCTTCCACAGCCTGCCTTAACCTTCTGGACTGACTGTTGTGTCGTTAGCCTCGTGAGGCTTTCCTAGAGTCAACTGTGACATATTTAGTACCTCTTCCCCCACCCTGAAGCGTCTGCTGGCTAAGATTCTCTGCTAATAATCTGTTTCCTTTTATTATATTTTTGCATCCTTTCTTGACTCACTGTTTCGTTTATCTGCTTCTGATCCTATTGTTATATCATGTCGTAATTTATTCACTCGTTTTGTATTTTCTTTGTATATTGGCTTTTGCCAATAAAAACGGAGTAAAATAGAACGTTATCTATATTTCCACGGAAATAATGAGTACACAATTAAATCGATTTCAACAGTTAGGTCATCATCAGTAACAAACATGAACTGAAAGTACATCACAGATAGCACATCCCATATAGGCCCAGGTGAAAGGAGATTGAATTCTATTGGACCATGGAAGTGAAAGGGGCAGGGAGGACCAACCAATGCCACTTAAGGCTTACAAAGTGAAAGGGGGCACAAACAGTAACACTATGGAGAAGGGGAGCCAAACCTACTGCCAAAATGAACCCACCAACGGTGAAATATTTTGAGAAATAAGGTGAAATCTTTGAGTGATTGGTCAGGAAAATGTCTAAATGAAGTTATTCCTCAAAATATTTCACCGTTGGTGGGTTCATTGTGGCTGTAGGTTTGGCTCCCCCTCTCTGTTAGTGATGTTACTGTTTGTGCCCCCTTTCACTTTGTAAGCCACAAGTGGCATTGGTTGGTCCTCCCTGCCCCTTTCACTTCCCTGAGCCAATAGGATTCAATCTCCTGTAACCTGGGCCTGTATATGATGTGCTCTATTTCAGTTCATGTTTGTTACTGATGATGACGTAATCGTTGAAATCGATTTAACTGTGTACTCATAATTTTCGTGGAAATATAGACATCGTTCTATTTGTACTTTTTTACATTTTTATTGAAATGGCTTTCCATAACTTCGTCGCAAGTGACTTAGTCCGTTTTGGCTTTTGCCATTCATTTAAATAAATAATCAGTGTTCAAATTTTGATAAATTTTATTAAATTCGGTACTACAGCACGTCTGCAACTTGCTATTCAAGAAATGAAATTATGTTTTGGCCCGTTGAAGTTAGGAACATTTGATAGGAGTGGTCTTTGAAATACTGTTTGTATTCATGTTTTTAAGAGGTTCAGTTTGTAACAAACAGTTTTTTGTTTAGCTATGTGATGAACCCTGCGAACTGATCAATAAAAGTTGCCCCAGGAAGCACAAGTGCAACAAGAAGTGTAGGGAACCTTGCGGTGACTGTTTAGTTGAAGTGGAGAAAACGCTCCCTTGCAATCACAAAGCTATGATGAAGTGTTCCCTAGATGTTAGCACCTTCATCTGTAAGGAGCGATGTTCACGTATCCTCGATTGCACTCATGAATGTGTCAATCGATGTGATGAACAATGTGGCCCTTGTAGAGTCAAGGTACGTTACTAACTTTTTATTGAAAATGTAGATTTAGAATCTTCAATTATTATTAATTTTTTTTTATCTACTAACTTCTTTATGTTTATTGTGGTGTATGCACAATGATGTAGGAAAAAATTATTCAGTTAACTTAACACTCTCGATGCTGGTGTCGTCTTAAGCTTGTGATGGATATGGTTAGTTGGCCCCTTCTCGATTTTAGAATCTGCCGCCTTGGGAGATGAGTCGGACGCCTGCAAGCGTCTGGATCATCTTCTGAGCGTGGCGGAGCATTACTTGATGCATCCACCTGCTCGGAAGGGGCAACTATACCATTCCATCACCCTCACATGCTAGCCTGAGCGTGGTTACGTCCATCGGCCCTTTTATTATTAACTGTCCTGTTTCCCTGCTGCCCCTATTTATTCGAAATCCCCCCTTGAGGCTGTATGCCCTATGAAATGATCAATTTTGAAATTGTGATTCCCCTGCCCAACTCACTGCGAGCCCCCCCCCCCCCCCCGAATGAGAATCAATATTACTTTCATGCCCCCTCTTCCCCCCCTCCCGGCTTTTCTCAGAGCCCAGGGAGTGTGATGGATATGGTTAGTTGGCCCCTTCTCGATTTTAGAATCTGCCGCCTTGGGAGATGAGTCGGACGCCTGCAAGCGTCTGGATCATCTTCTGAGCGTGGCGGAGCATTAAGCGGCCCACACACTATCCAACCGTCGGCCGAGATTCGGTGGTGGGGGGTGCCGAAAGACGACCCCCTCTCCGCACTCGCACCTGAGTTGGGCGGTGTGTGGAAGGGACCCAACCGTCTGGCCCATTGGATGACTAGAACCACCCGACATCAAGCGGTCGGTTCCCCCCACCTTCAGTCCCGATTGTCGGCGGTCGGTTGGATAGTGTGTGGGCCGCTTTACTTGATGCATCCACCTGCTCGGAAGGGGCAACGATACCATTCCATCACCCTCACAAGCTTGAGTTCACTTCAGGAGCAAGCACACATTCCAGGAAGCGTTTTAGGGGCTAGGTGAGGTAATGTCTTTGTTCAGTAGTTCCCCACCAACACCAGAGAGTGCGCCGTTGTCGGATAGCTTATTTCTGTGAGTCACAAAGTAGTGTACAAAGTGGAAGGTGGTTACAGACGACGGATATCGCTTTTCAAGTGAGTTTTTCATTATTTTCACTTCATTTCATTGTTGATACGTGATAGATTCATGATAAAGATGCTTACGGAAGTTCATTCTGAGCTCTCAGCATTTGAAGTAATTGAGCGAAGCCCCTACAGCCTATCGAAATTAAAACGCCAATACAAAAATTTCCGACATTGATAGTGTTAGCAAGAACGCGTCAGCCGACTTCAGGCCCAGCGTTGAGAGTGTTATATTGTGAAGGTTGTATAACTAGTTCATTTGTACTAACTTGCTATTAGTAATCAAACTGTCGGACAGTGGTCCAGGATCGCCAAAAAACGCTTGAAACTCGGATTTTTCATCCATTTTATCTAGAGTTGTTGCTTGCAAATATGTTTTTGTTACCTTATCTGGGGATATCGTCTCCGGAGTTTCAGAGTGATAACTTCGCTTTAAGGCCCTTAAGTGTTCGTCGGGATACGAATAATTGCGAATTTTTTCTGCCAAAAAATGAAGCAGCTCCCTTGTAGTTTCTTCTTTTGACCCAACAATCACAAACGTATAAATTATGGTAAAAATACCTAGTTCTGTTAACATCTGTAGAAAGATCTCCGATCATAATTAGCTGCCACCATCCGCCCCTAAGAATAATACAGGTGAATGAAATGGGAAAACTCGACCTTCCCTGTTTATCGTTCTCGCTCTCATGTTAACATCGAAACGAAGATGTTATAGTCATCTTTGATCTCCGGCCCAATATTTATCATCTCTGGTCGGCATAAGATTCTCCTTTTTGAGCATTCGAGTCAGTCTTGTCCGTGCAAGTGCCCTATCAAAATGTTCTAGGTAAGTGTTAAAGTGAACCCAATGAAGATGTAAACGGTGGTGCAGTTAACTGATGGAGGCTGTATTCAAATGAATGCATACATGCTCAATGAACGAGTATGGAAGTACACAATTCAATTTGTTTTCGTCGATACAGTGAACCAATCAGATAAATAAAGGTGCTGATTAAAACATTAGGGCGCTTCTGCTAAATTTGAGGTTTTGCGGGTGGGTAGCCAACAATATTACAAAAGATGCTGCTTTGCCACTACTTAGTTAGGAAAAAAAAGTCACTATGATACGAAGTCAATCAAGTTTAATTAGTGATAACTATATAGGGATCCCCGCCAATATTAGGGAGGTCCCAGGAGACCCAAAATAAGAAGAGTGTAAGAGCCGGCTAAAGCGAAGGAGAGAACTGACTCCAGATTCTGTTTACCAAAAACGGGAAAATTTTGTTTGGAGGGGAAATGAAGAAAATTTAGAGTGGGGAATCGCGGGGAGCAGAGAGAGAGAGGGATAGTAGAAACCAATAATTGACGGGGTTACAACCACCCCGGGAAACCCCAGGGTGCAAGGGGGGGGGGAGACTACTAGTGACTGACCGTTCGCCCGAAAAAGGGTGGCTTGGGAAAAACCAACGGCGCAAAGCAGCTTGGTGAATTTGGAGGCTTCAAATATTTTCACATAGGAACGGGGTTCTCAGAAATAGATATGGTTTCAGGATTAACGGACAAGGAGGGTAACCAACAGCGGTGCTTAACGCCATGGTACGGTCCCATTACCTGTGGGCCTCGAATACCAGTCAAGGGTGGTTTTCAAGAGGTAATGACCTAAATACTGAAACATTCTTCAAGATCTAAAACCATTTCAGATACATCTGAACAGTAAGAAATTGCCAACTACGCGGGTGTTGTACTGCATTCAGGCGTCAAAGACGTCAATGTACTGTTATGAAGTAAATTTTTATTTTTCGGATGTTGCACATCGTTACCCTACTTGGAAATTTGGGCGAGCCTAAGGTAGTTAACTCGTCCAACTTTTCAGGAGTTATTTTATTTAATTTTTTTAAAGCCCTATTTATTGGGTTTTTATTCTGGCGAATTAAATAATCGTAAAAATTTTGACAAAGACTGTTTCTGTATTCCTTAGTTCTGCTCATTAGAGTCGATGTAGGTGTAGATGTGGGCTAAAACTTTTAGGGTGGGGGTTAACTATGGGAACCCAGCACGGAAGCCTGTTGGCTTATTGTACTTTCCTGAGAGTTTTGCAATTAATGAAGGAGATTCAGCCCCTTGGTAAGGGTTTAAGGCCCTTGATTAGTTGTTCACTCTGAATGGATCTCATTGGGGTTCGTGCCTCAAGGAGTTCAAATCTGGGAAAGGCTCAAATATTATGTGGGACTAGTTTAAAGGCACTGGTACGCAGGTTAAAAAGAAATAGGTGAATAACACAATGAGGAAGTATAAAAACAATACTCAAAGTTAAAAAATCGTATATTCCAATTCCCTGAGGAGGGGAGCACGTCAGTTGCCCTGGGAGACGCTCTGCCCCGCTAGGGCCCTCTCCCCTTCACTGGCGGGGTCGGGGGGGGGGGGGGGTTCTGGGGGTGAATCCCAACCCCCCACCGTCCAACCACCCCCTGGATGAAAAACTGATGTACTTACTCTGATAATTTCATCTTTATATACAGGGTGTCCCACGAGTTGTCCCCCCCCCCCCCCCTCCTAAAATCGTCCAAACGGGAGTAAACAAAAAAAATTGTTTTTGAATCTTCATAAGTTTTTCCAAGGATCTCAAATATCATATTTGCGCACCCCGCGCAATCTTGCACAACTGACACTAACTTTCTTATTTTAAATGGGAACCCAAATTTTTTATTGCAGATTCGGATTCTACTCAAAATTTCATGAAAATTTGACCCCTCAATCAATTTTTTTGATTGCGCGCAACCGGTTCAGCGAGCACGCAAAGTTGCGCAACCCCAAAATTGTCAAATAGTGGATGATGGTGAATTCTAAAGTGTGGCACATGAATTTTCATTGTTTTTTAACGCTGATTCACGTGGTGCTATCCGTTTCTTGATTCGGCTCAATTTTTGCGGAATAATGACCTAAATTTGGTTATTAATGGTCCGTTTTTTTTAATCTTAGGCGCCAGTTTTCAAATTTTTACAGGGATTAGTTTTCGAGGTCCGGTTGAAAAATATAAAAATAGGAGATTGAAACCTTCTTCAGTGGTCAAGTGAAAAATCATCTTAATCTGAGAGTTGAAAGTCGGCATAAATTAGCTGCCGTTACAGTGACCTTTGAATAATCAGATAAGTCATTATTCCGCAAAAATTGAGCCGAATCAAGAAACGGATAGCACCACGTGAATCAGCGTTAAAAAACAATGAAAATTCATGTGCCACACTTTAGAGTTCACCATCATCCACTATTTGACAATTTTGGGGTTGCGCAACTTTGCGTGCTCGCTGAACCGGTTGCGCACAATCAAAAAAATTGATTGAGGGGTCAAATTTTCATGAAATTTTGAGTAGAATCCGAATCTGCAATAAAAAATTCGGGTTCCCATTTAAAATAAGAAAGTTAGTGTCAGTTGCGCAAGATTGCGCGGGGTGCGCAAATATGATATTTGAGATCCTTGGAAAAACTTATGAAGATTCAAAAACAATTTTTTTTGTTTACTTACTCCCGTTTGGACGATTTTAGGAGGGGGGGGAACAACTCGTGGGACACCCTGTATGTATATATAAATCGTATACGATGCCGTTTCCTCAGTCTCCTCACGTAGCCTGCACAGGGTTGAACTTTGTGTGACCCCAACGCGGTGTAGGTGGAACCTTAGGGGTACAAAGCCAGTTATGAGGCCGACCATTGTTTTTAGTTCCCTACGGTTTTGCCAAGTAGCCAGTTAGTAATTATGTTGTTGGGTTCCGCCACCATGAGTTTACTGTGGACATTTCCTTCAATATTGAGCCATCTACTCTTGGTTTGTTGGTTGACCCACCTGTGTGTGCCGGCTCAGGGCCTACAAATGGAGTTCGGGAGCCCCTTCTTGCAAGCTCGTCAGCCTTCTCATTAGACTTGCGAATGTGATAAATTTTAGGTTTCTGGCTCCAATGATACAGTAAACATTGAGTTATAAGCGCTTTTCGACGATCCTGGACCACTGTTTGTCGTTGCCCTTGATTTTGCTCGACTTACCTTGAACCATAACAGAACCTTGAACTTCAACATTTGCGTAAAAATTAAATACCACTAACTTCAATGGATTTTTACCTGGAAAGTCAAATTTCAGGTTGAGAAGACAATCGCAGAATGTCTACACAAGTTGAATGTCGGTTGTTCAGAAGCTGCTATGCGCAGTAAATGCATTCAGCGTTGCAATACAATCAGATCCTGTGGTCACCAATGTTCTGGTAAGTATGTAAATATAAATGGGCCTTAAATAAATCTGGGTAATTAAGACAAATAATTCACTCCAAGTCTAGCATAGTGTTGGATGTCTGTTTATGTCAAAGTAGCCTTATTTGAAATTCTTTCATGATATTTTCACAAAATCGATTAGCTATTATATATTATATTTACTCTGTCTAATTTCCTAGCTGTTTAGATTTCCATCCTCCATAGACAAAGTACACACTAAGGTAACGGCACCGGTAGTGGCCACTGCTCCAGTAGTGGCCATTTTAAAGTTTATATTTGAGAAATAAGGATTCCCGGTCTCCTAGTGGCTTCAAACTTGCAGGAGGTACAGCTCATGTCATCTTGTAGTCAGAGGTTGAACTAGGAGTGCGCAGAGCATCATTGGAAATTGTGGTAAACTTCTCAATATGACCGTCCCTAGTTTCCTCGTTTGTTGGGCTGTATCCTAGAGCTTCTACTGGATAGAATCAATTTTGTTCGTCTGGTATTGAATTTAATGATATTAAACACGTAAGGAGGGCAAAATGTCAAGTGGCCACTACTGAGACATGCACGTGGCCACTACTGGAAATTTCGTAATTTGATGTGGCCACTACTAGATCAAAATAAAGGTGTGAGAAAAAATTAATAAAAAATAGAAAAAATTGTTCTTTTGATAGTTTTAGGCAATGGATATGTTAGGGAAGAGTCGGGCTATGTTCTAAATGAGTCCTGAAGAAAGTCAGTACTACTGTTGGCCCACAATTGTCAAAACTAAAGAAAAAAATTCTTAACTGTGGCCACTACCGGTACCGTTACCTTACATAAAAAATGGAAAAAAAACATTTACACAAATTTTTGGTTAGAAAGCTGAAATAATTCTGATTTTATTAACATTTTTGTTCAGACAGTTTATCCTTTGGGCTGTTCATATACAGAGTATTTGGTATAAGAACGACGAAACTTCAGTGATCGATTTAGCAACGAATTTGCTTACAACTTTTACCTCGTAACAATTTTTTTCTTGTCCGCTCCTTTTCTACGTCGTAAGAGGTCTGTTCAGAAAGTTCCCGAACTTTATTTATTTAAAAAAAAAGTACTGTATTTAGAAATCATTTGTCAGGGTCCCCTTCAAAGTACTCTTCTCCCCAATGCACACACTTGTCCCAACGGTGTTTCAACTACCTAAAACCTTCCTGGAAGGCTTCTTCTGGGATGTCCATAAGCACCCTGGTCGAATTTTCCTTTATTTCCTCTAAGGTGGCAAATCTTTGCCCTTTCGGTGGTTTTTTTAGTTTGGGGAACAGGAAAAAGTCGCAGGGTGCCAAGTCAGGTGAGTACGGGGGGGGGGGGGGGAAGCACAATGGTCCCGTTTTTGGTCAAAAACTGACGGGTTCTGATCGCCGAATGAGCTGGCGCATTGTCATGCTGAAGAAACCACTCGCCGCTCTGCCACATTTTGGGCCGTGCCCGCCTGATTCTTTCCCTTAGGCGTTTCAAAACTGCAAGGTAATAGTGACTACTGTAGCAGTCAGTATTGACTGTTCTGCCTGCTGGTAGGTACTCATGATGAACAACCCCCTTGGCGTCGAAAAAAAAACAGTCTACATGACTGTTGATGATCTATATCTATTGACTAGCTTAATGGCCCTGCTACGCAGGTTAAAAAGAAATAGGTGAATAACACAATGAGGGAGTATAATAACAATATGCAAAGTCAAAAAATCGTATATCCCAAATCCCCAAGGAGAGGACCACGTCGCTGGCCCTGGGAGACGCTTCCCCCCGCTGGGGCCCTCCTTCCTTCACGGGGGGGGTGGGGGGGCGGGGGGAGCAGGTCGGTTGCCCTGGTAGACGGGGGCGATAATTCCACCCGCCCAGCGTTACCACCCCCTGATACGTCGATATACTCGGATAAGCTCGTCTTTATACAGTGTGATGATCTCTCCCGAACATGGTGAACTAAGATCATAAGCTTTCATTAATTTACATTTAATTTCTTTTTATTGTACATTACAGTGATCTGTTATTACTTAGAAATTAGTTCTTTATTATGTGTTCTTGTCAAGAACTGTGCGTTATCCTTCACTTCCCTGATTTCGCTGCGGCAGTCTAGTGAACTGGTTTGTAGTCCCTTTCAGGAATCTTAGTACATTCGAACTGGCTACCAGTTAAACTCTTAAAACTTGTTTCACTGGTATTATATGGGTCAGTAGTTCCGGTGCTCGAAAATTGTACGGTGGTTCTTCACTTGCTGAAGCAAGATTTTTAAATGAATATAACTTTGTCCGTTCTAAATACTTACTAGTGTTTGGTACTCCATAACACACACACGTTAATATCCATGTATTCTCAATTATGTTTCCTACTGATACACTATAAATATTACTTCATTTCATTTTTTTATCAGGATTATGTAAGGATATCTGTGAGGATCAATTTTGTGATGTTACCGTGGAAAAGGAATTGCCTTGTGGACACAAATCGTTCATTGTATGTGGTCTTTTGGAAAAAAGTAAGCATCTGCTTTGCTGTTTTTGTATTCTTTCAATCTTGTATTGGCATTTTCCTTGCTCGTATTTATCTAGATATGAAATGTATTTGTTCGCCTTGGCGCCAAAATGTGTGAGTTCGAAAAAGTAGAGGAACATTTTTACAAGTCTTAATTATTCTCTTTCAAGGTCATCATGATATCAGCTCGTTGTGTGAATTTCCATGCAAGGCAGCTCTTCCGTGTGGGCATAGATGTGAGGGCACTTGTGGGAGTTGCTTGGGAAACCGAGTTCATCGTCCCTGCAATAGAGATTGCAGTAAAACACTGATCTGCTCACATAAGTAAGCGTTATCATTTCAGCATTCAAGGGGAGTAGTCCGGTTTTAGTGCCCAACAGCCTCCTTTTTTAGTTTTACTTTCACAGTTCTCACAAATACATACTAAATTTTAAGTTCCTATCCCAAATCAGTTCAATAGAATAAAGTCTGCCAAATCTTGCGAACACATAGCTTACACATCTAGGTAACTAGGAATTTTGAGACGTCGTGTATCATCTCGAATGATGTAGATTATGTGGCTCATTTTCCCAGAAAGGGCCAATCTTTGACTGGAGAGGGTTCTGACTTCCCAATAATGATTTGGGGATCATACAAATTTTCACCATACACTATCAATCTCGCTCCATGATATGCAATCAACACGTAATGCATTTACATAGCATTTAATACCTAAATCTAAATTTTAGCAGCGCATTGTCCTGTAGTCTGCCTGTCCTAAAATGCATTTCATGCATTTCCAACTTTGCGCGAACATAGTGAACCACTGATTACAGTATTGTCCTGGGATTCTAGGGATTCTTCAATACATATCTACAGATGAAAAAAAATGGTTTGCAGGTTTTCTAAGAACCTCACAAAACAAGCAGGAGTTTAAATTCGAGTGCCCGGAGGTTTTTGTTTTTTCCCTTCTTTGTGTTTTTGTATTTTGTCGGCGTTCTTTCATTTTCCCCAGTGCCACCATGATGTGCAGTTGCACGTTAGGTTATGAAATAAAAAGGCGGGAATCCTTGATATCTTATCTGGAGGTGTGTGGTGGGGAGTTCAGTTATACGAGGGTCTTCTCAAAAGTAAGGTTCCCTATGCTATAAAAAATTCAAAAAAATTTGTTTTTCAAAAATTTTTATTGCTTTGTGTTTAGTAACATCATATCACTTTTCAACATAATTCCCAGCTCGATCGATGCACTTTTGGAACCGGGGGAGCAATTTATGTATGCCCTCCTTGAAAAACTGCGTGTCCAAACTAGAGGTCCAAGCACAGACGGCAGTCTTGAGCTCGTCGTCGGTTCGGAAGCTTTCCCCCCCCCCCCCCAAATGAGCTTTCAGATGTGGAAATAAGTGAAAGTCACTTGGTGCCAGATCAGGTGAATATGGTGGGTGGCCAAAAACTTCCCATCTGAATGAATTGATAAGATCTTGAGTCGTTCGAGCCGAGTGGGGGCGAGCATTATCGTGGAACAAAAAAACTTGTTTCGTCGAAAGTCCTGGTCGTTTTCGCTTTATTGCGGATTTCAATTTTTTCAGAGTCTCACAGTAAGTGTCGGAAGTTATTGTGGTGCCCTTAGGCATATACTCAATCAGCAGGATCCCTTTAGCATCCCAGAAAACACTTGCCATGATTTTTCCAGCTGAGTGCACCACTTTCGCTTTTTTGACTGGACTTTCAGTTGTTTTTTTCCATGTCATGCTTTGGCGTTTGGTTTCTGGTGTCGAATGGTGCACCCATGTTTCATCTCCAGTCACTGTGCGGTCAAAAACAGACTCACCTTCTTGCTCAAAAAATTCCAAAAAATTTTTTGCTGAAGCAATCCTTTGCTCTCGGTGTTGTTCAGTCAAAAGTCGTGGCACCCATCTTGCACAAATTTTGTGGTAACCCTGGTCATCAATTATCCTCCCAACTGATGCTCGGCTTACCTCAATATGTGGAGGCAACAAAGCAATGATTTCATCAATCGTTACTCGCCGATCGTCTTCGAGAATTTGCGTGATGTTGCGGTTCCACGAGATGTTGAAGGCCGCCCACTCCGCTCTTCATCTTCCACGCTTGTTCGCCCTTCCAGGAACAATCTCCTCCATTTCCTCACATGTTGCACACTCATACAGTCCTCTCCATACACAGACACTAATTCTCGATGAATGTTTATCGCAGATTCATTTTTGGCCGTGAGAAAACGAATGACAGAACGTAACTCCAGTTTGGACACGGGGTTGAGAGGCATCTCCATGGTTACTAGCGTGTTACTGCCATAGGGTAGATCCAAATGGCTGGAAAAAAATTACGGGTTGCCACTACACCCCGACAAATATTCCCTCAAAATTTCCCGATTGTAGGACGATTTCCCTCCAAGTTAGAAAATAGGGAACCTTACTTTTGAGACAACCCTCGTAGAAACGTGGTTTCCCAAGCAGCGTCGTTCTTTAGTCTGCCAGTTGAGAAACGGTGAGAAATTTAAATTATTCCTTTTTTTCTAGTCTCAAAATGTAGATTTTACCGAGCTTGTTCCGTTGGTATAGGGGTTTCGCTGAAAAACATCACTAGAACCCGAGAAGAGGTGAAAAAAACCAAGTTTCCAAGCACTGTCTGAAGGTGAAAGGCTACGTTCAAGTCGTTATTAACAATTGTCTTTTTCATAGCTATAATATAGGCAAGTTAAATTATTGACAGTAATGCATAATTAAATCAGAACATCCCACCTATTTAAAAGGTAATA
Source organism: Creontiades dilutus (assembly GCA_031894815.1). Lineage (NCBI taxonomy): Eukaryota > Metazoa > Arthropoda > Insecta > Hemiptera > Miridae > Creontiades > Creontiades dilutus. Next base: position 631,908 of record JAVIWC010008057.1, read on the forward strand.
AAAATATACTTACCAATGGTATCGGTCTGCCAACCAGGTGCATCTATCAAATTTCAAGTAGTAATTTTGCTGAATATTTCTAATTGTTTCCTTTTGGTTTTTATTCTTTTAAATAATTCACTTTTGTGATCGTGCAGATCCGAACAATTGTTGTTATCAATAGATTAGGTACGTTTGGTGTCCCAAAGCCTGCCATAGGTGTCTTTCGTCTGCCAATCGATTTTCATTATTAATATTTAAATAATTAATTTGATGCTTTATAGCGCGGCCTACCTTTGAAATACAATCCACATAGTGTAAAGATGACCCCCTGATTTTTGGCAGAACTCAATTTCAAGTTTAGGTTTTCTGAAAACGAGAGGTCTGGGATTCGCCCTTTCTGGGAAAATAACCCATATGCGTTTTACAAGGAGAGAAATACCGCATACATCAACGTCTTTAAATGGTTATTTTAAGGGTATTGTGGGTCTGTCACGCTAATTCTATAGTGGATAGAATGATGATGCGATCATTTTGAAATTGATTTGAGATTATTATACCAATTTTTCCCCGGCTACTTCAGAATTTTTAGCTCGATCGAACCACCGGAACATGAGAACTTATGCGCGTGGATTTTACTTGTGCGCCTGCTCAGATTGATGTATTAATTTGGTCGGTTAGGTAGTTTGTATTTGACTCCTGCGAAATGTTTTGTTCGAGGAGAATAACCCTCAGTTGACCCCTAAGGAGTAAGGACCCGGGTTTGAACCCAGTCAATCATATAAATCGTCGGGTTCCGGGTAAAAGTGACCAAGTAACATTTTTTTCAAAATGAGCTTTTTTTGTCATTCCGGTACTAAGGAACGTTGTCTACTGTGTGTTGTTGCTAAGAACGTTATCTTCAAACTGATGTGCAAGAAATACTTGAAAAGAAATTTTACCTGCCTGACCCAAAGAGTTTTATGTGACCAAATGGCATTTGAACTCAACCACAAAACACGAGCTGGATTATAAATGTACTCTCGCTGGTGCATGTAAATGTTATCAATTGCCATTTGATCACTTTTACTGTGTAAGATTTGTAAGATTGCATAGTGGGCAGGTGAAAATGACCAATTACAGTGATAGGTAATGGATAACCTTTTCTAACAGAAATAGGTATATCATTGTTATTAGATGCTTGGCAACACGACAAATTAACGAAAAAACTATTCAATTCCTCAATTTCATGTAACTATGCGACAGATTTTTGAAGAATTGAATTGACCAAATGAGTAAAGCTTGAAACTCCAGGCAGGTAAAAATGATCAAATAGAGTTTTCCGGAAAACAGCTCTTATTTAATCTGAAGTGAATTTTGGAGCACGATATCATAGGCGGGCACTAGCTAACTACCTACAGGATAAAGAAAAATCGAAACATAGTCGGATGAGACATCACACAACCAGTGTTCGTAAGAATAAAATAGGTGAAACTTCAGATCGCTCCCCTGTAAAATTTTGCAAATGTTACTTGGTCACTTTTACTCGGAACCCCACGAAATATTTGTGGGCCTCCTGAAGTCGCTGGTGTATGGCTACCTAATAGGTCCCAATAATCCACTGTCATTCCTTAGTCCTAATATTACTGATTCGTCTTCTAATTATATTCCAGGTGCCGGGGCATGTGCAACGACTCTTTCCATTCTTGTAGGAATGCAAAATGCCTCACTAAATGCTGGCATGATGAAGTAAGGATATTTTTTTCCTCATTAATTGGTGTTTACTGAAACTAATGCGAATTACTTAGTTTTAGTTTATGTAGGCTCTTCTTAGCAGGGTAGAACGTTATCTTCTGCCTTGGGTGTTCAAATACCATAGAATCTCAGCAAAATTCCTACTCATACTTTTGGTTTATTATTCAATAATCATCCATTGTAATCGCTCTTGAAAAAAAATTCTAACTCCCCCTGAAAATTTCATGGTTCACGTTTCAAATGGTGTATAAACATTTTTCCGTCCGTACGCCGTACGCACGATTTCTCCCAAACGGCTGAAGCAAAAAAGCTGAAATTTCCCAGGAAAAATCCATGTTGGTCCTGCGACGCCCCAATTCTTGAGCCAGCTCTCTCACTTAATTCAAAGTGCTCTTTAAGGGTTGTCAAAGTTTTATAAAATCTCTAAAAACCTCCAAAAAATTCAAGGCGGCCTAAATTTGTACTTTTTTTGAAGAACACTCCACGAGGAATCGAATGAGCCCTTCCCCAGGTCCGTAGTTCAAACCATTCCCGATCTATGGCCCGATTTATGGTGCCAACATTCGCGTTATTTTGGTTTATTATTGTTTTTATGTTGCTATCAGTAACCTAGTGACGTAGTGATGTAGTAATGTGGATACTGGAGTGAACTCCTGAAAGGCTTTGTAGCCGATACATGGGTTGAAGCATTCTGATAACCATAAAAAACGCTGCAAATTCTTCCACTGGGTTTACTATTCAATTGGCTTGCGTTCATGATTTGAATTTCTACTAAGCTTTGGAGTGTGCGTGTTTCACAGGTGATAGAGCGATTATTGAATTTCAGGAGATATGCATAGAGCACGTAAATCTGTTCTCGACCAAAATACCTATTTGGATTGATCAGTTGATCATATTTGTGTGCCTTCTGAAATTCAATAATCGCTCTATGACGCACGCTCCAAAGCTTAGTAGAAATTCAAATCGTGAACGCAAGCCTATTGAATAATAAACCCCAGTGAAAGAATTTGCAGCGTTTTTTCATTGCAGAACAAGGCTCCTTGTTTTCTTTATCAGTGTTTCGCTGACCACTCACCACTGTGTGTATGGAATGTTTTCAGTGGCAATGCCTGTCTATTGTTCGAGATGTGTATTGGAAATGAGAAATTTACTCAGATTCATCCCAGCTAAGATTTGTATATGGCTAAGAAAAGCTTCTCTTTCTTCCCCTTCGCACACTGTGTAATGTAGGATTAATCAGAGAAGGAGGCGAAAATGGTCTGCAAGCGTTTGGTGGGGGAAGCAAATTGGTTATTGGTTTTTTTCGTCGTTCATGCGATTTGTTTTCAATCTTATCTTGAGGGCCAAGACAACTTCCCATGACCTGCAAGTTTCGACTTGATGAAATTTCTCTTTTTGTTGACTGTAAAACAATCATCATAGTAAATGCTAAATTTTCGTGTAAAGATCTGAAAAAAAAACCACTTCACGCTTTGTTCGCGATTACCGTCAACCCAACAGTCATCAAATTAGTTATTTACTGGTATAGAATTTGGTGCTTTTTGGTACCATTGTTGTAGGGGAACCTACGATAAATTATTACGAATTGCGTTGTACTCGAATACGCCCATGGAACGCATAATTCTATTCAACGTCGTTCCTTAATATCTTCCTACTGCTTTTTTTATTGTTGACACTTACTTCATTTATCAGCTTGATAGATACTTGGTAACTACGTTGATATTTCTAACCACCTCACGTAAGATGAGTTATGAATTATTACGGAGATTGTAATTTTGAATGAGCGATCATACCACTAGTTTATAGGAGGGCCTACTGATAGGGTTAGGTAAACCTTGCTTAACCTTGCTTGCTGGTCCAAAAAGTAAGACTTAAGCCCCAGATAAACATTTTTAGTGCGGTTTTCATTGAAAACTCGATAATTGTCTTCCTAAATGTATATTGAAATGTCAAATGTTCAGATCCATAAGGGGGCGATTATGAATTTTATGAATGAACACAATGGATGATTAGGATGATGACAATGAATGGATGATTATGAATGAACACAAACGTTGATTGCTCTGTATGACGACAAGTTCATTTACAATACACTTCTTTAGTTTGTAAATATATTTTTAGGCTATATGGGATGCGTGCCTACCCCCCTCCCTCCTCACACACACACACACACACACACACACACACACACACACACACACACACACACACACACACACACACACACACACACACACACACACACACACACACAAACAAACAAACACAAAATCAGCTATTCCACATTTTGAACAAACGAGAAAATATAGGTATTTACAACATCGGGCAAGAAAAAGGTTCATTATCAATTTTCTCAGGTATTTATATACCATTTTCAAAATATTTTCGATATAAATACGAAAAAATGCGTAGCTAACATAATAGAAACTAGGAAATTGGAACTGAACTTTCGAAGTGAGCAGAGAGCAAAAGGGTCTCTCTCACCTTCGAAAGTGTGAATTACCTACATTGGACATACTTCAAAAAGCTCAAGAGGAGAAACAATTACCGACTAGTATATATAAAAAATGAACACTATAAATGGGAAACCTGGCGGAAAAATAAAAAAACTAGGAGAAAGAGAAAAACTCATCACTACTGCCTTCCTCATTTTAACTCTAACTAGGCGCCCTCTACATGAAAACGGCTGGGATCAGCGTGATCGGTAGGATTTACCGAACCATTGGCAACACTGAAATCCCTCCTAATTCAAAACCACCGGGAAGGGTAATTTTTCGAAAGTGAGAAGGGATTTTACACAGCAGGGCACCGCCACGGTGCCCTTTGTTAGTAGGGAAAACCGTCTTGGCACCGGTGTGGTGCCTTCCACTTTGCCTTTCCAGTCGGTTAATGTAGATGGCCTCATTCTCAATAGTGTATATTGGACGTATCTGTGGGACATCATCTAACCTCAACACTTCTCGCGTCTTCATACTCTGTGATCAGTGGCGGCTACTGCCCTGAAACCCTGGGGGTGCACTGAGGCTGTAAGAGACAACCACGAAGGGAACATGAGACAAAAATGTACATTTCTCTGCCAAATACAAATTTCAACTACCAATACACAAAGGAGATCAATCTTGTCTGCTTTAGGCATCGGACGCCCTTCATCGCAAATAATCACTCTTTGCTCCACTTACTTTAGTGAACTGACGTTTTTTCAGCATTTACTATATTCATCGCGTATTTACAGCTAACACAGTTCAATCTGGGGTTAGGGACAATCAACTGATTACGGGATAAGAGTGTGTTTCGGTGATTAGTTGCACGCATTCAAGCAGGCAAGCGGACGATTAGGTGTGCTCCCTTCATTCTTTGGACCTGGATTGGATCAAACACTGTACATTGAAGGGTCATGGGGAAAAACGATCAAGTCCATTTTCAGTCCGAAATGTGTTAAACACAGGATATTGTACCTGGTCTGCATTTAGGTTCCTAGTCAAATCACTAGCGGAAATAAACGTCTGCGCTCAAAAACGATCAAATCGTCATTGGGAAAGAAATAATCCAAACAAACGAACCGCCTTCTTTGCTCCACCTACATTTAGTGAAACCTGACGTTTTTATGAAAGGCCATTGCCCATAAAAACTGCCAAATGGAAGGATTCATCCACGTTTTTGGACGGCCCAGATGCAAGATTGTCTTACCGTAATCTGATCCCTGATAACCCCTTACTTATCAACCAGGAAGACAGCACAGTGAATAACGAAGACAATGTTGAGAGAGAAAAAACATTTATTGATCATTATATGGGGTGGAATGTTGGATTAGTTGGGTTTGTCAAAAGTAGACAATAAATAAGTTTGGCATATCTATAAATTGATTTGCCAAAAACTCAAAGTTATGCCGAAGTTGAAATTGAGTTGCCAAAAGTTTAAATTGAGATGCCAAAAATATTAAAATTGAATTGTGCCAAAGGTTCAAATTAAAGACGATGTTGATTATATTGACAACCCTCTTACTGATGATGTTGCCTACTGTGACGAATAAATTAAGTAAGGTCGTGTTTTTGTTTCATTTTTATTTACAAAAAAAAAAAAAAAACTTTTTTAAGCTGTCGCATGTTTAAAGTTTTATTTTAATTTCAAAAATTAATAAGCATAGTCAGTACATACCACTTTATATTTCACACAAGCAGCGATAAACCCTCTGTGTACAGGAAAAAAAGATCCAAGCCCACGCATTTTTTTTTTTTAAATTGTAAAATATACAGTAAAATCTCTTAAAACCAACTTTTCTGAAACGGAATATTATAAATAAATGCTATTAGAACACAATGTGTTTCAATATTGATTTTTGTCTCAAAAGTACCCATGACGACTCACTCCTTTAAAATTGATATTCTGAACATTTTGAAAGATGATCGTTTTTCCCCAGACCCTTCAATTGTGCTCCACGACAGTGTCCCCCCCCCCCCCTCTCCAAACTCATGACTCTTTGGTGAGTAGATTTGAAACTCTTCCGAATTTTTGATAGATTAATCCTCAAATATAATCCCTAAGGGTTGATTGATTAAGATGTCGAGATGACTAGCACATCCCGGATCGGCGTGGGATTTTCGAGCCAAATTTCGTAAACTTTTCTCCAGTAGTTTCGGAGAAAAGTTTTGTACGGCTGACGGACAACAAATGTACCAATACTATTAGGGGACACACGGGAGCTAGAATGTGCCCTCTGCGACCTCCCACCTTGCACCGACTTTCATTGAGTGTTCAGGAGAAAATGCGGGAAAATGAGAAACATTCCATTCGAGGTCCTGGGCGAGTGGAGGAGCGATTCTAAGTGAATTATCATCTACCTCACGCGCCAGGCTCGTGAGACGCACTATGATTGACCCTTACTGAAAACTCACGCACTGAACGTGTTGAGTACCTACATTCAACGTGCTTCCTTTTGTACAGACGTTAAGAAATTCTACAAATTGCCTATCTGTTGAATCAAAATATATCTGAGATTGGATTCCTTGAGAGAATTTGCTTATGTAGATACACCCTTATCGTCCCTGAAATTCTCTTGATGTTTGTTTATTCTTTCCCAGCGTTTCCTACCAATTTGACTACAATATTCATGGTCTAAAGAACATTTCACTTAGTGAACCCCACTTTTATCCTCAACTTAAATTTGTCTTTAACTATTTGTAGTTAGTTAAGCTTTACGACTATTTTTATTTTTAAAATCCACTTTGTAACTCCAAGATGATAGAAGAATAATGAAAATTTGTTTAATTCGTTTCCAGTTGGATAATCGGAGTTTATACGATTACATCAGAAAAGGCAGGGGGAAGAAGAAGATTGAACAATCCGTATTTAAACCTGTGGGGAAGATTATTAATCATCTGCGATATGTGTTGCGACGAAAGAACCAAGAAATAGGGAAGTACGTTAGAGGTTAGTACGTAGACAATTTAGCATGATTTTGTTTCTTCTATTTAATGGGGCTTGTTTCTCAAAACGTTTAAAACGGGGAACCGGTGATTCCCCCCAACCTCTAAAAAGTATGGCGATTCTTCCCGCTGTACGAAATTAAAGATGTGGGGATGAGGTGAAGTTTTTTTTTTTTACAGAATGCACACTTTTTAGTTGTTAATTGACAACTGACCTTGTGCCTTATCTCTTTGAGCTTCAGGGAAAAAGAATATTGCGTAGGAGGTCACCATGAACATGTCGAGACGAGAACGCTATTTCCTTATATCCTCATGAACGCAAACCTAGGGAAACGAAAGGCAGATGCTAACAGTTCAAGAGGTCACGTGGTCTCCTTACGTTTTCTCCCTGCGTCGTCAAACGGTCTCTTATCATAACCTGACACCCATGTTTTGAATTGGCCGCCATTTCCCGAAGCGAAGTTTACTTTCGAGTTTCATCAATTCAGTGCGTTGTGCTTTTACTTAATTTAATTGAGTGTTACAAAAGGGATATTGTTATCATTGAGCTGACAACAATAATAATTTACAATGAAATAATGATTAAATCTCAATATAATTTCCAAGAGCTTTTTCTATTGTAATCAATTTAATCAACTACCACCTCTTTTTCAAAATGTATGAGTATATATAACACAGTGTGTCGCGCCTTATAAAAACCTTCAAGTTGCACAAAAACTATCTGGGTCATTCCACGAAAGTGTGCCCTTTTTCAGGTTCAGTTTTTCCATTTTTGATCGTCCTTGATTTTGACTGTTAACTTTTTTTCACTTCCTTGTAAGATCTTAAATGAATGTTCAACACAGCAGTGCTGATGAATCAGTGTTAGGTACTGCATAAGCTTTCAAACATTTAGTTGGTCCAGGATAATGAATCATACTGAGAGCAAGAAATTATCGTTAATCGCTCTGTTTTTGGTATAAGAACAACAAAACCAATAAAAAAAACTTTATGAAAACTTATATTTAACTTAAAACGAGTTGACCATAATTGAGAAAATCCATGTAAACCACAAAGGCATGTTGCTCTTATAATACGAATAACTTGGGCAAAATCACTTTTCTGTCATGATTGATTCAATTCGTAACAATTCAGGTACACAAATGTTAGGAAATAAAAGTAGATTCCATGAACCTTACAATTACTACCTTATCAAATAGCATCGCAATTGACTTAATCAAACATCACAGTTAATTCTTTCTTATATGAAAAGGCAGTCTTCTCCAAGTCTTGAAATCATTTACATCTAGTCTTAAATCGATTTTCGATTGAAATTATCTTGCTGATTACCAAAATAAGGGCTACAAATGTAATTTGTAGGCAAATGTAGGTTCAAAAAAATTGTAATTTTCTTGCTAATTAAGAAGATTTATAGATGAAGGAACTCACATTTGAGGAAATAACGAAAATTCTTTAACAATGACAATAGAATCACAAGAACTTCAAAATGCAGAGTTGCTTTCGTTGAAATGTCATCCTGAAGTATAATTTATCCCTATATCAGCAAATAGCTAAATTGTAAAAATCTATACCTTTTATTTCTTTGAGGAAGACTCAATTTAGAGATAACATCATGAAGCACATGAAAATGTCAAAAATATACGTTATAGTCATTATCTTTATTGGTAACTTTGGGGTTCCCCTTACACATTGGCGCTTAACCAATCCTCAGTTTGGCTCCAGAACGCGTGTAGACCAGCTGGGACCTTCAAAAACATGTGAGTATTTTTATTCTCCTGTTATCTACAAACCTGCTTAATTTTCGTCTTTTGAGGTATCCAAAATATGAGTGCATTTCGATCATCAGTGGCTAACAGGTAGCCCTCGAAAGCAGTATTGAGGTCGTCGTCGTCTATCAGATCGCCGCAATACAAACCGATCAATTCGAGCAATTCCGCTTCCATCATAAACACTGCTTTGTAAGTAGCGGTAAATTAACTTGATAAAACGAAAATTGAAAATAGCGAAGTCGATTGTGGAGGTTGAAATAGTTGAGAACTCAATAACACTGTTATCAGTGAAACCTTCCTTGAGACCATACGGTCTGAGCCCACACGGTGTGGGCCACACCGCTTCGAGCTCCGAGTTCCCGGTGGCGCCCGGTCCGGTAAGGTCTAGGTCACTCGACTACCGCCAGGTTCGCTAGTATCACACCGCATAACTGGGAGGACATTGTCAAACAGATTTTTGTAGCAAATTGATTTACAAAAACGATACTATTCACAAGGAACGATACTATTCACGAGGAATTGACGGGGAAGGCCGGTGGACGAAATAGTTGGACGAAATTGAGTGCATTTGGAACCATAATTGCCCTCTTCACCTGAGAATCCCTCAACTCTTTCAACCTCCACAATCCTCTTTGCTTTTTTCAATTCTATTTAGTACTATTTATTAAGCAATGTTCATGATGGAAGCTGAATTGGTCGAATTGATCGGTTTATATTGCGGCAATCTGATTGACGACAACGACCTCAAAACTGCTGTCGAATGCAACCTGTTAGCCACTGGTGATCAAAATTCACCCTGATCAATGAGGAAAGTTTGTTTTCCTAGGCTTGCGTTCAACACCGTTAGCCACCGTGGGGAGGAAAAACTCTCTAATGACCTGCTTCCCGAGGGAGGAATCGCCATTCATACGCTCATGCCGTTTGCACAAACTGGCTTGTACAAGTTTGCGCAAACTGAACTGAACAACTTGGTAGCGTCCACACGTTCTGTTGAGATTGTGCAGACCGTTTGGTGGGATCGTTCTCAAAATTACTACTATTATGGATTAATTGTGGTTTCTATTGTTTTTTAATCAAAAATGAATGAGGAGGAGCTTATCCCTTGTGCGACTGCAGCTTATTTAGTGAGAAAAACTTTGGAAATTAAAAGGGCTATACGGCGGAAATGGACCAAGGACTGGTTACCGAAGAGGGACGTCCTTTCACATACGAAGTTAATCGTCAAGTTGAAGGGAGAACCGAATGATTTCCGCAACTGTCTATAAATTCACAAACGAATTCCTTTACTTGCTGCATCGCGAGAATAGTCCTATTGTTCCTGAACAAAACACACTACAAAAGATACGTTGTAGTACCTACACCAGATGACATCATATGGTGTGCGTAGATTCCCTCCAGAAGAGGGGCCCTGCTAGGGCGTGAGATTGGTGGGTTGGCTTGAACCGCGTTCACACGCTCAAACTTTGCTCCAACCTCATGCCAATTTTCTGTCCAAGACAGATTTTACTCAAGCCAGATTTTTTGGTTTGCACAAACCAAATGGCTTGCGCAAACTCCGTTCACACACTCAGTTAAGTTTGCGCAAATGGCTTGAGTGCAGGCGCATTGCCCTCGCAGCGCCCCTCTTCTGGAGGGAATCTATGTACACCATGTGATGTCATCTGATGTAGGTACTAAGACGTATTTTTTGTCGTGTGTTTTGTTCAGGAACAATAGGACTATTCTCGCAATGCAGCAAGTAAAGGAATTCGTTTGTGAATGTATAGACAGTTGTGGAAATCATTTGGTTCCCCGTTCAACTCGATGATTAACTTCGTATGTGAAAGGAGGTCCCTCTTCAGTAACCAGTCCTTGGTCCATTTCCGCTGTTTAGTTCTTTAATTTCCAATGTCTTTCTCATAGGGATGGGATATCGGAAGAAAAATATCGATATCGGTATCAAATGATATATCAATTAAAAATATCGATATCCGATATTATCGGTCAAAAATATCGGAACATTATCATCAGTTTTGATCATCGAACTTTTCAGGTCAACTCTTTCACGTTAAATGGCAGAATAATCTTCAATACTTTTATGTGGGGCTGCTATGATCAGATTAAATATCAACTGTGAATATAGTATAAACTAAATGAACCTATAAAGTTTATAGGCGAGGAATTCTTCTTCTAATATTGACCTACAACCACCACGTATGGCAACGGAAACGGATATACGAATTAGGGATGGGTATCGACCAATAAGTAATCGATTAATGGTAATCGATTACAATTTTAAACAACTAATCGATTCACCGATTAATTTTAGCTTAAATGATCGATTAATCGACCACTTTAAGGAAGGTCGATTTTTTAAAATATTAGGCAGAATGATGGACCCAAGAAAAATGGTATTTCTCTTTTATTGTTGCAACTGTTCACTGCAACCTAACAGTAACCTAAAAAATACGAGTTGAACAAAAATGAAAAAATTTAAATGAAAGGTTAAATTCCAGATGAAAGATTTAAATGGAAGATTTAATTCCAATAGTCATCGTGAACATCTTTGAGGAACAAAAGCATGTTTGCCATTTCAGTAGTGAGCCGGCTTCTCTGTTCCCTCAGAATTTGGCCAGCTTCAGAAAAAAGCCTTTCTGAGGGAACAGAGGTCGCGACGGCAGGAACATATCTCAAAGCCACTTTCGATACCGAAGGAAACGTCTCGGCCATCTGTTTCCAAAACAAGATTGGGTTTTGTTCGATCCTCTCTTGGGGCGTCCTCAAATACAAGCTTAGTTCGTCACTGATTATTGTTTTTGCAGCAGTAGTAGCGTCTTCTAGGGCTCCTCGGCTTTTGGTCCACATTTTTTGAATCGCTTTGTTGTGTTTTTGGAAAAGTGATGAAGAAGGTGCACCTAAAAGCAAAAATCTACATTATGACTGAGTTGTCCGAGCAATATTGTCAGAATTACTGGACAAATTCGTCGAGACAGAATTCTTGCTTCGGTATTAAATATATAAATTTTTATTATAATTACCTGAGTTCGAACCGTCCGAGTCTGAAGAGATGTCAGTTGGTAAACGGGTAGGAGATGCAGGCTGATTTTCCCGTATTTGTTTCGATACTGCACTAATGGTCTTCGCGAGGCTAGGTTCATCCTTAAAATACATTTTTTTGAATCTCGGATCAAGGAGACAAGACATTGCAAGGAGGGAACATGGGACTGGCTGAATGAAAAAAAGACAAGAAAAAAACCCACATACTTGCTAAAATAAGATACGAATGATACATTTCAATAAAGGAGGTAAAATAATCGTTACAAGTAATCGATTGTTCGATTAATAAGACCCTTAACTAATCGATTATTTGCTATATTAATCGATTAATTCGATTAATCGATACCCATCCCTAATACGAATACTGATCCGATATTTACATACGGATTTATAATTACCTGTTTACATTAATAAAATCTGCAAAATCAAGCACGCATTCATTGATTTTTTTTGCTCACCTGTTCATATTTTAATACTTGCGCTAGCTAACCAATTCATTTCTCAGTTGAGTTTTTAAAAACCGATAATATCGCAAGGAAAATATCGATATTCCGATATTATCGATATCGATATCCCATCCCTACTTTCTCACTAAATAAGCTGCAGTCGCACAAGAGATAAGCTCCTCCTCATTCATTTTTTATTAAAAAACAATAGAAACCACAATTAATCCATAATTGAGAACGATCCTACCAAACGGTTTGCACAAACTCAACTAAACGTGTGGACGCTACCGAGTTGTTCAGTTCAGTTTGCGCAAACTTGCACAATCCGGTTTGCGCAAATGGCATGAGCGTGTGAACGGGCCTTTAAGGATCCACTCTGCAGTACTAGCGACTCGTTTCCCTGTCACTATGAGTCTCCACAATGACAGGATAACAAGATGAGAGACCAAGTTACACTGCATTGGCCTCAGAATGAGTGATGAGAAGATGGTTTGAATTCTTTCGTCAGGAAATATTATTGGCGCATGATATTCATGATTTTTATTGTTTCCACTGGGAACCCTGACCTTCCTGCATTGCCACCTTAGGCTAAATTGCCCACTAATGGAATTTTGTTCAATATTGCTTCCGAGTCTACTAAAGTAGCGGAAGCATTGTTTTCACTTTCGGAATGTGAAAATTTTTTTGTCTCCAAAATCAAAAATTCCACTCGCGTTTTGCGTTTTAGACCTTTCTGAACAATTTTGGTTCCGTGTCTGTCTGTGTGTCTGTCTGTCTGTCAGCAAATCCTTGTTACGGGCAAAACTACACGAAGTTATAATCCGATTTTGATGAAATTTTCAGGGTTTGTTCGGTTTGATATGTAGATGGTCCCCTATGAGTTTCATGACCCCCGCATTAATTGCAGCCTCTGCGCATGCGCAAACGTGAAATCGTTGTTACGCGCATAACTCCGGGAGTTCTCGACCAATTTCGATGAAATTTTCCAGGGTTTGTTCGGTTTGATGTGTAGATGGTCCCCTATGAGTTTCATGACCCCCGGATCAATGGTAGCTTCTGCGCATGCGCAAACGTGAAGTTCTTGACCAATTTCCGGTTTGATGTGTAGATGGTCCCCTATGAGTGTCATACCCCCGATCAATAACTCTGCGGCGCAAAGTTCTTGAGTTCTTGACCAATTTCGATGACATTTTCAGGGATTGTTCGGTTTGATGTGTAGATGGTCCCCTATGAGTTTCATGACCCCCGGATCAATAGTAGCCTCTGCGCATGCGCAAACGCGAAATCTTTGCCACAAGCATAACCCCGGGAGTTCTTGACCGATTTCGATGAAATTTTCAGGGATTGTTCGGACTTATTAGGTATATTTTATAGTTTGTTCAATAGTTGAACATGCCTACCTTTATTTTCTCAAGTTATGCTCCTGCATAACAATAAATTTACCCTAATTGAATATTTACTTCGCCTAATTGAACGAAGTTCTTTAGCTAATAATAATTTTCAATGGTCTATACAGTCATGTTATGGATACGAGGAAGCTATGTGCCACACCCACTTGGCAGAGGTTTTTTTTCTCGTGTTCCCGAAGTCAGACTTTTTTACCCCACAAACTTGTACTTTTTTCCCATGGAGCGGCTGCTAATGGATTAAATTGGCGATTTTTAATCTAAAAATAAAATGTAAATCTCATTTTCTACTTTTTTCGTCGTCTAAAATAACTCTTCCAGATGCTGCTTGCAATCATATCACGCAAGTTGATGAAAAGAATCGAATAACTACAAATTATTTGCCAACAATCGTGTGTAATATATCAGCTATGTCTCATTGACTGGATTCATCATCAATCACCTCTCATCAAAGCTGTGATGTAACTGTCCCTGTTGAAAAAAACTCGTATTCAACCGCCCCACGTTTTAAATGTTTCAGACTTGTCATCCAGGAAAACTATTACCCGCATAATTGATGAAATATGCAAATTCGTGTTACGTTCGTCCCAAAACACTTACGGGGATGAATGCGACGAATTGAATTCCCTCAAAACCTGCTTGTTCAAAGTGGATTACTTGTCAGTTTTTTCTGTGGTCTTCAAACGCCTCATGGACAGCAGCATGGATGCTCCCGAGAAACTGAAGTAAGCGTTTTCAACTGGATTCACTCGAACTAACAGTTTATCCTTTGACACTCAGAAGGATCCAACTAATCTCATTGCTTTACTTTTTAATTATAGTATTCACTGAATACTTGATGGGATAAATTTGTCACCATTTGTGAATGAATTTTTCTAATTTTGTTACTGCTGATCCTGACATACAATCATGAACACACACATTTTTTTCACTGGTTTCTTTGTTGTATTGAGCAGAACTTATTCAAAAATCCCCAAAATTTACATTCTGAATGCATATACAGGGTGTACAGCGTATGATTCGAAAATCTTCGCACACGTATTCTACAGCTAGTTTCCAACAAAAAGTGCCTCGCAGAGATTTTTTTTTTTAGAGGCTTCGTTTTTGAGTTATTTAACTTTTAAGATTTTTTTCGTGTTGCCAAACTTACGTCACTAAAACGGCCGTAACTCCGGCGTTTTCAAAGTATTTGCAAATCTAAGTATGCCGTTGGAAAGAGCATAAAATTATCTATCGTCTCAGTCTTTAATAACAATTTTTTCAAAGGAACTAAAGGGTAAAAATGAGCCTGAAAAGTAAATTTTGTCAAATTTTGAAAAAAATTACTTTTTTTAATGGGTCATTAGTCCCCCTTAATTGCTTCTGAGTCTACCAAGGTAGCGGAAGCATTGTTTTCACTTTCGGAATGTGAAAATTTTTTTGTCTCCAAAATCAAAAATTCCACTCGCATTTTGCGTTTTAGACCTTTCTGAACAATTTTGGTTCCGTGTCTGTCTGTGTGTGTGTCTGTCTGTCAGCAAATCCTTGTTACGGGCAAAACTACACGAAGTTATTGTCCGATTTTGATGAAATTTTCAGGGATTGTGCGGGTTGGGGTGTAGATGGTCCCCTATAGGTTTCATGACCCCCGGATCAATAGTAGCCTCTGCGCATGCGCAAACGTGAAATCCTTGTTACGCGCATAACTCCGGGAGTTCTTGACCAATTTCGATGAAATTTTCAGGGATTGTGCGGTTTGATGTGTAGATGGTCCCCTATAAGTTTCATGACCCCCGAATCAATAGTAGTCTCTGCGCATGCGATAACGAAATCCTAGTTATGCGCAGTTCTTGACCAATTTTGATGAAATTTTCAGGGATTGTTCATGAGTTTCCCCCAGATCAATAGTAGTCTCTGCGCATCCGCAAACGTGAAATCCTTGTTACACGCATAACTCCGGGAGTTCATGACTTATTTCGATGAAATTTTCAGGGATTGTTTGGACTGATGTAGATGGTCCTCGTGAGTAATAAAGAGAAAATGAAGTTTTAGCCTCGAGCTTGGATCGAACCATATTGAACCATCATCGACCTTCAAACAACAGTACAATTTTCTAATTTGTATTTCGGTCGATCCCAAAATAGGGAGTTGATTGATTCTGTTGGTAACATTATAATGGTCACATACCTTCCTCTAATTACCATGTGTTTTACAGATATGAAGCGTTGTTGGAAACGTTCATCAGCCGTGTGGCAAATCGGAACGGTAACATGGGAGGCTACGAAATGCAGCAATTGCAAGAACAAATGTTTTGGATTTCTCTGGCTATTGATATTTACAACATCGGGCACGGCATTCAAGATGATGCTTTTGTGAGTAACTGGTTTCACCTAAAAGAATTTTCCTTCTTACACCTGTGTGATCGTTAATATTGAAGGGGAATGCAGTAAACCCTCTTCAACACTGTTGAATTGGTATGCATTCCAAACAGGCGCAGGGTTCTTTTCCCACACTACTGAACATAGTACAAAACATGGTTCTGTTCCTATTTATTCAACGTTTCCTTTATATTTTCTGTTATAGAACGCTATCCAAGGGACTTTGGAAGCATGCAAATCTTCATTTGGTCCTGGCGAGAGAAATACATTATTTCAGCTGTTGGTAGACTTCAAATCATCAAGGGGGATTGATGTGCCGATTCGCACAAGTTCGTGGGCAATTATGTTTCAAGATTCTGTACAGTGTTGTCAACCCATTATGCATCACAGGCCTAACTACGATGAACTAAATACGAAAGAAGATTCAATTGTCGCTAAAATTGATCAACGTGAGACTGTAAACGATGAAGAAAACCCGAAAGTTGAATCTACTGAGAATGGTGGAAATTCAGGTAACAGTCTTGGTAGTGAAAAAGATACCAGAGATCTATTGGATGGTGGATCGGTTCCTCAATGTCCTGTAGATGATGGTGGGCAGCAGAAACCTGAATCTGGAGGAAACAGTGGCAATTCGACTGTTGGTGAAAAATACGGAAGAGATACATTAGATGCTTTTAAAACTGCATTGATGCCTTATGGTGGGGGAAACCTTACGCCACCTTCTAATCCACAAAATGACAGAGTCACTAGAGAAATTGACGTTGGCGCTCATGAAATCTCAGCAGAAAACCCAAAAAACGTAACCGCCCCTTGTCAGGAAATTGATGAACCACGAAAGTTGGGTAGCACTACTCTTGAAAATGAAAGAGCAGAGAATGCTGAACAATCAAAGGTGAGAAATGAATCGCTCAGCCTTATCGACATCAGTGAATCTGAATTGACACATTTACTCGATCGTCATGATAAAATACAGCAAATCAGTCTGGATGGTATTGATTAATAATTTGAAGAAACAAAAAAAAAGCATATATCCTAATTTCCCAGGATTGAATAGTTTATTTTTCGTGTAAACGCCTTTTTTTAATCTGTATTTTCCATAATGTTTACAATTTTACAGAAAGTAAAATCTGCCGATACCTGTGTAATATCGGGTAGTTGGCAAATTTTCATTGAGAGCAGAGTTGCTTTTGTGAAACATTCTGTGTTTTATCAGTTTGACGTTATAGATTATGATGGGTAGATGCAAAACATGTTTCTTAATGCCTTGAAAAAGCATGATTGTCTTATGGTTATTATTGGCATTTGCTTTAAAATGGTTTGAATTTATAGCTTTCTTTGTTATCAGTTTTTAAATAAATTTGTTCATACATTTAATAGCGATGTACCCTTTTTTTTTGTCAACTGTATTCATTGAAGGGGTCCTTCTAGAAACGTTGATTTTTCGAAGAAATGAAAAAAAAGAAAGAAAACCTATATGTCCTCCCAAAGAAGTTTCTGAAAATTTGTTTCTCCCTCTCGCAAAAAAAAAAAAAAAAAAAAAAAAAAAAGGTTTTTCTAAGTGGTATTTCATGATTGAAGATGAAAGTGGAGTATTGAAAGAAACTATTACATTTTAAATAGGTACATTTTTGAGAAGTCTAGTTTCTAGTAAAATTTACAGTGCATTTAATGCACTCTGACTCGTGTCAAAATTCAAAGACGTATCCATTCTTGGGGGGGGGGGGGAAAAAAACGCTGCAAATTCTTTCACTGGGGCTTATTATTCAATTTCATTCATTTGGCTTGCATTCATGATTTGAATTACTACTAAGCTCAATTTCAATTTCAACTGATCAATCCAAATAGGTATTTTGGTTGAGAACCGGTTTACGTGCTATATGCACATCTCCTGAAATTCAATAATCCCTCTATCACCTGTGAAACACGCACACTCCAAAGCTTAGTAGAAATTCAAATCATGAATAATTGAATAATAAACCCCAGTGAAAGAATTTGCAGCGTTTTTTCACGAGCGATTGATTACAATGGAAAAATATTCTATTTGAAAATTTTAAATTTCGTTAAGATGGAGCATGCTTCAACCCGTGTATCGGCTATGAACCCTTTCAGGAGTTCACTCCAGTATCCACATTCACTAGGTCACTGCGATTAAAAAAACCCTGTTGTTTTTGTTTTGATCGCAGTAACCTAGTGATGTAGTGAATGTGGATGCAAATGTTGGCACCATAAAGCCAACGGATCGGGAGTGGTTTGAGCTACGGACCTGGGGAGGGGCTCATTCGATTCCTCGTGGAAAGTTCTTAAAAAAAAAGTCCACATTTAGGCCGCCTTGTCTTTTTTTTTGAGGTTTTTCACAAAACTTTGACAACCCTTAAAGGGCACTTTAAATTAAGTGAGAGAGCTGACTAAAGAATTGGGGCGTTGTCGGACCAATATGAATTTTCCTGCAAATTTCAGATTTTTTGCTCCAGCCGTTTGGGAGAAATCATGCATACAGCGGACGGACGGAAAAATGTGTATAGGATTTGGATTCTACACCCTTTGAAACGTAAACCATGAAATTTTCGGGCGGGGGTTACAATTTTTTTCAAGAGCGATTACAATGGTTTATTATTGAATAATAAACCAAAATCGATACTTTCATGAAAGATTATAATTTAGCAATAATAAATTTTTTCGTTCTAATAATACTCAGTTAAAGATTGCAAAAAAGTATTTATTGTAAATTACTTTTCTAAATGAATTTTCTCATTCTAAAATTTCAACAAAGTATCGATTCGTACTCATATCATAATCATCTCACGGCCCACTAAAGTGTTTCTTAAAAAAAATCTATATTTTCCGATTTTTTTCAAAAAAGATCGATACGATTTAAATCGATTATTTTTTAAGAATCTTTCATCCCTACTCCACCATCCCCTCACCTATCCTGAGGCTCTGGTGCGTGGACTTGAAACTTTTCTGCTCTCCAATGAGGATTCATGAGGAAAAATTGTAAAACAGTATAATATTAATATTATTATCAGCTATCTTTTTCATTTTGGGGGGGGGGGGGGGGGGGTGCAGATGCGCCTGTGCTCGCGTCAGCAGCTGCCCCTGAAAGGTACTGACCTACCTTTCGCAGGAAAAGGTGTTAGGGCTAAACAAAAAAACCTCATTGCTTTCATACAATGCGTAAGCATAAATCATTTATTTTTTTTTTATTTTTTATACCTTGCTATATTAACAAGTTTCTTTGCTCTTAACAAATAATTCCCTAGGAAAAATGTTTAAAAACATTACATGGCTTCAAGTGTTCTACTTTTGGATAGGTAGAAACGGATAATATACTTTAGTCACAAGAAGACATGTTTTTTTAAAAATCTTAATTGATCAAGACACCCCACAACTTCATCATGCAAAAACGTCATTTTTAGGGGCCTTTGCCTCATGCAGTACATAACTAGGTTTCGCTAGTAGTCCGGAGACTGATTTTTCTTAAGTCAATCTCCAACTAGACATTTAAATTGGGTCGGTTAACGATGCAAATAAGGGGAGACAGTGTTGGAGCCTATGGAAAAATATAGCGTACACAATATAGCAAAAACCTTGACATCATTACAAATAATAGGTACCTAGGTAGGCGTTGAGCTAAACCAGAATTCGAGACATTAAATAATTTGGTTCTTTTACAGTAAGTAGGTATTGCAAAATATCATAAGTACCCTTGTGACTATTTTGTTGATTAAGTCTCGAGATATCAATCAATCACGATACAAAGGAAAAATTATCTCCGAGATGGATACAATGGGGTTCAAAATGAGATGGTTTACACAAGACCAATATTTGGCAGCTGATTGTTGTTTGTCAAAGTTCCACGAATTCTTGAATAATAAGTAAGTACTATAACGAATTTTTAAAAAGGTTACATTATTTGCTTAGTACACAGATTTGGGCGAAGGTCCAAGGAAGATCGAGAAAGAGCAACCCGTTAGTGACACGATGATGTTTTACCAGTATATTTCAGTAGAATTACCGAAGTTGAAGAAATAATAAATTTTGGTTATCGACAAAAAAACAAAACCTGCGATATCATTGGAGTGAGCACACAAGGAGTTGGCATTTTTTCGACGAGATACATTTTAAGAGTTTTATTTCGATGATTACACTGTCTGCAAACATTTTCGTTCGCCAGGGTTTCATTGTCAACAAACGTTTTGTGTAAATGCGTTTGAAACACGATATTAAACAGCTTAAAAGATACAGGAGGCTCTGCTTTGATAGAGTGGGGGGTAACCTCCTTCACTGTTACAATATCTTATTTCGTTTGGTCTTTACCATAACACATAGGAAGTAACTGAATTTATTGAATATCATTAAAAGAAGCGAAAAGGTTAACAAATTGAAGTTGTCTTAAATATTTGGTTGTACCAAATCCGTTCTCCTCCCGGGCCTTGTTTGAAGTTGCTTCGTCCTCCTTTCTTACTACCAGTTATTTACTACGAAGGATATCAGCCAATAAGAAAATCATTTCTTTCATTTCACGAAAAGCGATTTGTTGTAGTTACATCAACATGCCACTTCTGATCGCTCTTTCTCCTGATTTTGAGAGCCTGACACCTAACAAGGATTGTACAATGAGTTTTATTTAAAATCCAAACGTTCGATTGTCAATGCCTGCAAAACAATACGATATTGATTGGAAGGATATTATCTGTGATAAATAATGATAGTAATAATATTTTGTTGGCTGTTAGAACGAAAAATTCGTGAACAAAATGAAAGTACATTTCTGAAAGCACCCACGTCTACGATGGTTGTGATGATAGTAAATATTGGTCCTAGGAAAGCCATATTCAGCCTCTTTGTTGCATTCTATGATATCTACAAGGGAGATACATTATCAAAGAAGATATAGAAACAGTCCTTAGCTAATAAAAAAGTAGGTACAAGTGAAAACATAATTGGTAGGTAGGTATTTACTTAAACAAAATCGAACATAAGAACTTTGTGAGCTAATATTCGAAATCAACTAGGTAGATACCAAAATTGTATTTGCAGGAACTGTTTGAAAATAAAGTACTCACTAACTTATGTAATGCTTTCATTAACGCAACTATACATCGATGAAAACAATTCGTCGTCATAATATGAAAACAAGGATAGGTTCACAGAGGTTTTGTATGCATGGACACTGGCAAGTACAATACGATGATAACAACTTATTCCTCTGGCTAGGACTGGTTGGAATAGTACATTTCGAAAGAGAGACAGTTTTTTCATCCACTGTGAAATCCAATTATTTTTCGATGCCATGATAATGGACGTACGTAAAAACAATGCGTTGAATAACAAAAAGTTAATGAAATATACATCATACGTTAATTGTCAATTCTACAAAGGTCCATAAGAGAAGGAGGTACCCACTCGAATACAAGGAGTAAAAGTTGTGTCATTATTAACAAGAAGGTATGATGCTTCGGTGAAATAGAAATTGGTACACATAGAACAGGTATGTTCTTAGAGTCAACGTCAAGAAAGTAGGTAGGTACCTAAAATTTTCAGCACAAATCAGTCATCAGAGTCTCAAGGTTCAATTTTCGAATGAATAATTATGCTCGAAATAATACCGAAGGCACAATCGTCTGATCTCACCAAAATGAAGTATTTTAACAAGTACCTACTCGCGCTTCGGTTCATCTTTTATATAATTCTTATCAAATGCGGCAATTCACCAATTTTCAAATTGTTAGAATCCAAATCAAGGCCCACAGGAAAAAGATCAACTCGAAGCAAATCAATTAGTAAGTCGTTGATTGAAGAACGAAAAAAAGTCTTGTTAATAATAAATTTTGATAAGGTTCAGAAAACAAAGTAATTATTTGACCATCAATGCAAGTTATCACCGATTAGAAATGAACTGCTAGACAAACTCAAGGACGATTTCATCGATTCGTACTCATATCATATCTCAAGGCCCACTAAAGAGTGTTTTTGGAAAAGAAAAGACGACGGCAAACCGGGTACTTCAACCGACAAATTGAATCCAAATTCGCTTTTCTGAAAATTCGTTTTGGAAACACATGAAGCTAAGAAACGAAAATGTAAATAAATAACATGCACACCTCGAACTTGACAATTGATTTGGCACACTAACAAACCACTGAAAGATCGAAGTGAAAGAAGGTAACATTATAGAAGGTTCAAAAAGCTATACAGCTCATATAAATTTACGTTTGACCACTGTGGGTTTCTTGAAATCGCAGTCCAGATTAACGAAAAAAACATGTTCCACTCGTTTCCAAACAATGCTGTGCTTTTGAATTAATCAATGACAAAAAATGAATTTTTTTTAAACATATATTGAGCTTCTCAAAATCAACATATAAATATTTACAGTCATAGTAAAATTGGAATTTTTAAAATAATAGTTAATGGATACAGAACAAATAATAATTTACAAAACTTAAAATGTTCAACAACCTTTCATTTTAATCAGATAAAAATATACGAATGTAACAAATAAGGCGGGGAGGAACGAATCCCGGAGGAAGTAACGATTCTACCAAAGTAAAAGATGAACATGAAGTTAACTTTGTGGATAATAACGCAAAAGCCCTTAGGAAGTTAAATGTTGAGTTCTTGAATTGTAGAGTTATAGGAATGACGAACGCTCGATGGAAGGTTTTTCTTGACAGAGAAAATTGTGATTGGTGAGATTGTGCCAGGGGGGTTCAAAATTGCACTAATATTCTAAATTGAACTTGATATTAAGAATCTCGAGTCCATGAAATGTTGAAATGATTGCCCTCTCTCGGATTTCGCATCATAACAATTTCAACAAATTTCACATACTAAGATATTAAACGTGGGTATTATGGTCTCCAATCACCAAATACTGAGGTAGAAGGTTTTTCGTAATCTTGCACACGGGATTTTCGCAGGATAAGATACGGTCGGTGAAGTGATACCTGGAACAAGTGGGCTAGGATTTCCGCAGAATGTTTGGGCAAGAATGGCAGCGTGATCTCCAGCCAGGATGTGGATACCAAGCAGAAGACAACCAACGACAGTTTCCTGAGAAAACTTTCAACGAGGAATAGATCTGACTGGATGTAGACTCACCATCAGGTATAAACAGATCATATTGGTCTCCATCACGTTTAAAGCAATCATACAATGGCAGAAAATCATCAGGAAATCCCCAACGAAATCGCCGAATATTGTTCAAAAGCGCTGTTTCCGTTATTAGTTACAATTTGAGGTACAGAAAGCTGAGGTAAAAAGCAACCAAATGGATACCCAAATACTGCTAACTTGAAGAGGAGTCATTTAATAGCATTTTAATGATTTAAGGGCAACAGTTTGAGCACTCGAAGAGCAACTGTTCTATGTGGATGACGTACAATTGTCATTGTTTCTTAATTATTCTCCTCAGCCATCGATTGTACTAGCCAAACTCCTCCTCGCTCATTCGAGAGTACCATAACTGGAATGGAGGGCAGTAAACTAAACATTTTCAACAAAGTGACGGACCCGGGATGGTTGATGGGCACCAGGGAGTTGTCCACTAAACCACTCTCAGCCTATGATTTGTTTGCAGTTAATAAACTCATATCGAGGTAACATAATTGATGCTGTTTAAGATGTCGACATCGTGAAATGGTTTTGAAATCAAATACTACCCAGAGCTCCAACATTTTGTTGTGTTTGGAGCTTCATTCTAGGCATCATAACATATACAGCCGCCTTAATCCAGATTGAAGCTATCAATTCTATTAGCGGTAGGGGATGTGGGATACTATAACTTTAAAATAACAGAAAAACCGTTCGTGTGATGATTCTTAAAATTCAAATTCTTCCACCCAACTCCACAGTTGAAATCATCAAATGATTACGCCAGAAAACGGGTGGAATGAAGGAGCAGTTCGGTTTCGACCGAGCATCGGGAATTGAATTAACCTTTACGTAACTGCCCTCAGAAGAAACCAGCCCAGATCGTTGTTGACACTCCTTTTTGACGATCATTTTCGGGAAATCAAGCTCCACTTTTTCCACGATATATTCACCTCTCCGTAACCAGCATTTCTCCGACATAATGCCGACATCATCCCGCGAAAATTGACAGCCAAGAAGCGTTCGCCACTTTGATTCATACAATCAACCGTACAACAATGCGTGAAAATAAATAGTATCAATGGTAAGACTGGGCGATTACATACAATACGAGCTGGAGGGGGAAAAATTTGTTAAAAAATACATCTCTCTCAAAACCCACTCTTAAAAGAATACTCTTTGCTTGTACTAGAACCACCTGCCAAAATAGAAAAATTCAGTATACATATAAATAAACATCTAATAAAGAAAAATTGATATATGGTAATTTTTTTTTATTTTACACTATATTCATTGAAAATAAAAAATAAGATACACGAATTTGTCAGAGTGGAGAGTTCCGGATCATAACCACAATTAAATCAATCCATTATTAAATTCTACGATTAATTGAATTCCTAAACCACTAAATGTCGTTCATTTTTTATTTTCATTTTTATTTTTTTATTTTTTTTAGCGTCACCCCGACAAGTATGTAGCCAGCTGCTTGGAATCGTAAGTCACCGCAAATATACAATTATAAAATTACTAGGTATAAACTTTTGTACATTTGCAAAAGACACTTACACTTCACGAAGCACATAATTTTGTCGTGAATGCCCGCCAATCAGTACTTGATAAATTAACCTATCTCGGGCCTTACATCGGCTCAGTACGAAAATGCATACCATTCAACAATATGTTTAGCTAAATATTTTTTCAGATTTTTTTTTCCATTTTTTTTAAAGATTTTTTTTTGTTTTTATAAGTTTTTTTTTTCAATTTTTAAATATTTTATTACATACACTAAAAATGATGGACTCTATTTCTCTCAGATGGCTGGTAAAATTGTTATTGTAACGCCAATAAGCCGTTCAGTTTTTCATCTTGTTTTCCTTGTCGAAATAATAGATTACCTTTTTTTTCCGAGATGTTGGATATCTCGTCCAAACTTGTTTTCGAAAAACACAAAGCATAAGATTATCAATCAATTGAATCACAGTCTAATATTATTGGCCGTCTTATAGGCTCACTATTCAATAAAACAAACGAATAAAAAAGAAGAAAAACAAAAAAAATTAATCATTTTCTTTTCTTTTTCATAACAAATTTTGGCATCCTGGGACATAAGTAGACACCTCTACTCATATAATAAACTGATCCCTTTCCCCCAACCACGAATATAAATTACAATATACGTTTAATAAATCAGATATAACTATCCAAACATTTTCTAGAAAATATTAGTCATTCTTCCAAGTCAGAAACATGAAACCAAAATAAAATTGCGTGTCTTAAGGTTTTTAAAAATCGTTTCTTCGCCATTTTTTGAAGGTAAAAGATACAAAACGCCAGTGGCCATACTAAACATTTGAATAATGGCAAGTTAAAAGTGAGGCAAGCCATTTAGGTATTCCAAAAAGAAAAGTTTTCAGTAACCATTTTGAATATCACATTCTAACGTAATTTTCTTACAACTTAGATCTAGTTTTGCGGGTAAAAATGAGCAATTTCTTCCTATTTTTTTCCATAATTTTTATAAAGTAAAGTCGAAAAGATGTACAGAGAAACGTATACCCCAATATTATACAAAACAAAAGTCCAAACTAGCGTTGGAAAGATTTTGATCCCAGTACGGGTTAAGACTAGAAGATTTACATAGATAAATTTCGAAATTACGGCGAAGGGAAGAGGGGGTATTGTTTTACTTTACGAGACTAAAAAAAAAAAAAATTGTTGGTAAATTCTACTCAGAAATAAAATAGTTTCCGGCCGCGCAGCAGCGATTGGTTTCATGTACTGACTTCATTTTTCTTTCACATTTCTCCTTAAGTGATCAATAAAAACGGGAAAATACGTTTGACGTTATGGTTACACTTTATTAACAGTTTGCGAGAAAGCATGCCAAAAAAAATAATAAAATAATAAAATAAAAGGTGGCCTACGAGGGAAAACACAAGATTCCTACAGAAATATTTGACAAAAAAATAAAATAAAATAAAAAGTAACGATTATTAAAGCCGAGGTAATTATTTCTGAGGAGAAAAAAGCACAAAAAATATCGAAGTAAAACATACTCGTGGATTGATGGTGTGATTTATAAAACAGAACGTTAAATGGATTTACAGTCCCCGCGTCCGAGGCTACGAAATTTTCGAATCGTAATCTACGACTAACTTCTTGATGTATGACAGCTTCTCATGGAGATACTGAAACCTACGTTTGGCGTCTTGGTGCTTGGTACTTCTCTTGTTTTCTTCATATTCTCTCATGATTTGGTCCTTGATCCTCTGGAAAATGTGAATTCGAGTTAATGGAAGGGAGGTTGAAGTCGAAAATGTATATGCGTTTTCCAACGTGCGAAGTTAAGGCGGGTTCACACGAAAGAAAAGTTCTGAATTTCTTAATTTGGAGCGTTATATTTGTTTATTCACGTCAGAAACGTTTCGTCACGCAGCGGGGACTTCCTCAGTCTATACCTAACTAAGTAAAGTAAAGTAAACAAGGAATTTCACCTTGGATTTTCGTCCGACTACCCGGAGGTGTCGCGGACGTCGCCAGCCGTCCTCCAGAGAGGATCGGAACTAGGTCTGACGATTTCGCTCGTGGCTTCCCATTGCCTCACGCCCCTGGGTTGGGAGCGTTTTGGATTCACGTGATATCGAGATCAGAGGTGAACTGTCTAACGACAGGACAGGTATACAACACTTGATTGGATATTGGCCCTAATCATTGGTGCCAGCCGGATTCGAACCAGGGCAATCAGTACTCCCACTGAAAGTAAACAGTCAGAGGACTGACGCCCCAGCTCGCTCGGACAACCTGTCCCCCCTCTATACCTAACTATGTCATAACTACTGGCATACTTTAGGCATTGACATAGTGGTGCCACCACACATCTCTTCAGTTTGTTTGTTACTGAAACTTTTAGTTTTGTAGTTGAAGTTAAACTGTTCACTCATCCCTGTCCATATACTCGAGCTGGTCATATTTTCTATTACTTAGTTGTTGGAGCTCAACTGCGTTAATTAATTAAAACAAATTTGTTTTGTTATAAATAACAAAAAGGGAGAGAGGAACTGCAAGCATAAATTAAAATTATTGAATAATATATACAAAACAAATTTGTTTTAATTAATTAACGCAGTTGAGATCCAACAACTAAGTAATAGAAAATATGACCAGCTCGAGTTTATGGACAGGGATGAGTGAACAGTTTAACTTCAACTACAAAACTAAAAGTTTCAGTAACAAACAAACTGAAGAGATGTGTGGTGGCACCACTATGTCAATGCCTAAAGTATGCCAGTAGTTATGACATAGTTAGGTATAGACTGAGGAAGTCCCCGCTGCGGGACGAAACGTTTCTGACGTGAATAAACAAATATAACGCTCCAAATTAAGAGATTCAGAATGAAAGTGGTCACTCCACTACCCACACCCACTATTAAGAAAAGTTCTAAGTTTTGACTCTATTGTGAAACCTTTCAGAACTCAATGCGTTCAGCACTGTGACCAATCTTGAAACTTGAAATAAGTGAAAGACTTCTGACAGAATTTCATTGGTAAAGCATTGTGAGCGTACAACTCTACCCAGAAATATAGATTGTTGCAACGTGAACCTCATAGGAATGCACAGAACTGTTCTGAACTGCCTCGAATCAGACGTTTCAAGTGGCAACTATCACGTTAAGTTCACAAACAAGCTAAGATCAAAGAGATCTCTCTAGTCTCACAATATTCTTATTTTTTAAGCCCTCAAGTAATAGCTTTGAGAAGGAACTATTTATTGCATTAAATTTTACAAGTTTCTGTATATTTATCGATATCACAGCATGCATATCACTAGAGATGTTCGATATTTCTGTACCGGTGACAAAGTCACCGATATATCGGTGACAAGGAACTGGAAAAAGCAGTGACAGATATTTCGGCGACTGCGCTGGATTCCAACACAAAGTACTACTATGCGCAGGCGCGGGATTGGAACGGCGGCTCTGGCCTCAGTCACTGAATCTCATATCCGATATCTACTTACAGTCTCTGTCACCGCGTCACCGCTTAGCGACTAATAATAAATAGTACTAAATACAATTGAAAAAAGCAAAGACGATTGTGGAGGTTGAAAGATTTAAGAGATTCTCAGGCAAAGAGGGCGATGATGGTTCCGAATGCACTCTAGCGGGATTTCGTCCAACCATATCGTACAACAGCCTTCCCCGTCAATTCCTTGTGACTTGAGAGACTTTTTGGTGGACGACGACTAGGAAACCGTGGTCGCCGAGTTGAGGCGAGCAGTTGGATGCTAACATTTCCATGACAAATAGCATCAAGGCTACCGGCTGTTGAAGTCACGTTTAACGTGACGTCAACATTCATTGGAAGTTGTATACTGTCGTTATTGTGGATTGAAGTTTGTGTTATTGAGTTGAAGTTGTATTTTGTGGATTGTTGACGAATATTATTGCTACCGTGAGCAAAAAACTTGTACAATGCCGAAAACGGAATATGAGAAATAGGTAAAATGTGTTATAAATGTGGAAGGTTATGTTACTGCCAACTCGTCAAGGAAAGACGTATAGGAGAACCGATTTTAGACGGTTCGTCATGACGGCTTGCATGACAGACGGGACGTCACGCATGCGCAGTCTGCATTTTTCTCCAGACGGTACCGTCAACGTCGGTGCGTGAACTGCACCAAAAAGTCTCTAGTATCGTTCACTGGCCCCAGTGATCGTCATCTGAAAACGTCTGTCAAGTTTCCTTATAGTCTTCTCGATTTGGCTCCACCACACAATTACTCCGTACGCATATCTTGGTTTTATTATTGCCAAAGTTGAAATCGCACAACTGAGTCAAATAACGATTCATGTCCAGTTTACAATAAATTAATGAAGCAGTACCAAAATTTAATGAGCAAAATATTGAGCTAACCTGCCAGCCATCGCTTCCCCGCTCTTCTCTTTTCAATTTATCATGGAGCTGGGTGAACCGCTTGGAAACCTTTTCGACCATCGCATGAAGTTGTCGATATTCCTTATAATTATTGTTAAAATCTTCTTTATATTTTCTACGTTGAACGACGTCTGTAATAGTAGTATAGTCCCTGCAACAAAATAGGAACGGTTTGAAATTTAAATTTGTAATTAACAATTACTTTTCTACACATAGGTGCAACGAATTGGATTTTAAATTAGCAATTGAAAATAACATCATTTTTTGTCGGCTCAGAATTTAAATCAAGGAGCCTTGTCTAATTTTCGTGTTATAAAAAGGTGTTTCAAAAAGAACGCCGGATTTAAAAAGGCCTCCATTCCTGTTTTTTGTGATTTTTGATATCTGTTATTATTGAGGTATTGTGCTGTCAAGGAATTTTGTTTTTATTAGTGATTGTGTTTACACTACGAGTTATGATCGTTAAAACACATTACTTTAAGGATGAAACAATCACCGATGAAGCCCATTTTCATTTGAATGGCTTCGTTAACAAACAAAATTGCCGAATATGGGCTGCTGAGAACCCAACAGTAATTCAAGAACGAGAAATGCACCCTCAAAGAGTTACAATTCGGTGTGGGATTTGGAGTGGAGGTTTGATCTTTCTTCAAAGACGAAGATGGGTATGCAGCCACTATGAATGGAGTTGGGTACCGAACAATGATCACTGATTTCCTACGGCCTCAATTCGATCAAATTAACATCGAGAACCTTTGGTTCCAACAGGATGATGGCAACGTGCCACACTTCCAGAAAAACAATTGCACTTCAGAGGTTTCCAGACTGACTCGTCTCGTTGCGAGGAGAGCAAGCCTACGCACTTCGATCATGTGACTTGACTTCACGTGACTTTTGTTTGTGGGGTTACACGAAGTCACAAGTCTATGCGAACAAACACAGAAATGTGGCGGAACTAAAGCAGAAAATTCAACGTGTCCTTGGCCAAATCGATGCAGATGTGTCTGATTGGGTTATGGTGAATTTCATGGACGGGGCTAGTGTAAGGCTAGTTTTTCACGTTTAATCATCAAGATCTTCTGAATCGAATGGTACGATTTTTTAAATTTTTTGTGGAAATAATTTTTAGTCTTTTCAAATCCGACGTTCTTTTTGAAACACCCTTTACTGGTAGAAAATATCTGGAGGGAAAAGATTCCTGGAATATCTCTGAATATATTTGTAATTCTTGGTGGAGGATTGGGCTTTAAAGCTACTAAAATTTAATTTCAAGTCGACATACTTACATCATATATTTGGGTAGAACGTTCTGGGTTTGCGTGGAAGGGATAAGAGTGGTACTGGAGGGGGGTGAGTAGGTAAGCGATTGAGGAGATGCAGCCGGGATGGGCGGTTCCTCGGGCGGTGTGGGGGGAGATGGGTGAGGCATCGTCCCTCTCAACGTCTGCGGTGACGGTAGATGAGGCTGTTGTGGCGATGTCGTCGACGTCACAAAACCAAACCCACCCCCGTAGCCGTTGGTGTTGCCGCCGTTACCTCCACCTCCACCTGGATAACCTCCACCTCCGCCTCCGCCTCCGCCCCCAGGAGGTCCAAAGCCAACACTTCCGCTGTATGGCTTCTTGTAATGGGAAATTCTTTGCCGCTTTGTCGGGAGACCGTCGGCGCCGTCGACGTAGCCTGGACGTTTGGCTACATTAACGACCGGCTCAGCGGCAGATGGTGGAGAGCCAGGCTGAACGGAGCTAGGCGAGCTACCATCTGAAGAGGCTGGAGGAGTCAAATTCTCGGGTTTCCTCCTGAAATCGGTAAACAATTACAGTTAAAACAGAAATAAAGTTGACTTTTGAAATGGGGCACATATTAGATTAGTTCCAATAACGAGGACCCCTTCAACAGCAGTTGACAAAAGTGCAAGGCCTTCTAGATTACTGTTCACAACCATTAACTGTGGATACACGTTCGTTGGAGCACTTTAGCATATAAGAGCCACACGAACTTGTGGGCCAATCAACACATTGTACTAACTAAATAGCGATAACACTAAGAAATGTGCAATACTATCTGCAGCATAGACTATTTCTGGGATAAACGATAAATAGCAGTCAGAGGTTTCTGAGGATGAATTCAGTTGCACGGCTCACACGCGCTTGGAACATGGGGGGTTCCTCCTGCTTGAATTCATCCGTCTGTAGTGGAATGTGTTGGGGTTTCAACTGCCAAAAGTTTCTGTAACAAAAACAGCAAGGAGCCCCTCGGTGCCTTCCATTTCCATCCAATAGCATTTTAACTGCTGCCAATGGCTCCTTCATGGAACAACTGCTGACAATAGTTGTAGGGCGACTTGACTAATTGGAAAAGCAGCCACCACCACCACGCATGTGCCAGTTGAAAATGGATAACATTCTGGTGATGGCGACTCTTGTTGGAAAGAACATAATATTTCAGGAATCAATAATCTTCTTCAGAAGTACTGTACGGGGCATTGAGAGGAAAGAGCATTTGCATGCGGCAGTATTTTGTTTTCAGCATCAAATTCGAATTCAGTACTCCTCAAACAATCTATAGGCCCTAACAATTTATGAACAGGAAGTTTATTAAATAAATGAAGGATGAGCAGTGAGATGATGTAGGAACCACAAAAATATATAGTTTTTCGCTTACCGGGCACCCTTAAATTGGACCTTTGGGAACACATTTACTGAAAACCACCAACTGAAATTGTTGAGTCATTCAACCTTGCAGACCCTGCAGCAAGTAACTACAGTCTACGACGAGCAGGTTTTACTAGTGTATTTACTGGTCTCGAAAGTATATCGGAAATTTCCAAGTTTAAACAACGATTTGATACCAATACGTCAGTCCTACAAAACTAAAAACGTCTGCCAAGTGGGTGTGGCACATAGCTTCCTCGTATCCATAACATGACTGTATAGATCATTGAAAATTATTATTGACTAAAGAACTTCGTTCAATTAGGCGAAGTAAATATTGAATTAGGGTAAATTTATTGTTATGCAGGGGCATGACTTGAGAAAATAAAGGTAGGCATGTTCAACTATTGAACAAACTATAAAATATGCCTAATAATAAAAATTGACATTGACGCTGAATGGATAGATGACTGAAAATTTCATCGAAATCGGTCAAGAACTCCCGGAGCATAACTTTATGCTTGTGGAAAGGATTTCACGTTGGCGCATGCACAGAGGCTACTATTGATCCGGAGGTCATGAAACTCACAGGGGACCATCTACACATCAAACCGAACAATCCCTGAAAATTTCATCAAAATTGGTCTAGAACTCCGGAGTTATGCGCGTAACAAGGATTTCACGTTTGCGGATGCGCAGAGGCTACTATTGATCCGGGGGTCATGAAACTTATAGGTGACCATCTACACATAAAACCGAACAATCCCTGAAAATTTCATCGGAATTGGTCAAGAACTCCCGGAGTTATGCGAGTAACAAGGATTTCACGTTTGCGCATGCGCAGAGGCTATTATTGATCCGGGGGTCATGAAACCTATAGGGGACCATCCACACCCCCAACCCGCACAATCCCTGAAAATTTCATCAAAATCGGACTATAACTTCGTGTAGTTTTGCCCGTAACAAGGATTTGCTGACAGACAGACAGACACGGAACCAAAATTGTCCAGAAAGGTCTAAAACGCAAAATGCGAGTGGAATTTTTGATTTTTTAGACAAAAAAATTTTCACATTCCGAAAGTGAAAACAATGCTTCCGCTACCTTGGTAGACTCGGAAGCAAAATGTAATCTGCCTTGTAATTTCAATGAAGAAGTATTTTGATGGTTTTTGATCCTATGTGAGCAATTATGATGAGAATAAAAGTAACAATCTGAACGACTCTCATCCTGATTAGGGTGCAGCAGGTTTCTTCTACAATATAGTTTATTTCACGTCAACTCTATGGATTCCGATATAATCGCAATTTGTGACCTGACATCAAGATTCAAAGCAAACAAAATCGGAAGTTGAAATCCTTATATCATATTCAACACATTGCACACAATTTTACCACTAAATTATTACAGCTTTGAACATACATAGGATTAAGGGATTGAACATGAAATTTTACCTTTTAAGTACCACTCTATCCTGCTCAGAATAGAAGGGCCAATCATCCTGGACATCATTCCAAATGTGGCGTAAAAGATGATACGAGTTGTCTCGCGCACTGGCAACGCTAGATATAGTGTTCGTGAGGTTAGTTCTGTCTTTTGCGCTGAGCCCCTCTGAAAAAAGACCAGAATAAAACTTTCAAGATTCTTCAATGTAGGTTCAACACGAAGCAAGAAGTCTACGAATTTTCATGAGACAACTGTGTTTTAACGATCGGAACCTTTGATCGTTCTCTCAACTTCTCATGGAAATTGAGATAATAGAATAAATTTTAAAATTGAATTCAACGCTAAGTAGAGTTGTTTGTGTATTTATAATCCCACATTATTGACTACTGCATATAGTCCCACAAAAAATTTAATCCTAAGCAATTTTAAAGGATTCAACGCTCAACAAATGAAGCCATAATTTTGAAAAGAACAAACAAAACGAAATCGCGTTTTTCTGTCATTCAAGAATTACTATCAGATGGCTTGGTATATCATAAAATGTCTCCAATTAACCTCTTAGTACGCCAAATTGGATTGTTTCTATAACAGCTCATTGCCGCGATATGATTTTTTTTTTAAAGAATAACCAAAGTTTTTGTAATATTCATATGTTATCACTAAAATTCTGTTTTGAGTGATGGACTGGTTGACAGATGTGGACATACAATACACCAACTCAATCTGCTCTTCCACTCCACGCTAAAAGGTTTTCTACGTTCTGTTAATTCAACCCGTATGGCAGTATGATTACAGGATATGGGGTTCAACATCCAAAACCCGTGTACAGAAAGTACTAACAATACAGAATAGAGAACCACGATTAATGGTAAGAGCTCCGTGGATTGTGAGAATGTCAGTACTCCACTCTGATCTGAATCTAAACTTAGTTGCTAAAGTCATCAAAAGAACGTACCAACTCTTAAATACCGCCATGACCAAACACTCGAATATATAGATGGGTAAATAATTTATTTAGTCAGTAATAAAAACTGATACAAATGCATACATGTGGTTGATACAATTTTGAAAGTGGGCTACTCACTTTTGGTTACTTCGGCGATTCACACATGGATTGAACTTGACGGAATTTTGGCATTTAAAATACTTAGTTACACTTCCACCAGTAATACACTCTGTTACGTTTTAACATGAAACTAACGACATACAATGTTATCGAACAATTATTACATATTGAAGTACAGATTGTAGCATACTGCAGTAGATAAGTTTTATCGTATTTCTTCTTATAGAATACGTACATGTTTTAATTAATTTCATCAATTCAATTAAATTAATTTCATTTTGAGTGCAGTATACATATATGCGGTTTCGAGTTTAGCTCTTCGTCCAAAATTAACCCAAGATACTTATGCTTTGCTACTCGTTCTACTTCACCACAGGAACAGCTGTTATCTGGTTCACACGAAAATGCCTTAATTCAGGAAATTACAGATCGTCCAACATGACCATGATCGACCACCCGAAAGAAGACTTGAAAGAAAGCGACCTCAAGATTTTTCAATTTCTTACAATCCAAATCAGTAAATTACCGAGAATTTGAACTGAGAAACTTAATTTGTCATATTCCGAAATCTATCATAAAATATTTTCGTTGTCGCTCTTGTTGTACTCACATTATAATTTGTGTCGCATTTACTGAAATAATTCTTCATTAATATTTGCAATCTCTGATTATAGGATGAACACAAGAATTGAGTTAATTAAGGAGTTATTTATTACTATAAAATTCTTGTAGTACTAATTATAATGCTCTTGGAATAATAAAGTTGTCCCCATAAATACCAAAGTTTATTCTCTCCTATTCGAACTTTTTTATGCGTTTTGTTTTTGCGAGCCATTACATAGTAATTGTTGAATGAACGAACACGTTTTTTGAGGCTTGATTTGTTGACCCGTCTATACAAGAACTTTTCGTTCAGGCTTTAATTTCTTGTGAGACCATCAAGAATTATAATTTTGGGGGACAACCCTGGACATTCTTCAAAGGTAAAAAAAAAACTTAGTAGACTGTGAGAGAGAGAGTGAGCACAATACTTTTTGCATGTCAAGAGTGGGTTGAAAAGAATAACTTCCAGCCGAAGCATGCTTGAACGTGCTATTATATCAACGTAGATGTTCTTACCTCGACTTAACGCCATAAAGAGTTCGGGCTTTTTGTATGGCCTGAGGGCCAGCAAATGGATGATCCTTTCCCTGGAAAAAGATTCGAAAAGCAATTTTACGAACGAGAAGAGAGCGAATAAAAACATACGAGACTCGGGCCAAGAACTCGGGTCCTGGACAGGCTTTTCAATGAGTGACTGGAGAAAATGTTCACCTGATCGGCCTCTTCATAAGCTCTGGATTTCCTGGCTTCTGAGCGTGGTTGTTCCCTTGGGGCCGCGTGTGCCCCAGAACGGGAGGAGTATGGCCTGAGGGAGGCGTGGCGCCCTGGTTCGCAGGGTTACTAGATGGTGTCACTCGCCGACCATTGGTCACTGGCTTAGTTCTAAGTTTCGTTCTTCTTCCAATACCCATTTTATCAAGTTCTATTTCTCTTGTGCTGTGGAACAAACGACGAATAGATCTTAATAACATAGAGAAAGAGCAACGAGAACATTTAAATGACATTACATCAGTTGCGTTTCCAATCCAAATGAATCCTATTCCCCAGCCGAATGAAACCTTATGATCGAATAAGCCAAATGAAGTGGAGCTTTGTAAACCACAGCGCTGTAGAAAGAAGTTGACCAAATGAAATTCGATGAATTTTAGACATTGGATTACCAAAGCAGTTCTCACCTTAGTAGAACAGCCTAACATGTCAGTTGAGACATTTTCAACTGCAGAATCTGAAAGGGATACATCCACACAGTTGCCACCGCTAGTGACTTTATACTCATTTCGTGCAATTTATCTGAAATCTTCTCTGCAGGTTATTCCTTGAATTCATATTGTTTTTCAAAGATCTTCGTATTAATGCTAACGAATTTGTTTATTCTGCAGAAATACTCCATGTTTGGTAAAGGTTTCATTTGGTCAGGAAACGTTATATATAATAAGTGCCCTTCACAGGCAAGGCTCTTACTATGGGATGCCCGAAACATGAGAAATGTGGACGTCATGAAAAGACCAATAAACACCCTGTCATTCCCGTTTTCCTCCACTATATTAAGAGGTAATTTCAAAACAGATCCCCTGATTTCAATTACAATGTTTTCTTAGTTCTGATTAGTAAAAGTAATAGCTTGAGGGAAAAAACAATAATTTTGCTGTCACGTTTACAGGGTAATATTAATGTAGGTGGAGAGTTTCACACGCTACATAAGTAAAATTTGTTGTACTTGTTGAGCGAATATGAACATAGATCATCCAACAAGTAAACAGTAGTTTTTTGGCGCCAGATCGATAAAATCAAGACGTAATAAAATTTGAGAGCAGCAGCTTCAGGTAATTCTAGCAGATCACTCTGATCCATATGATTCTTGAATTATATCGAATGAAATAAAAATCTTCCACACGCTTCATATTTTATCATTAGAAACTATTTCCATTTATCTAACACCTAAAACATGATTTACCTTGAAATAGAAACAAGATTAATTACACAAAATTATTGCGAAAACCCCAAGTTTAGGGATGAGGTTTCGTGTCCGAAACCGAGCTAATATTAAGATAATTGTGTGTATGTTATTAGTAGTGTGTACGAACTAATTGATTAATAACGAAGTTTTAGAATCTTATTGCAAAAAGAAAATGGAATTTAATAGTAACGTTGTTCATTTCCACGAGAAACGAACAGAAATTCTCAACACAGGCAATGTCGTTACAGCTGAAACAACAATCATAGGCTGCTGATTGCAATTAAGGTTAAACTAAAGATATAATTAAAAAACTAACCAAAGTTTTAGTTAGTTAATTTTTTAATCAAAACCGTCATATTAGAACTACACCTCAGAACATCTTTGAGCCCTGAGAAGGTTTTAAATGAACCGAAAGCTTCGAAAGTGAGGACTGTTATTCCATTTTTCTCTTGTACAGTTAGTTTTGACACTATAAAGCTCTTTAGGTCTACCATCTCTTCGCTACCTGCTCAATAGCATTCGGTCATCAAAAAGTCACAGTTCATAGGAGGAATTGACAATTTCTTGTCTACTATTATTTAATAATAGTAGATCATTAGATATCCCCGTTGTTCATTGAAAAAGGGTTGAGGATTAATGTATCCAAAGATATTTATTAAGGTCGATCCATACACACAGGTGACGTGACAGTACCGTGACAGTGCCGTGACCGACAGGTGATTTCATTCACAGTGGTCTGTTTTTCAAACGTGCTGTGGCAGTGAGTTCATAGGAGGAATTGACAATTTCTTGTCTACTATTATTTAATAATTTTAGTAGATCATTAGATATCCTGTACACGTTGTTCATTGAAAAAAAGTGGTATGAGGATTAATTTTTGTTAAACATCCTTAAAAAAGATATTTATTAAGACCTTCGATCCATACACACAGGTGATATGACAGTATCGTCTTTACAGTGCCGTGACAATTCAGGTGATTTCATTCACAGTGGTCTGTTTTTCAAACGTGCTGTGGCAGTGAGTTCATAGGAGGAATTGACAATTTCTTGTCTACTATTATTTAATAATAGTAGATCATTAGATATCCCCGTTGTTCATTGAAAAAGGGTTGAGGATTAATGTATCCAAAGATATTTATTAAGGTCGATCCATACACACAGGTGACGTGACAGTACCGTGACAGTGCCGTGACCGACAGGTGATTTCATTCACAGTGGTCTGTTTTTCAAACGTGCTGTGGCAGTGAAGTTGCGTAGCCATGGTGTTTTCAAATGATGAACTTGTTATGATCACCTTGATTTTGATGAAGAAAACCACGAGGAAAGCCAGAATGGACACAATGTTCGAACCATTTACCGGCTCCCGTACTAGTGGTCTATCCCATCGCCAATATTAAGAATACTACTTCCACAATATAAGCAGTGCGACTTTAAAATAAATATATCATGAAGGTGGCGACAGGCTTACCAGTTCTCTTTTTGTTGCTTCTCAGCCGCTTGCATTCTACTTTTAGTCGTCGCGTACACGTCCTCATTCGCTTGCACTCTCATCTTGCAGGGAAGCGAACCAACACTCTCGAGGCACCGGCTGAAAATGCGGAAGAAACATACATTTATGAAAGCATCCTCTCGGAATAAGATGTAGGTAGAAAAATGGTGTATTATACGGTTGTGGTTCATTCGTTAGGCTCAAAACTCTTCCAGTACGGAAAAATTGTCACTAGCGCAGCTCTGACAAGG
The DNA here is from genome assembly GCA_031894815.1 of Creontiades dilutus. Taxonomy (NCBI): domain Eukaryota; kingdom Metazoa; phylum Arthropoda; class Insecta; order Hemiptera; family Miridae; genus Creontiades; species Creontiades dilutus. The sequence goes on from JAVIWC010008057.1 coordinate 670,551, forward strand.
GAATTTTCATGGATTTTCAATCAATTCAAAATACGATCTTTCTACTCAAACTAGAATTTCCGTGAAATAGTATTACTTCCCCTTTTAAAGGGGAACGTAAAAAATGAAAATAGAGAACACTAAAATTGAAATGTTTGTTGTTCTGATTCAGAAAATGTTGGCAAGTGATTCAATGAATTCTTCGTGAGAAAATTCGTAGGGAACACAAATTATTACGTCCATCCAAAAATGTACAAACCATCATACTAGGAAAACGGTTTGGAGAATCGCTTTAAGCGGTTGGTCTCCTTCGATTCAAAGTTGAAAAATCCATTGAAAATTTCATCAAAACGGGTTTCCAAATATAATTTGAACGATTTTTGAAAATTTTAAAATCAATTTTGAAATAGGTTAATTTTGCAAGTTGAGGAAATTCAGTAAGGGAGAGATTTAAATACCTACAACATATAGGTCAGCCACATTAGATTAACAACACAGAATCCATTTTAAAATTTAAAAAACAATTTCCTTGTGATTTTTGTTAAAGCTTTTCTTTCTTAAAAATTCTACATTATTGACTCCAATTTTTGACATAACTAAAAAATTTCTCTATAAGATATTTATTGGTAACGCCCTTCCAAGGAGCTTTCTCTCAGCTGACATTGGATTCTTCAAACAAAATAGTACTTAGTTCATAGCACCACATTATTTGGAATAGATCCCATAAATTAGACGATAGAAATCGTTAAAAACCAAAATATACTCATTCTACAACATTCTACGAACAATAGGCAATCATTCACAGCGATTAAAATAGTTCATTTTTATAAACCATCATTTGAACTTTGAAATGGTTTTTGAACGTGATTTAATTGATTTGCTGTGTTCAAATTTTAGGAAAAAAAAAACGCTGCAAATTCTCTCACTGGGGTTTATTATTCAATTTTATTCATTTGGCTTGCATTCATGATTTGAATTTCCATATTGATACACCCTTTGAAACGTAAACCATGAAATTTTCAGGGGGGGGGTTAGCAGTTTTTCTTTCAAGAGCGATTACAATGGTTTATTATTGAATAATAAACCAAAATGCTAACGAAAATAGCTTAAAAAGGTGCTGAGACTTCATTAAAATGATCAAAACGTGGTACACGGCTGCCCCAAATACTATATTTTGAAAATGTTAAAACTGCTCATACTCACTTCTGCCCGGAGTGTTGGATGCATTCAAAACTTCCCTGAGGCCCCTCCATGTCCGCATTGCTGGAGAGGCTGAATTTGAATTTGGCAGCAGAAGTCCTAGATTGACATCCTGGTAGCGAAAATTGCTGGAACAAAAAGAAGAGACATTCTTAAGGCCTGCAAACTTGAAGGAAGTCGCTAGATGAAACGATGTAATGCATATTGGACAGTCCCTTAGTGTGATGAAATAGAATGAATTGATCATCTAAAATGAAAGCGTTTCGTCCACTAAGGCAGACCAAAACAGTAGGCCTACTTACTTACAATGCTGAATGACAATGCATTGTAGAAAGATGTAATGTTTTCTCACTGCTATCACAAACATTCTCATGAGCATTGACGAAAAGAACCCACTAATCCATGGACATGACTGATCCAGGCTTTAATATTTTAAGGTGGGATATATTGCATTCTAGAAGTGAACACTAACAGCTGTTTCCTACCCTGTCTAGTGTAGTTTCTAAGATTTAAAGAAATACATTCATGAAAGAGGATGAAGTAGATGGCAGGTTGTCGAAATCAAAAATGTCACGGATTAACAATCGTGTAGAAGAGTTAAAAGAAGAGACATTCTTAAGGCCTGCAAACTTGAAGGACAGTCGCTACATGAAATGCTGTAATGCATATTGGACAATTCCTTAGTGTGATGAAATGAAATGAATTGATAATCTAAAATGGAAGGGTGTTTTTTCGAGAGCTAATTGTGGCAGGTCCAAGCAGTAGGCCTATTCACTAACAATGCAGAATACAATCTATTCCAGAAAGACATTGTAATGTCTTTGTAATATCACAAACATGAGCATTGACATGAGGAACCCACTAATCCAAGGACATGACAAATCTGAGTCGCTGAGGAGAGAAAAAACGGTAGTTAACGTTTATTTTAGCCGTGAGGGACCACATACTCGTGCACTGATGCAGCCATTTGATAATCTTGTACGAGATATTCATTTTTTAGTTGAGGTTGTTTATGATAGAAGTAGTAGTACATTCTTAGCTGTTCAATAGTCAAAAGAGTTCTATGAGTCATTGGAAAACCATACCAAATAACTCGGATGGACGTACGGACGAATCATTGGAATCTATCTCTCGTTGTCGAACCTCACTTTAACCGAAACTGTCCGGATTTCTCTTTCCAAATATTTTGATTCGTTGGCTTAACGGATATCAATAAGAAGGCTCAGCCTTGTAGTAGGTGGGTAGAACAGTTGGGGACCCGTCCCAAGGCTTCATCCATCCAAGGTTAGGTCTTTAACCGGTTCACTGACGGTCTACTACGACTCGGGTCTACAAGCGACCCCATCTCCCACCTTTGAGATACAATACAATTTTTTTGTTTCATTATCGCGGGCATTTTTTTGACGATCAATCCTATAAGAATGGTTAAAAAATTCATGGGTCTCGCAACGACGCAATAAAAATGTATTACGACGGGCATAAAGCGAAGAATTGCTTTGTAAAAGAAACAACCTTAGTTCTTGGTTTGAAAATGTAAAACGAATTGCATTATAAGGCCTAATCATAGAAAATGACAATGTTCATTGGATGATGAAGTGATAAGTCAATAAGGAATTCGGCATAATCAGATTTTTATATCAACCAAGCCAATTCTCTAGAACCGAATCCATAACAATGCTATGAACAAGGGTAAACATAACGATAAGAAATACCACAAGTATGAAAAAATGCCTAACTAGCTTGTGGTTTTCAAACGAATCCGTGCCCGAGATACTTCCGGATAAACAGCACGTGACGATCTAATAAACATAAAAGACAATACAAATGCGATGTACCTGACGTATCGAGAGAATTGGATACGAGAAGGCAAATTCCTTCGTTTGGTAGAGAACGAGGCCATATCTGTAGCGATAACCTGAACGAACGTTCTACATGAATATTATTCGTTGTAGATAAGTACAGCATAACGACTATGCGGCTCAGCGTAGTTCAAAGAGAAAAAGAACAAAATAATTAGGTAAATTTGTAAGTCCACGTAAAATTATTTTCCTGTTGCTGTAAATGGATGGTGAAAATGGGCACACAGTTTAAGGCAATTAGTGCAAGGGCCTTCGTTAAAGATAGATGGATACCTTCTGAATTCCAGAAGAGGAACTAGGATCCTGGATGAGGGACTGAAAAGTTACCACCAAGAAAAGCAAAGCAGCTTCTGAAAGTAAACCACATCCACGGGAAATGGTTGAATTCTTTCAATACGATTTACAAAGCCCTAAAAACTATTGCGCTTGTTGAAATGACAGATCTCCAGATTGTCCAGTAAATGAGAATCTCTGAGTGAAGACACAAAAAACCATAAGTTCCGATTCCCCAGTACTGGAGATGTATGGCTCATTCGAATCCCCATTCCCTCGTACAGGTGTTGGAAACAGTGAAATGTGAGGAGCATTTTGCACGATTCCATGAAGGCAGCAGGAGGTCATGTTCAGGATAGGACTGAAGCAGAGAATTCGGGCAGTGCTGCATTCTTTTTTCCGTGAATCATAGAGTTATCTCCAAACTACGGCCCGCGGGTGAATTCGGCTACTGCCAGAACGTGATGACCAAGGGAATCAAGAGTTTTGCCAGACAAATACTAGACGTTATAGCTTTTCCCAGTCAAATTAATACATTTCCCAGTCGAATTAATACTTTTCCTAACCAAATTAATACTTTTCCCAACCAAATTAATAATACTTTCCCTACCAAATTTATCATAAACATTTAGGAAAATAGACAACGCAAAGCTTGCAATCCAACGAATAATGAATGTACTCGTATATATTATTTTATAATACAAATTATTGGCAGAAAAAATATAGGTAGTTTATCATCTTAGTTGAGAAATTTGAACAATCCGTGGGGGACAATATACCTACGGCTCTTGAAACTGTTTCTCCGAGGGATTGATCTCGGGTGGGCTGAGAGATATCCTCTAACTGCCGTCTTAATCTTGGCAAATGCATAACATTCACTATTCGTTGGATTGCAAGCTTTGCGTTGTTCTATTTCCTTCATTTTTCAAGATCAATTTGGTGGAACAACTATTAATTTTTGGTTGGGAAAAGTATTAATTTGACTGGAAAAGTATTAATGACTGGGAAAAGCTAATTTCCGGGACAGCGCTACTACCCCGACCTCAACGTATCTAAGCGAACAAACCTTTTCAAAAATGACACATGTCAAATCCAAATATCGCGCAATGCTTGCAGAAGAACACCTAAAAAATTTGCTAACGATTGGAACAACAAACTATGATTCTAAGTGGAAAGACATTGTAAGCAAAAAACGATTGCACACATCACATTAGATTGGTTTTCCAAAAATATTTTTTTGAATGTAAATAATTTTAAATAAATTAATACAAAATATATTTTTTATATACAAATAAGTTTCGTTTCCAGTATTGGGCCTAATTTTTAATTTGTCAAATTCGTCTAGGAGCGCTTTAAAACCTTAATTTCAACTGTGTGACTCGCAAAAATTTCCATTCCCGAAAATTCAATGGTTAAAATTTTTATTTGAACAACGAAAAAGAAACCATGGAATTAAAAAAATATATTTTATCACTAAAAACTATTTTTTTGTTCCTATACCTAATAGGCCTAATTTGCATTTGTCAAACTCGTCTAGGAGTGCTTGCCCTAATTTTTAAAAGGAGAACGACCCCAGGGGAACAGCCAGCAAGAATGATTTCTGCTTATTGGAAAGTATAAAAGGGGAGGAGAGTTTTCTGTGATTCACAGAAAAATATTGTTCATTCATTAAACCGTAAATTTGACCCTTCAAAAGAAGGACGTGATTGGTATCTAGCTTACCCATGTGACTTCCGCATTATTTTTATAATTCAAACATGGCTTCTCCAATGAAGTTGTTTTTAAGCCCGAGGATATCAGAAAATTGCTGGAGGATCAGGAAGAATGTTTCACAACTTGGGACAAGCCCATGAGATGAGCATTTTGAGTCCACAAGGGGTAATGTATAATTATTCGACCGTTCGAAAAATAGGTTCGGCAGACGGTATGGCTGCAGGGCCCCTTCAACGGGAGGTCTGAGCTAGATCACACGGCTGGCGGCAGTCCAAGTATTTTTATCACGAATGCAATTATAAGATTTGGAAGAGCGATTTACATAGAAAGTCTAACTAATGCAGTTATAATAAACCTCCTTGTAATAACTGGCAGCGGTTTTTTCTTCCTTTCGTCATTTGGAACAACATGAAATTACTTTTTTGGTTTTTGAACCATTGGGATGCATTTTGCCTGATTGTGCGGGTACTGTTGATGTAAATATCAATCTGAAGAAAGATGTAGGCGGTGAAGCAGAGTTTTGTGCCTTCCAGGGTGGTAGAAAATCCCGAGCATAACGGGATAGGTCAAAATCAAAAGGACGCCCGTAGACAGATGGTATCAGGACACCCTACGTGAAAAACATTGGGGTAGGGAACAGACAGGCGCAGGGTTGGAGCGCAAGGTGACGCACGAGGGACGAGCGAAACATAATAGAAATAGCCTTGAAGTTTCTTTTGAAACGAACATGGGAGAAGTTTGAGGAGAACGGGCGAAGGGAGCACGCGAGATTCTTTTGGAAGTGCATCGGTTTCGAACTTGGGAAGCTCTCTCAGGTAAATCTGGGAGAGGGCAGGTGGTAGACTTGGGACAGGTGTCCACCTCCACGTGTCCTTCCACACAGCCGACACGTGTGGGGCGAGGAAGAGGAACTAACAGGGCAGACATTTCTGAGGGGAAAAGACTGGGTACCTACTTACACTACCTAAGCCACAGTATCCTAAGGATGTCAACTGGTGATTCAGCTGACCACACTCTCCAAGTAGTGCGCAAAATGTGGCATCTATTTTGGTTCATCATGTTCAATAACGAGATTTTGTAATTGTATAGCCAAAATTCCCCCTCAAACTTTGTCATTTTAAGTTTCAAGGTGAGTAGATTCGAAATCTGCAGACCGGCCGCCGTATGGACCACAAAAGAGCTTAAAACTGATGTAAAAAATCCGATCTTTCGCACATAGACTCCAATAGAGGTCTAGTTGGTCTTAACCTCCAGCCAAGCCGATTACCTTACGTGATACGTGTTACATAGACGCCGTGTAACAAAAACTGGTCCAAAACGCGCAGAAAACATGGATTTTCCAGGTTTTCACTGAAATAGGCGCGTGGAGTGTGATTAAAAATTAACATAAACGCAACCATCAAGCAGGAAAAATAATAAACCTTTGTGAAATAGCAGCTTTTTAAAAATCTTCTGCAAGACTCTGGGCGACTGAGGAGCTTGCCGATCAAATTTCATGTCTATAGCACTAAATTCAATCGATGTTAACGTAGATCTCTCAAGGTTCAAGTATCATGTACTTACCTATAAATTTTGTATTCAGCAAATTGAAACTTGGTCAATATTTTTGCAAAGGATGATAAAGTAGATTAAGCTTCAACACAGTTAATCCACTAGGTCTGGGATTTGTGAATTCTTTTAATGAGAAATTGCCAACAACCGAATGTAGCACGCTAGAGTTAATTTTTTTAATCTGCATAAATACAATTAGGTCAACTAGTCTATGTAATTTGTAAATATTACAACGAAAATGTGTCTAACTACCAATAATGAGAAAAGTGGTATGGATATTTTCACTTAACGTTCTGCAAGCATGTAATTATCTGATTAGGGTTGACGTGCCGTTGTACTTTCTCTTGAACACTGCCAACCATTCATTACGCAATTTTGGTTTTTAGTACAGGGCCCTAACATTAGTTGCGTGTTTCTTCGATAAGGCCCTCGTTAATATTTCATTTTTGTAACAACTGACCGTTATGAGCTTACTAATTACATTAGAATTCAATCATCCGTTTGTCGAACGATAAAATATCCCTTGCTCTCCTCGGATTTTGGTTTATTATTCAATAATAAACCATTGTAATCGCTCTTGAAAAAAAAAAAAAAAAATTAACCCCCCTGAAAATTTCATGGTTTACGTTTCAAAGGGTGTAGAATCCAAATCTGCAATAAAAAAATTTCCGTCCGTCCGTATGCCGTACGCACGATTTCTCCCAAACGGCTTGAGCAAAAAATCTGAAAAAAGGAAAAATCAATATTGGTCCGACAACGCCCCAATTCTTTAGCCAGCACTCTCACTTAATTTAAAGTGAGCCTTAAGGGTTGTCAAAGTTTTGTAAACTCCCTAAAAACCTCAAAAAAAAAGTCAAGGCGGAATAAATTTGGACTTTTACTTGAAGAACTTTCCATGAGGAATCGAATGAGCCCTTCCCAGGTCCGTAGCTCAAACCATTCCCGATGTATGGCCCGATTTATGTTGCCAACATTCGCGTTATTTTGGTTTATTATTGTTTTTGTTTCGATTGCAGTAACCTAGTGATGTAGTGAATTTGGATACTGGAGTGAACTCCTAAAAGGTTGCAAATTCTTTCACTGGGGTTTATTATTCAATTGGCTTGCGTTCATGATTTGAATTTCTACTAAGCTTTGTAGTGTGCGTGTTTCACAGGTGATAGAGCGATTAACGAATTTCAGGAGGCACACAAATATGATCAACTGATTAATCCAAATAGGTATTTTAGTTGAGAACAGATTTACGTGCTCTATGCATATCTCCTGAAATTCAATAATCGCTCTATCACCTGTGAAACACGCACACTCCAAAGCTTAGTAGAAATTCAAATCATGAACGCAAGCCAATTGAATAATAAACCCCAGTGAAAGAATTTGCAGCGTTTTTTAATTAGTACTCAGCTCTAAAATCGATGCCGAAAAAAAACATAAATTTGTTTGCGGCTAAAACTATTTGTAATAATAAAATCTCTTCAATATTGTATGTTCATGATTTATTCTCATTACTGGTATCCTGGATTATGTGAAATATTAGTAAAGTTTCTCAAGAACTTGAAGAAAGTGCCCTAAGTACCAACACGGTTGAGTATCTGGTATTCATCTTCGTATTCTACATCTAACAAAAAAATAGGTATCCATTCATCACGTGACCATGAACCTAATTCGACCAGTTGAGAGCAAGGTTCCACGCGAACGTTTTGGTCAACGTCCTTAACACAAGGGAATTGCGTATGTGCCGCATATCTCACCCGCATTTCGTCCCACCTGAAAATTTATTATGGATGCCGGTACCTACCTCAGCCATCGACATCAATCTTGCGGCCGGGCAAAACAAACCGACAACAGGACAAGACGAAATAACAAGTTACGCTTATCATAACTTGTTTTTCTCGGCCCTCGTAGACAGAGATTTTTCATTTTAAATGTATACCTCATCCCCGACTCAAACTCCGAAGGTACATTTAAATCAGGGGTTCTGGGTGCTTGATAATTGATAGCAAGGAATTTTTTTTCAACGAGGAACGGAAGCTTATAGTCATTTTCCGTAGAAATAACTATGGGCTATATATATATTAAAAGAGTACTGTAGTGTTTTAGACATCGTTAGTGAGGTTCCAGAAGATGCCAACCAAACAAACGGTTAAACCCTTGCGAGCACACCATTAAAGCGGACTAGAACTATGAACAGACAGTCGAAAGACCAAATCCAATTAAGTAGAGCTTAAGCTGGACCTTCCACTCAATCACGTATAAATTATGGAACAGTTTTTTCCTTGAAGCCCGCAACATGAATCTGATTTAGATCGAGAGTATTTTTCTATTCTTTACGGAATCCAAAATAAAAGGTAAGGGCTGGCTGGCAGGCAAAATAAAATCGGAAGGAGAGATTTTCCAGTAGTGAGATACTTGCAGAGCCATGTTCCATTGTTTGGTTTGAGATATCAGAAGGAGCTTTTCCAAAAAAGTGATTTGTGTATTCAATGAGCGGAATCGGTCCAACTTGGGTTTGGTTTTTGAGGCTCTTACGTCAACCCCATGACAGAAGCTTTTCCCCACCTGTTTTATGGTCGAATCCATAACAGTCAACCTAATGACTGCCGTCACAAGGCTTGGGAGAACGGAGGGGGAGACCATTAGCCCTACATATACGTATAAAAAGTAGAAAATGAACCCAAATCAATAATTTAGGAGGTGTTATAGAAATACATATTCAAGATAAGATAGATGTTTCGTTGTTGTCATCGAATCCCAAGATACATTTGGGAGTACTGGTACTGGGTGTTTTCCCCTAAGAACCCCTGGGGTTAAACGTACTGCGATTTTAGCTTTGTTCATGCTGAATTGTTCAGTCGATGAACGGTTCATCATGGAAGGTGCAGGCAATACAAAAACTGTATATAGATTTAGCGACACACAACAAGTTGGTTCGAATGCTGCACTTGGCCACCACGAAGAGCCACGTCCCTCAACTCCCATACTTGAATAGCGCCTGGAACCAAAAGCTGGCACGGACAAAAGTTTCAAGCCACCAACTTCACCAGCTTTATATTTTAATAAAACCAGACCTGTAGGGGTCTGTTGAGGTTGCACGAAACATGAAAGATTCACAAGGTGAATAAACAAAAGGTGAAACTTCAAGGGGTAGATATATTACTGTTGAACGATACCTCACAAAAAAAATCATTTAATGACGGTAGAACATGAAAGAGTGAAGAGAGCGTATTGGAGTGTCAAGGGAAACAAGAAAGTAAAAGCAGTTACTTTTATTGATCGAACGGTGGGATCAGCGTAAATAATGTAGCCACTCTTAACTCCCTCGGGCAGAGGACGAAACTCAGGCACTTATTGAGCTGATGTATCAAGTAACAGACGACGAATTTTAGACTATTGTTGGACGCGTACTGTTACTGTCTTACTGCTGTTTCGTGCCAGGCAGATTCATGGAATGAAGCATTCAACAGGGGCAATCGTACCATGAATTCACTGTACAAGTGGCTCTCAAATCATTCACTCAGCCTGAACATCGGGAGAACAAAATCCCTGCTTTTTAGCCGCTCCAGGGACAGGGATCAAGCTGAGAACCATGTGACAATCCACTCTTGTTCATGTGAGCTCTCTATGGCTCCTGAATGTGATTGCCCCAAACTTGAAAGATCGAGAAATGCGAGGTATCTTTGGGGTAACTCTTCACGACAATTTGTGGTGGGAGGATCAGGTGATTAGTCTGGTGAAGAGGCTTGAGAAGATTTATCCACCTTTAGGCCTAGTTTATCCTTCAAACAACTGAAATTAATTTATCAAACTCTTGTGCAAAGTGTGCTACATTTTGGTGTATTAATCTTGGGATCTGCAGCAATCCTCTACCCTCTGCGCGTCACACAGAAATCGATTTTAGAAGTGATCCTGCGCAAACACCGCCGTTACTGTACAGATGACCTCTTCAAAGAAGCAACTGTATTCTCCATCGACCAACTCCACATAAAGTCTGTGTTGATGTTCTTTCATGAGCATCCTGGTTATTTTTGCATCCCCCAGCAGCAACATGCGTACATGGTTCGTACATCCACTCGATCTGTGGTTCCTGGCACCTCTTCCCGGCTTATTAGTACAAATAGACATGCATACTTCAATCTTCCACTCCTCCTCCGTCACACCCCACCTGCTATGTGGCTGCCACAGAACTTCACGCGAAACACGTTCAAGAAACGCACATTCTCCTGATTGATAGAAGTAGGTCCACTTGATTCCCAGAAACTTTTTACCAGTGTATATAGAACTTGAGCAGGGGCAGCTAGATTCAGTGACAGCAGTTTAACTGGTAGAAATGCGATCAATGAATAGAGGCAACCTCCCACTCAACACGAACCTAGTTCAACGTGTGGGATAGTTCCGTGTTTAATTTATTATCACTTATTTCCGTATTTGACAAATTTTTTAAATATGTATTCTGTTTGTATTTAGGAGGAATAAATATAATTTTAATTTTCACTGTTACGGATTCAAAGAAAATGTATGAAGAAAAAATGGTAAAGAAAACAGGATATCTCTGCTTCAACGCAGATGGTACTACAGGACCTTATGTTAGTTGTTCTCAAGTTTAACTGTCCTACTTTTCTCGAGTTGGGATAACAGAGCAACTTTCATGTCAGGTTAGGCATAATACGAATGGACAACTTTTGTGCTAAGGCCGTGAACTTCCATCGACATTTCAGTGATTGATCATTTCTTACGCCACGAGACGGTGAGAAAACATTACGAAACAGTAACGAAGCTGAGGAGTTGCGGTGCGGGCTGACGTCTGCAGTTCTATAGTTTCGGAGTAACAGACAAATGAAACAGGAGAGTGCCAAGACCTTAACAAGTAGCTAGTGAACAGAAAATAAAATAACAAACGAGGTATACACATCTGACGTATTCGCATTTAGTCGAATTACAACTATCAACAATAACTAAAATTTGAGTTGTAGCTATTGGAAACTGTGAGAGTTATGGGGGTTTTACATTCAAAGAAATATACGCTTCAACATGCGCAGGGGGCATCAAAAATTTAAGAAAATGCTGTCTTAATGGACTATCAAGGACTACACCTCGAGCAATCAATACTGTCAGGCGAGAAGATTTTATAACAATCACATGATTGGATGCGCGTGAAACTTGAATAAAACTGGTATACGAATAAACACAAAACCACACGTTTTCAGAAAGTTATGAAATTCTATTTTTGGCAGGAACGCACCTTGGTTTTAGAAGCAATCAAACACAAACCATCAAGTACTAACGGTCAAGATGCACAACAAACGATTGCTCCATAATAAATCAATTACTGGTTTCCAAAAACTTGAGATTTCTGTTGAGAGTAAAACTATGGAATTCTTTGTTAGCCCGACCGCATCCACTTAGAACTGTCATGGTGACGTATCGACGCTCCTTAACTATTGGTTTGACTGACCAAACACCTACTCGTATTAAAAGAGGAAACTACAAATATGTACTGTTACGATTTCAGAGCTACTGACTATCGAGAGATTGTTATCGAAACCTTATAAAAACTTCCGAGGATAAAACCAGCTTGTGTGATGAATCAAATTTTGCTTTTTCACCACCGGGCTTAAAGACCATTTGAATTCGTGAAAGATGTTGACAGCTGAATGTCAATGTTTCTATCGTTGAATAATTTTCGTCTTTTGCCCATCAATATGAAGCCGTTTTTGAGAAAAACTACCACCACATTAACGACCGCTGAACTAGGATCGGCGGTCCAACTTTCACACGAGCTATCATGACTGCTATACTGTTCTCTTACGAAACCAAAACGTTGCTTTCGCTTTAGAAAAAGGTCGCATCGGACTGACTCCGAATTGATAATAATCGGGAATTCCGAAAATCCCGTTGTGAGAATAGACCATTTACAAGATGTGTCCGTGGAGGTTCTATCACACACTGAACTACTTTCATCTTGACGAGGATCTTTCAACAATTTATTCAAAAAGGATGTAGCGAAAGGTGATCGGTTTCCAAGTCCCACCTTAAGAAGCGAAAATGTTTACATAAGAACTTTTAAAAAACGCTGCAAATTCTTTCACTGGGGTTTATTATTCAATTGGCTTGCGTTCATGATTTGAATTTCTACTAAGCTTTGGAGTGTGCGTGTTTCACATTTGAAAGAATACTCATTTACCCCAGTAATAATATTGAATAATAAACCCCAGTAAAATATTGAATAATATTTTTTTTTCTTTTTTTTTAATGGTTGTCAGAATGCTTCAACCCGTGGATCGGCTATAAACTACAAGTATCCACATCGGCTATCACTCCAGTATCCACATTCACTACAACTCGACGCTATCGGCATCACTAGGTTACAAACAAACAATAATAAACCCAAAAAACGCAAATGTTGGCACCATAAATCGGGCCATACATCGGGAATGGTTTGACCTACGGACGTGGGGAGGGTCTCATTCGATTCCTCATGGTATGTTCTTCAAATAGGTAAATATTTAGGCCGATTCGACTTGTTTTGAGGTTTTTAGGGATTTTACAAAACTTTGACAGCCCTTAAAGGGCACTTTAAATTGAGTGAGAGAGCTGGCTCAGGAATTGGGGCGTCGTCGGACCAAGATGGATTTTTCCTGAAAATTTCAGAATTTTTGCTCCAGCCGTTTCGGAGATATCGTGCGTACGGCGGACGGACGGAAAATTTTTATTGCAGATTCGGATTCTACACCCTTTGAAACGTAAACCATGAAATTTTCAGGGGGGTTAGAATTTTTTTTTTTCCAGAGCGATTACAATGGTTTATTATTGAATAATAAACCAAAACGTACGGTGGCATTCCAACGACCAAAAGCCCCAATTTGCCAATATTTCGACTGCGCACATCAAGAAATATGTTGGCAACAGTTCAAGGTGTGGTTGACTTTGAAGGTCAAACGTTGAGAGAAAGATAGGATACATCCAAAATTAAAGAGTAAATTAAAAGAGTTGGTAACTCCCTGTTTTCCAGGGATATTTTACGTTTAATGTGGTCGATTCAGTTTTGGTACGAATGACAATATAGGATCCCCCAGTTTAAGAATGATCGGGGGAAAACGTGAGGCCTTATTCGTTGAAGATTACAGGATTTCGAAGAAAGACAAGCATTCCCTGAGTGGTTTAAACGCGTTAACAGTGAAAGGAATTCATTAAGAATGGAGGACATTTTGGTAAAAAGAGTGGACAACTTCAGCCTGGGCATCTGGATTGGTACTATGTAGAGTAAACCGCAATCGCATTCCGTTTTAACCTAGTTTCCAACAATACACGACCGATGTGCTCGATCGGATGCGAAATGACAGCACTAATGTGCAATAAATTATTTACAAAGCTGAACCCCTTCAAGGCCTTCACCGAAACCATTTACGTCAATAATGATCAAACTCGGTAAGCGGTATATTATTGACTACCTACTCTACATTAAACGAGGTTTATAAATGGGCGTCATTAAATGATTTTAACGACGTTTTTGCCCATTCTATCTGCCTCTTCTACCTATTTCAAAGGAACTCTATGTTCAAGTTAATTGTACATTATTTAGAGAGTTGATAAGAAAATTCAACCAGAACGGCACCTAATTATTAATTTCACCACACAGTGCGATCCTATCTCTACCGGCGGGCAGTGTGGCCATTTCACGAACTAGCGAGATAAAAGTCTGAAAACCAACTTTTTTTTAAAGTGAAAACTTCTCTACAGCTGGCTTGTAAGCCGAGATTTTTACAACGGAAGTGATTCAAGGTGGTAAATAGAAATTTATTATTCATTTTAGTAGAGAAATTAGATCAATTTTGATCTGTGAGAGTGAGAAAGAAAATAGAAAATTAGAGTTATCAACAGAACCATATCCATATATGGAACATCACAAGTGAAATAGTGAAAATATCGGCTGATGCTTTTTTAAATTAAGGTAAATTAAGTAAATATGAGGCTTAATATGTAAAATGTAGAAGTATTAATGAGTTTCCCAATATTCTTTGCCTGTGTCACATTCCAGGAGGACCCCAGCTGAGTGATACATAAATATAGTGTGGATGGGGTCTGAGCGAACCCCACGTGGTCTCCTATGTAACAATTTTCCAATTTCTTTTCAGGATTCATTTTGCGGGAAAGTTGGCTCTTAGAAGCTTCATAGGTGAGGGGGTTATTAGAGGGGAGTTGGAGAGGCAACAGAGAGAGGAAGAGTTATTAACGATATAAGATATTGGGGAAGAGGATAGTGAAGTGGGATACGAAATGGTGACAAACGATGATACAGAGCCCTACGATTTCTTTGTAGCTCCTGATGAAACTGTAGATCCCTTCCAACAGCCAGGTTCAGACTACTGCGAAGATGTGCGTTTTGGGAAAGGGAGGTGAAAACAATTTGAACGACTTTTCCAATGAGAAAATTGACAAGAGGGACTCCCAACGGAACATCACCCACGTTCCTGCACGTTCCTGGTTCTAAAGAGGATACCCGTACAGGCACAATGATCTCTTCTTTCCTGAATTTAGATAGATAGATAGTTTATTTACATCATTTTACACGTTACATTCTTCAATTGAATAATAACTGATGACCGAGCTGGATAGTGTAACACTGTGGCCCAGCCCGGAAACCGGAAGAATTATTCTTGCGTGTTGTCGACAAAATTGTCCTCCACACTTATGAGGAAATCAGTAAAAGACGGGACTCCCGAATTTGGAAAGCTATTCTGCAGCAGTTTCTTCAATTATTCATCTTGACGGGTAATTGAATGCATTTTTCAATGTACTCGTATCTTCATATGTCAGTCATGCAGCGACGTTTCACGAGGCTTGAAACTCGTAGTTACCACTTCATACATTGCAAGTCGTTTTGATTCTGGTCTGATACGGTTTGGTGATGGTTAGGCCAAAAATGTGAGTGGGGTCTGTGGAGACCCCACGTGGTCCACGGAGGGTTACTACGAAATCAAATGATATAAACTTTTGTCATTCTAGATTGGGAAATTATCACACTGGACGGCGTTTGTTTTGAGGTTTTAACAACCTGACGCTTTTTGGGTTGTATTCCAACCAGTTGCGGCTCCTGCCCTGCAACCCTGGGGGTGCACCGAGACTGTAAGGGACACGTAAGGGAACGTGGGACAAAAATGTGCTTTTCTCAACCAAATTCAATTTTCAACTACCAATATGCAAAGGAGATCAATCTTGTCCGCTTGCCTGGCATCAAATCGTGAAACAAACAACTCAATCCTACCTTTAAAAGAAGTTCGCTAGTAGGTACGTAAATCCCTCTTTTGAAGTTAAACTTCAGAAAACCCTGTTTTGCAACAGTTGAAATTCATATCTGCCCAGCAAGAACCATCGTGGGGGTGAAAGCCTAATCACATATCTTTAACCCAAGCTACGTTCCTATTATTGCAAATGTTATTGCAATGACGACAAGAGAAGCAGAAAGGTTTATTACATACCTCACATCCGCAGAGCCAATCTACTTTTTCATAGTACAGAGGGTTGAACTTGCGAATCGTGGAACGATTTCTGCTTGCCTTTTTTGTTGCAGTCCTGTCATTAGTGGCATCGCCAAAAATCGCTCTTTGCTCCACCAACAATTCAGCGAACTCACGCTTTAAAGCACTTCATCGCGCATTTACAGCTACAAGTCAGTCAGTCACAAGAGTTGGGGACAATCAACTTATAATAGGATAAGAGTGTGTTTTGGTGTAGATGCTTGCATTCTAGCGGTTGATGAATGACTAAGTATGCTCCCAGAAATTTTCGCGCGTTTTATTTTGGACGCTCTCGTTGGTTCATTCTTTGACCCCGGAATGAATCAAACGCTGTGTTCTACGTCCAAGCTCCGCCCATCGGAGTACGGCTGACATATATGCCCCTAATCCCCCTCACTAAACTCACGACTCCACCATCCTCTCACCCATCCTGAGGCTCTGTGAATTTGGGACGCTTCTGCTCTTCAATCAGGATTCATGGGAAATAGTTGGAAAACAGTGTGATAATACTATACTTTAAATATTATTATTATCAGGTATCTTTTTCATTTTGGGCAGGGATGCGCCTCTGCTCCTGTCAACGGCCTCCCCTGATTCTAACGTTTTGAAATCTGATTACAACCGAGGCTATCTCTGTGTTTTCCCAGATGTGCAGGGGAATCCAACTCTCTAAGCAGGTTGCGTCACTTGAATACTTTAACCTCGACAGTTCCGGAACGTCGTGATAGGGGATCACGGAGGTCCGTAGATGAAACAAGGTAGACTGACGAAGGTAGGCTCATCTTGTTTGTCTCACCGACATGAAGAAGTGACAAGACGCTAAAGGTAATGAAGTGCATAATTATGCGGAGGAGCCGGGTTACGATCTCGACAATCGGACGCTCTGTTCTTCTCCGGGAGTCTTTTTATCGCTCCGGGCTACGGAGAAATGGCACTCACGTATGTCATGGTGACGCGAATGCCAAGTCCCGCATAACGACATCCGCTTCTTAACAACTTGTTACGAGGATCAGATCTTGGATTCAACATGAAACTAACCACGAAGAGAAACATGAGTGACGACGACCAACTCACTCAGCAGATATTGGAAACAAATAGTTAAATTGACAGAATGCATCACAATAATTAGAGTGTCATGGAACGATTAACCAGCACGAGTTACCAGTCGGTAATACACACAGAGTGCGTTATAAGTGAAACAATTTGACAATAAATTTCGGGTAAGTTGATAACATTCGAGATTTTGTTACAAAACGAGTTGTGGGGAACATTCAGGCAGGATTAAGATGGTATATTTACCCCAAGTTTGCTTCATCTAAGTGTAAACCCTAATTTTTCAAATTACTATTTTAGATCTCTGACTCCCAAATTCTTCTATATATGCGATATAAGTGAAACAATTTGACAATATGTAAGTTGATAACTTTCGAGATTCCGTTAAAAAAGAACCTACCTAGGTCATTTGGTATTGAACTGTACATAACCCCCAGCGTAAAGAAACACTTTCCGTTTCTAATGTTTTCTGATCTGAAAAATTGTAAGTTGGTACTAACTTTGTTATACCATGTCAAACAATTTAACCCAGTTCCTGACGGGGCATGGTTATTATCGGTCGTTCCTAAAGAATATAGGGAAGACTTCCGAGGCAAGGTGTGTGTACTGCCGAATGGGGGACGATGATGTAGAGCACACATTCTTTATATGCCCAAAATGGCAGCAGCTAAGGCAGGAATTGGTTGGAGTAATAGGTGATTTCAGCCCAGAAACAGTGATAGAAAAGATGATACAATCTGCGGAGAACTGGAGTACAGTCAGCACGTATATCACTATGGTGCTTGAAGAGAACTTAGCGAACAGAAGCTGGGAATGAGCCAGGGTAGAAGTAGTGAAGACCAGGAGGAACCCTCACGAGGTTAAAAAGGGGACTGTCCCGAAGTAATGCCAAAAAGCAGTCCCGGGACAGTCCTAAAAGAAGAGAGGAAAGGTGTTTTTTAGTCGGTATGCCACGATGGAGACCCCGACATAGGGTGAGGGGGACAGATCTTTTGATGTACCCCTCACTGTCAGTCCAGTAATGGATTTTTCACCAACCTCAAAAAAAAAATAAGAAAAAAAGCATGTCAACGCTAATGCCTACGAAAAACACAAGTAAAAACATTCTTTAAGCATAAAACCGTTAAAGGATAGAAAACGGCTTTCAATCTCTAAGCATGTGATTACTGACACAGACTGGACACTGTAGGTAACGGTTGTTGTTAAGTAGGTGATCGTTGTTCATGTAAACAACAATACTCAATCACATAATTGAGTTTAGGCTAATTCAAAGAATAGGTAACGCACACCTCTTATCACGATCTTATCAGATAAGATCGATGTGTCCTTACATCGATCTAATTATCGATTATTACATCGATATAATGCCATCTTGAAACGATTATCACGACCATTGTACCTTCACCCGACACCAGTACGATCTTCTGATCTATACTTCACTAGAAGGATTGATGTAGGATATTTTTTTGCTTTTGAGATGCGAGCGTAGCGAGCATCCAGACCACCAAACTAGACGGTAGGAGATTTTTGCTTTCAAACCAGAAATAGTTGCTTTCATTCGTATTAATGTTTCTTTTAATCCCGGATCAGACACCGATATTCTAGCCCAGCTGAGATGTTTTTTTGTTTCGGACAAAACCCCCATATTGTTGCACAGCTGAGGTATTAATCAGATGTTTAATAACACGTTTCTTCGATATATCGATACCGTGGACCTATATCGATATCGCGGGTGTGATAACTTATCACTGATAAGAGGTGCGTTACCTATTCTTTGGATATACCTTGAGTTTATTATAGATGTTTACTTTCCCCGATCAATGCAGAAGTTGGAAGAGTTTTTACAGATATACTTGAACAAATGCTATCTTCGAATCAAGCATCGTTGAGTTTTCTCCGTATACGAAGTAAGGGGCGCTCTTACCGTTAACGGGGAAAGAACAACGGGAAGAGCAAATGTACAGGGTTGATAAACTACGTTAGCCAGATAGAATTCGTGGGCAAGGCACTCTTAAGGCCATCGAAACCATATTATGCAAATTCACAAGAGAGCGACCAAGTTAAACAATACCAACTAAATATTTTGTATCGATCTCTTACGTCAGGCAGGTTCTGTTGCTCGCAGAATGCGGTGATGAGCATCCGCCTTCGCAATTCCTAACGGTGCAAACTTGAGGCCCCCGAAGGTGACACCTCATAACCGTCTTCAGTTGCCAAGGACGCGAATATGGAACGTCCAACGGGGCATTGGATGAATGCAAGAGTACCACCTAACCTTCCTATCCTTTCGTTCAGTGTTTCACCTTGCGGATGACTAAGCTTTGTTCAAGGATTCCGAAATTAGAATCCGTTCCTTATTATTTACGACGAAGACACGGATTTGAATAGGCCGAAGTGTGTGGAGCGAGACAATCGGATCCCCCCCGTAGACGATGGGAGATAAACATTTCCATCAGCATCCAAACAACTCATTATCTGTCCCATCGACTCCGGTCGCCCCTCCCGGTATCTTGGCCTCATAATTCGAGCAAGGACAGCTCGAG
Organism: Creontiades dilutus; assembly: GCA_031894815.1. NCBI lineage: Eukaryota > Metazoa > Arthropoda > Insecta > Hemiptera > Miridae > Creontiades > Creontiades dilutus. The sequence goes on from JAVIWC010008057.1 coordinate 690,234, forward strand.
AACGACAAACAGAAGAACGGAATGAATTATAGACGAGAACAAACAGCCTGTGAACTTCAAACCATCATCGGTCACAACATGTTCTCCATTGTTATCTCGTTATATCCATTAAACACGGGTAAAGTCATGAGTCGGTTCTTCAGGATGTAGGAAATACAAGCACCTATTTCTATTTACTAAACTTTTACAGGAAAACATCGCGATAATTGCACCCTAACTTCCAAAACTTGAAGGAAAACTAAACGACCAGCCTGACAATTTTCCATTCTATCCTACTTGTTCTTGTGACTTGTATAACTTGTGTTCCTCCGATGTAATTTCTTTCAAGGCACAATCAGAATAATCTTCATGAATCAAAGTAATTCACGCACAATAACGTTTGCCAGTAACTCGTGAAGAGGACCCTGTCTCTTAAACAAAATTCGCTCTCTTATAATGACTTATATCTTTTTCATAATGAAGCAGATCAATGGATTATGTTTTACGAAAAATGTAGGAGAACGGGATAAAACATTGTCCAGTATACAATATTGAATTTAAAAATGATTAATATCGAGTTTTCAAGAAGACTTACCCCTTCATTTCCTTGGAATTGTATGGTCGGCGACTGACTGCATTTATTCTGAAACAAAAATGATCGGTTTTATTGTGAATCCGTCAAAATTCATGAAGTACGTAGAAAATGGAAAAAAATCAAGTATAATCATTTAGGAAAATATAATTAATTGTGTAAATAAATAATCTAAATTTATTCAAGCTTCCTTATTGATATCTGTTTGATATCACAGACACCAGTAAAGTGCAGTGCGAACGAATAATATGATTCCACCGTTAATAGGAAAGGGAGATTTCAAAATTTCGGTCACATTTATGTCACTGGTCAGTATTGCCGTCGAATTCAGCTGAATGCAGTTTTGTAAATTTTAAAATTTCTCCCTCGTCTGGATGTACATGTTCCATGGATAAATATGGAAAAGTTGTCCCTAGAGGACCCAGTAGAAAATACCAAAGTGCAGATTTCTCACTCCCTACTGCTGTCACTGATATAGGTGTACAACATCCATCATCACTACTCAGCGAAATATTTATTGGGGCCTTTATATCCACTAACAATTTGAGGAATATACCATCTAAAATGGATCCGCCTCAGAAAAATTGGATCAAAGCAAGTCGCCATTCAGTGTCACAGGGTTTTTCTTCACTCCCTGCAATGCTTTGAAAAGTAGCCCACAACAAGCAGGAAAGGGTGTTAATGAAGTTGCTTCTGTTCTGTTGACATCCCTAATTCAAGATGGTCCCACTGCTGGTGGTTGGATTTTGTCTAGACCTTCCCAATCAGTTCTAGGGTCTAGTCAGTTAGGGTTTTTTAACTCCCACTCCTTACTCCAATAACATTCTGACTGTGGTATTTGAAACTTGATCACACTTGTTGACAATTGGTGCAGTTGTTGGAAGTTCGTTGACAACATTTCGGTTCAACCAGTTTCAATTGATTTGTGGCCTGTAAAGGCGGTGAAAGGTTATAGCCTCACTCCCTACAATATCCATAGCCTCATAAAGCATAGGGAGTGAGATCTGCTTGTAGTAAGTTTGCTAAATTTGACATGGAAACCGTAGTATTAACTGTAGCTAAAATTAAGCTAATTTGTGCTGTTCCATTCATCTAAATGGAAAGAATTGAGCGGCGATTCCCAGGGAGGTTGGAGGCTCAAGAGGGGAAAAAATAGTAGCATATACCTCACTCCCTACAAAAGTTTATTTTTTCAAAATGGCGTATCAGCAGTACGGTTCAAGATCATGTATACTCACTTGGATAATACGCCGAGAGAACTACAGTGATTGATTAGGAACGAGAGAATTGATCAAGTTTCAATTTTTTCTCAGAAAGGTCAATACCCAAATGTGATTGAAATTTTGAAATGACCCGTACACCTTCTGAAAGGGCATTTAGTGAATGATATTTTGTGTTTGGAGATAGCAAATAATCTTCGGATTATATCGTATCTCCTCTCCACGGAGATAGCATTGTGACACATTATCATTCCCGTAGAACAGTTTTGTGATCTTGTAGAATTTACACAAACTAAAATGAGTGATTCACAATCTCAATTGCTCGCAAACATAATGGCCACTTCTTATTGACGTACGATAGCACTCATTGTAATTTATTTAAAGTGATACGTGATTAATAAATAGACAACCAACAAATCGCAAAACTTTCTGTTGGAATTTGAAGAAACAACAAATGATAATTTATCATGTTTTCTCTGTATAGAAGATATTAACTGCCAACTAACAGAAGATATTGTTCACACTACTCATTCGAAATAAACGTAAAAACCATATTGAAGGTTACTAAAGTGAGATAGGTTGAATGCACTTTCGGATTCATTAACGTTATTTGCATGAAGTTCAATGTTATTCACAGAACCGAAGATTCAAAAATTCATTTTCAAAAACTCTCATTTAATTTGCAAATATTTGTGCAAAATACTTGTGATTATTCAATACGAATTCACTAGTTTGAATGAGAATCTCCGTTTTACTATGAAAATCATTTATATTTTTTATTATTGTCATGAAAACAGTAAAATAAGAACGGAGTCAGATAGAACGTTGTCTACATTTCCACGAAAATAATGAGTTACGCAGTCGAATCGATTTCGATCAGTAACAAACATGATCTGAAAGTACATCACAGAAAGCACATCTTATAAAGGCCCAGGTGAAAGGAGATTGAACGCTATTGGCTCAAGTAAGTTCTTTGGGTTAGGTTAAAGATAAAATTAACGTTCAGGATAAAAGTGGGGTTTATAGATTAAAATGTTCATGTAGGCTTGAGTATTCTGGTCAAACTGGTAGGAAATTTAGGGAACGAATGAAACAGCATGCAATAGGTTTCCAGGGACAACAAAGGCGATTCTGCCTTTGCAAGTCATCCAAATCCATAGCTCCAATCCAAGCAATCCACTCCAAATCCATAGTCCAATCATAGCTTCATTTTCGATCTGACAAACAGGCAATATGTAGAATTTCCTCAATTTTGCCCAAAGGAAGCTATTTCAGATGGGCTAGAAAAATTCGAAAATGTTTAAATGAGGTTATTCCTCAAAATATTTCACTATTAATGGGTTCATTCTTGCCATAAGTTTGACTCCCCCTCTTCATAATGTTACTGTTTGTGCCTTCACTTTGTAAGCCTCGAGTGGCACTGGTTGGTCCTCCCCGCCCCTTTCACTTCCTGAACCAATAGGATTCAATCTCCTTTCACCTGGGCCTATACAAGATGTGCTTTGTGATGTACCTCCGGTTCATGTGTTGTTACTGACAGCAATCCAACCGTCGAAATCGATTCAACTGTGTAACTCATTATTTTCGTGGAAATATAGACAATGACAATTCTATCTTACTCCGTTTTTATTTTAAAGGGTTCCCACAACTTCGTCGCGAGTGGCTTAGTCCGTATGAAATCAGCTGTAAGGATGATGGAATACTGAAAGCAAGACTAAGGAATGTCAATTCACCTTCAGTTAATAGTAGCAACTGTCATAACACAGAATTAAAAGTTATTGAACTCGAAAACGAGAAAAAAAGCGACGGTGAACTGTGATTTATAATCGCAAAACAATTCTTCCTTCGGAATTAACTTCAGCTGTAGTTCTATTACTATAAGAATTGATTGGGGGAAGGTTACCGATCGTCGGGAAAAAGCCTCTTTGATAAAGACGAAGATAAAAGAGTTTTATGGCCGTTTTATGAAGGTATGTCAAGTCAACATTTTGTTATTAGTTTGCGATTGTGGATTACATTGGTGATACCTAGTAGTTATTAATCAACAATCAAATCTCTAGTTTGTCAAACAATGATGATTTTTAACAATAGTTGGGATATGGGATGATTGGCACTGGCCACTACTCACTAGGCTTAGAATGATAGCACTTCAAACGGCGACAAAACTTCTTTTCCAAATGATATCGTATCATTTACATTACGTAAGAGTATTTTACAACAGGCTTCAATGGTTTTAATGTTGATCACAACATTATATATCAATACATAGTAGGTCTGAATCGCATTACACATTGTAGTCGGTGATGGTTAAGCAGTTTAATTAACGATATTTATGAAATAGTGGAGGCCGAAGAGGTTTCGCAAAGAGTGGGTGCAGTATTAAGCATTACGCAAGTGCCACCCCCACTGCACGAAGCTCCCAAGCAGTCAGATCCTGGTCGCTGGTTCCAACAGAAGGTGAAAGCGTTTGGAAACTAATTATTTCATCAAAATGCCCACACCCGACTTCTTTTCTGCCTCAAGTGGGATGGAATTGGAGCTCAAGACTCGGTAGTTCCCACTAAACGTGCCACGATGACCGCTTTCAATTCGACAAGCTGAGGCAACCTCAATCTCACTGCAGAACGTGATCAGATTAGTGTTATCATTCAGCTGTCAAAATGCATCGTATCATGGTGCTTTGGTTTTAGATTTATCAGAAGAATGAAAATGCATCTACCTTACAAAATGTAATAATACCTCCAAAAGATCAGTAGCACGTACTTCAACACAAAAATGCAAAACAACCATACGAGACTAATTCTATCACCCATTGGCCTTTGATTCAATTCAATCTGATTCTTCGTTGAATATATTTATATTTCTCATAATTTCACTAATCAGAGATGGTAAACATAAGTCTGAATTAAAAACAGCGAAATAAATCACTGCCCACAAATCAATTTTCAATATTTTCTTGTATATGATGGAATGTGTTATCTGACAGACTTTTCCATTTCAACTCTGTAATCCAATTTACCCCACAATTCTACATTCGTGTTACATAAATCCATACTCAATCATGGTTCTATACCTTAAATCCTACGCTACCCTACAATATCCCATCAAACTTGGATCTCCACATTCAGGCAGCAAGACATAATCGTCCCAACCCAATTCCAACCTCCCAAAATGCCTCCTCGTTAGTGTACTCGGCGATTTACACCCATCAATGAAGTGGAAAGCGTTCTCAATATTCCCGCTACTCCATACATCGCATTGCTGGCTGCTGTTGGTGTTTAGGGGCGGTACTTCAGTGCCAAGAGATCTCCTCTAATCTTGAAGAGTCACCTACAGTATCGGAAACGCCGAAAGAGGTGTCATATCGCTCTCTGGTCTGAGAGTCATGTATCGAAGATGCATCTGAGAAGAGCTTTTTGGACACATTCTGCATGAATTACACTGGACACTTAGTTCGCACTCTCCTCTATCAGTTTTTCATTCGCTCAAATTTTCGAATTGTCTACCTATCAACGAATTTTTTCATTGTGACTAATATTTTTCTGTGATACCACTGAAAAACTGTTATTGAAGTGACATGAGTTGACATGCGTTTCTTTTGCGTTGTCTTCATATCTTTTCAACCTATGATGAATTTGAATGAATCTTAATTCGTGCATATAAGTTTACAAGGTCAAAAAAGTGTAAATCAATACTATAGTGGCTTGGAGTTTGTAATACAAGCTAGATGTTGTTTATTTTTCATTCAGCAACACCGATTTAACTAGTTATCTACTAGTAAGGGTCAATAAAAACGTTGAGATTAGATTGTTCAATTGATCTGAATGGGGAGTGAAGTAGAAATTCGGTGACAGAAAGGAGTTCCATGGAGGCAGGTGCATTCCCGGCCCGATTGTACAGGGCGCAGTAGGCTGGATGAGGGGGGGATCTCACATCATTTCATTCATTCGGAAACTCGAAAAAGAGTGGAAAAAAGGCCCGGAGGGGAAATACACTGTCAAGAAAGCTCTTTCTCCACCAGGATAGGTTGGGATGATATAACAGTCGTCTAGACTGGTTAGAGCGCGTGACACAAGCGGAGGTCGTGGGGATGGGACGGGGGCCGCCCGGGTGGGAGGCGGCGCTATAAGGGGAGAAAGCCCGAGGCGAGAGCGGCCAATCCGTTCGGATCCGAGAAACTCGGCTCATCACCCGGCTCGGTAACCGAACTGTGTCATCCTGGATGGAAGAGGTTCCGGACATCGGATCCCCGGGTGACATCCGGAAGAACCCGTGGTCGGCGAATGCCAAGGGCAAAAACAACGGTGCACGCACCTGAAGGTGCGATTTGGCCTCAGTCTCGCTTCCGCGTTCGGACGCGGCAGCCAGACGCAGCGTCTGGGGTGTTCCCCATACTCGTCCAGACGTTCGTTTTCAGTTCTGCCAGATGTATTCGTTTGCTCATCATGGACAGGCGAAAAGTCGCAATGTTGTTGTCGTAGGACAGGGGTCTCCGAACTACGGCCCGCGGAAAAAGTTTAGGCGACCGCCAAAATAGAAAGAAGTCAGCCATGTGACCCCATGACAGCTACCCGTACTCTTGTCAAATTCGTCTAGGAGTGCTTAGCAACCCTGTTTTTAAGGGTCTGACTCTCAAAATTCCAGAAAATTCAATTTTTAATCATTTTTATTGAACAACGAAAAAGTAATTACCTATGGAATTTTAAAATATACAACCACTCAATCTTGAATTTGTCAAACTCGTCTAAGAGTGCTTAAAAACACAGTTTTCAAGTGTCTAATTTTCAAAATTTTTCCGAGGGCCCCTCGGACTCCCCCTACTATGATGCGGCCGTTGGGACAAATAGTTTGGAGACCCCTGACCTAGGAGAAGGAAGGTGAGTTGTTCATTCCTGAACGAAGGTGGCAGGGAGGGTTCAAGAAGAAAAAAGCGAAGCGATGTCAAGCACCATTAAGAAACAAGCAACTTTACAAAGAAGACGGAGAAAAATACCAAGATAAGAATCATGAGAATCGGTTAACAATTGTAGCATGAGCAGCTTCAAACTGATTTGATGGGACACAAAATCAATCAATAAAACAGTTTTTTGGGGGGTTTCCTCCTTAATTTCTCCCTTTTTCTACGTGAAAGGCAACATTTTCGAGGTTTGTGACAATTCTAGAGTTCAAGTGGGCTCGAATAAGAGAAGAATCATGAGAATCGGTTAAGAATTGTAGCCTGTGCAGCTTCAAATTGATTTGTTCGAAAACAAAATCAATCAATAAAACAGTTTTTCGACTTTCCTCCTCAATATCTCCCTTTTTCTTTTTAAAAGTCGACATTTTCAAGGTTTGGGAAAATCGTCGTTTTCGAAGGAATTTGAGCAGCTGATTCGATGGAACACAAAATCAATCAATAAAACTTTTTTTTTGATTTTCCTACTCGATATCGCCCTTTTTTCTTGGAATTCGTCATTTTCAAGGTTTGCGACAATTCTATCAATTTATCAATTTCTAATTTGATGGATTTCGTCTTGTGCCTCATCAAGGATGTCCTCACTAAGCCCAGTATGAGGTAGGTGCAAATCCACTATTCACAATCTTACAGTACCTACGCTCTACATTGAAAACCGAAGCTACATATTTACAAGTAGGTAAGTATGGACCTAAATCCAAAAAATCGGCGTTACCTGCAACAAGGCCCCCCTGTTCGTCCGAAAATGAACAATCCACAAGAGTTTGATCTAGGCACACAGAATATAATCGGTATTTACTCCGCAATTACGGTTCGGAGGGATACCGGCCTGGAAGGCATACACAAACCTACACTCCAAAGAACATCTGCCTCATATTCATTCCTCTCGCGATTTCGCAACGTACTTTTAGAGGGAGAATGAATATGAACCTTTCAAGCATGTGAATTCAAAATGAGTAACCCATACCAAAAACGTCACCAAAATACCTGACTGATCATTGATAAGTGATTTTATAGTTCAGATAATGACTGATGATATCGGAGGATGAAATTGAAATAGGGAAGATGAAAATGGGAGCCTGAGGTTCCTACAAAATTTTTTATTCTCAAAATGAAAAAAAATTTTTGTAAAAAGTTCTAGAAATGTCAGACTTTTTTTTCATTAAAAAAACTCTTTATAAATTCAATCTTTTGTCGGTAACAGTCAAAAGAAAGGAAAAGGAAGTAAAAATTAGTCGTAAAACGACAGAACATAATGATCCTTCCTTCAACAATGATAATAAAACCTGTAATTTAGGGGGAAAAAACAGTAATGTAGAATGGCCTAAACAACAAATGCCTTGGCCGCCAAACAGCTTGGAGGTATTTTATTGGAAAATTCGGTAATAGATTTTACTAGACGGAAAATCTGCTTTTTAGGCATGAAAAATGTGCTCACTCTTGGAGGGAGATTTGCCTTTTCGGCATTGAACCCTCCTTGAAAGGGATGTATGCCTAAAAATCATACAATTCATGGTCTCTCAAAGAGATTTTATTGGAAAATTATTTTCTACCACGCTTACATAAACCATTCGATTCATTCCGTCGCAATTTACCAGTTCGATAAGAACAAGTGCTAACAATAGGTTAATGCCAAAGGCAATACACTTTGTTGAAGAACTAATATATTTCAGCGTTATTCGCCTTGTCAATTGGAATCTTATTCAATTCCATTAGGTAAATCCGGCGTCAATATAATTCCCTTGCCAAGCTTCAAGATGGAGTCCATTATCGTTATACCATCAGTGTTGACAATGCGATGTGTACAACTTCCTGCATCTCTGACAGTGAACTTCCTTTCGAGGTAATGGCCGTTAGATTGACGAATGTCATTTATCAATCCTTCGAATTCTGTTCTGCGATCTCGGAAGAGATAAAACATGAACCGTAAAACTTCCACGAAGTACTGGAGGGGTCTTCACAGGCTGAGCAAGGGTTTTGACCAATATGTTTCCCCAGAAACATATTCTCTAAAATCTGTACAAATTTTACATATCAACCAAATCAAAACAAAAACTCAACTCAACTCGAATGAGTTTTTTTTTCAAACTGCTACCTGTTTTAACGAAAGTTTTAATAAATCAACACTGTCATTATTCATATTGAAACCCTGTACTATGCCAGTAATTCTGTCTAATAGTAGGACTTCTCAATAATTTGTTCTTTAAAATTCATAATGGCAACCTGTAGCTTCTTCTTTTTTGCAATCTTCAGCCATTTCAAACGACGGATTTGTTTTACACTTTTGAAAGATTCAAAATTGTAGTGCGATTAGAGCTGTGTTTTTTGTGCTCTGCAGCCTAAGATGTAGGATATGGTTGATAAGATGATTTACGGCTGAAAAATGTCGGATCCGATATTGTACATTTATTGTCGATATATCGGAATAGAAAATATCGCCCAAAATATCGATATATCGGCGGAAGAATATCGATATTTCCTTGACATCCCCATTATGGGGCTGGGTGTGGAACTTAATGGCCTAGTGCAGCGGTACATCAACCATTGTTGGTCCCTTGATATTCAGAGGACTTACGATTCTTCATTCAATCCACTCTACAGGCGGATAGTCGAGTTTGGAGGAAGACAACACTATTTTGGGGAACCACAGGAACATTCATGTGGAAAGGCTCTTGGCACAGATGCGCCTTGCGTCGAAGGATTACCCGTCTTTACCATAAGAGAGTGGCGTACATAATAGATGGCACGTTGCCATGTATGCACTGCAATATGCGAGCTGTAGAGAATGCGATACATTGGGTTCTGCTATGCCCGCTGTATGAACCATATCGGCGCCATTACCTTTCGTCTTACATAAAACCGGGGAAACCCCTTGGAAGCATGAGTACCAGCGAGCTGGAATCGGTTCTTTGTGATATCCTGGACGTGGGTGAAGACAGTGCGAAGGCTTTCGCAGTCTACAATTTCGTGGCCAAATCTCTGATGCTGCGTGCCTTCTCTACAAATGAGTGAATTGTTTTGCCACCAATAGACTGTCGATTTACACAATTATGTTCTTATGTGCTTTAATGATGTATTTATTATAAAGTTTCTTTTTTCATTTATTTATTCGATATAATGCCAGTATACATTTATTTTGTTCACGGAAGTTTTTTGAACGAACTCTTGTAACGGTCAATGACCTATACAAATAAACAATATATCTATCTATCTATCTATCTATCCTTGACATCCCCATTACATACCCACCAAACCTTTTGAACCCCTTGTCACAGCTTTATTTATTACGTAGACAACTATAATTACGCTTGAAAGTCCTAAAATATTAATTCGTCATACTGTGGGTGTTCAAGTAAGCTATGAAGTTTGTAACTCGAGTACATATCTTTGTAGTATTATCTCAAGAAAATCACAGAATGTAACATAACTGTTTGCCTTCAGAAATAAATGCACATCGTACAAATAACACTCAAAATCAACGGTTCTGATAAATTATTCGCATTTTATCAATAAATTCATCTTTGAGAGAACTGAGGTACCTTGCAAGAATTAAAGTCACGTCATAGAAATGGAGAACCGATACTTAACTAATCTCTCTTTCTTTTGTCAACTTCCATGTGAAATCGACGTTCTAATTACTAATTATTGGAGTCGCGAGTTGGGGTCTTCATTGTTTGTCATGCAACCGTTTTTCAGAGGGGCCATGGGGAATCGCGTTTTTCCTAGTTTCGTACGTGCTCCGTTTATCGTTGTGAAAGTGGAAATATGTCAAGGGGATTTCAAACAATTCCTTAATGACATCGTCAAACAATTGTTTCGTGACACTGTCATGTACAAGTATGGTAAAAACAAGGTGCAGAAAATTGACAACGTCAACAAAGTAAAGGAATCACATTCGCACCGTGGTGGATTGATATGGGCACTACATCCTATAATTGAAGCTAAACTGTGAGGATATCTTATCGAACTGTCGCTCCACAACAATTTAGCAACAGTTATATTTGGAAAACGCTGCAAATTCTTTCACTTGGGTTTTAATTCAAGTGGCTTGCGTTCATGGTTTGAATTCGTAAACTTTATGTGGGTGTTTCACAGGTGATAGAGCGATTATTGAATTTCAGGAGATATGCATAGAGCACGTAAATCTGTTCTCAACCAAAATACCTATTTGGATTGATCAGTTCAATAATCGCTCTATCACCTGTGAAATACCCACACTCCAAAGCCTAAGCGATTGAATAATAAACCCCAGTGAAAAATTTGCAAAGCGTTTTTTTAATGGTTCTTTCACTGTATCGGCTACAAAGCCTTTTATTATCCACATTACTACATAGTTACGTCACTAGGTTACTGCTATCAAAACAAAAACAATTATAAACCAAAACCCCAGTGAAAGAATTTGCAGCGTTTCATGCATATCAGAATGCTTCAACCGGTGTATCGGCTACAAAGCCCTTCAGGAGTTCACTCCAGTACCCACATAACTACATCACTAGGTCACTGATATCAAAACAAAAACAATAATAAACCAAAATAACGCGAATTTTGGCTCCATAAATCGGGAAATAGATCGGGAATGGTTTGGCCTACGGACCTGGGGAAGGGCTCATTCGATTCCTCGTGGACTGTTCTTCAAAAAGAGTACAAATTTAGGCCGCCTTGATTTTTTGAGGTTTTTAGGGATTTTACAAAACTATGACAAGCCTTAAAGGGCACTTTAAATTAAGTGAGAGAAACATGGATTTTTCCTAAACAATTCAGCTTTTTTGCTTCAGCCGTTTGGGAGAAATCGTGCGTACGGCGGACGGACGGAAAAATTTGTATTGCAGATTCGGATTCTACACCCTTTGAAACGTAAACCATGAAATTTTCAGGGGGGTTAGAATTTTTTTTTTTTTCAAGAGCGATTACAATGGTTCATTATTGAATAATAAACCAAAAACAAAACGTCAACTATTATCCCGGATTTTTTCTAAAAACGAAATTCAAGCGAAAAAGATCAGCAGTTCCCAAGAAAAATGTAGGATTGCTTAGAAATGCAGAAAAATCGAAAGGATTCACTTTTCTCACGACGTTGTGGCGAACTAATCAACTAAAACCCATTTTTCCATTCCCTACAACTATCAAATACGTGGAGTATCCATGGCAAGAAGAACAAGCTTCTATCACTTGGTGTTTCTTATCGCTTTCATAAGGAATTGTCAAGTTTTTATTGAATATAGGGGCTTTTTTCCTTACATTCAATGAAAGATTTGAGGAGAAACAATTTTCGCGTTTTGGCTTTCAGAAGAAGTGCAAGATTTAGATCCTAGAGCTGGAAGTAGAAAGTTTTGGGGATTCATTCAACGGAAAGAATAGAGAATACCATGTAGGTAATGAATAATTTCATTCGGAGTAAAATACGCAAGGTTTTCTTTCAAGCGAAATCAATAAGACAATGATTTCGCATGACGGGAACCTAAGTGGCGGATGTTACAAGTTGCATAATGGAGTAACGATCGACCGGATTACGTATGCACCGGTCAAACATAAACTTGCCATCGGTAACTACACAACGTTTATATAATTCACGCGACAAACTGGATCGATACTCACAAAAAGGTTTAGTTCACTCGAGAGACCGCGAAGTTTGTCATAAGCGTCTTTGACGGCTCGAGTTTCCATCGGAATACAATGGAGCTTTTTATGACCGCTCTACTACCAAGAACGCAGTCTGACGAGCGTGCAGTTCAAAAGGTGAAGGTCGTTACAGAGTGGAGGCACTCGAGGACTATAAAATTGATAATTATAGCCCGTAATGAATATCCTGGTGTAGTTTGCTGTTTAACACTAAATCATATTCGAAAAAAATAAGTAATAAATAATTGTGGATTGACGTTTGGTCGTTAATAGGAAAAAATCCTGAAAATGTCATATGAAATCATGGTATTCTTGAAAGGAGAGGCATCCACTATAAACAAAACTTATAGAATTGGGTGATTGGTTCATAAGTTAAACGCAAACACAAGAAAGATTATGATAAAGTGCTAGTCACACTTACAACAGCTGAAATGTCTGATATTTAAAATGTCCAGAAAACCAAGGGAAACAAGATGACATTTTGAAAAAGTATCACGAAGAGAGCTGGATAGTGAAGGTAAAATAAGAAGAGGATTTCCAAGTTATAGAAATATTGCACTTAAATGATCGCTTAAGATTAGGAAATAGACAAAGGGCTACCCTTTCCGATCATGTCATTAAAATCACCAGAAATCTAGAGAAGAAAGGCGTATGGGCAGGATTCCCATGTTGAGTATTCGCAGACAAATATGGCAAGGATCATAGTGACTAAGGTCTGCTTGACTATAGGAGAGGAGAATCGTTTGTTAGTTTGTGAGCTTTGAAATTGAGATAATTAATGTTCACCCTTGGAAATGTCAAGGCATTCGGCAGAAACCTAGGAGTGTGACGAGCATTAGAAACCAGATACATATCACATTAAGGACTAAACTGTATGATTAAGGTCTTCTTGGCAGTACGGAAGGAGAATAATTTGTTAGTTTATGAACGATTTGAAATTGCTATAAAGGGGTGAAGTAAAAGTTCACCCTTGGAAATGTCATAATACCCGCCAGAAAAACTATTACTGTGGGCAGGATTCAGAAACTGAGTATCACAAGGACCAAATAGGCTGGTCGAGGTCTGTTTCAGAATAGGACCAAATAGGCGAACTTGGAAGTTAGTGGAAGATTGGGTACAATTCATTCCAGGATAGACATATAGCGTGTACCAGGGATTTAGGGAAAGTGCGAGCACCAGGTTTTAGGCGGGGGATACATGTTCCTGTCCCTGTTAGCTGTTCTGATCCTCTTCACGAAAACTTGCAATTGTGTGGCCGTACAGGTAATTTTTCAGTTACAGGGAAAGAACCTTCTCTTGTTGAAAGACAATCAGTACATGGGATTTTGAGACATTATGCAAGCAGAGATACAGAAGTTTTTGAGGGGGCGTGGATACACCTATACCACAAGAAACATCTCTGAATGACCTCGTTTGAACTTATGCAAGCAGAGGTACTGGTTTACCCTACAGTGGGCCGTGTAACATCTCCCAAAAGTAACAAGGGTTAGGTATAATATGTGTTTCAAATTTCAAAAATGAAGATCCATGAACAGATGTATCTGCACGCAAAGTGGATACTGTTCCTCAGTGTACTGATGTTATACATTTGAAAAAACGCTTCGTTCATGCCGAAAAAGGTTTTTGTCACAGTCCCTCAGGAAGAGCGAACGGATGAAAGTTGAGCGACTGGCTTTTCCAATTCGTTGAAGCGATGTCTATCAATAATGAACATAAAAATAGCAGCTATTGTAGAGAGAAGCTTCAAATATAGCTTATGCGATTTTAGGTTAATCATTCGAACAATAAACTTGGTATGTATTGACCAATTATTAAAGACGAAACTCCAAAAACCAGATTTGACATTAATGGAGCTTTATAAAGAAATACGTAACTGACAACGCCGAGATCCGCTTGAATGAAATAGCGTTTGGCGGTCAAATGACTACGAACTGGCAAGGTTGGCATATCGTTGTGCAAGGTAACCACAAGCGACCTCACGGGACCTTCGAAATGATGAACCATCCGTCTCTCGAAGGGTAGGTAATAAACGAAACCGTGATTTGGACGCGTGACTTCCTCGCTTTATAATAACCAGTCATAACTGAATTTAAATACACGTTTTAACTCTACAGGTACTTGCGTCAGATAGAAGTGGCATTGCCCAGTTGCAAGTCTGCAAGTTGGCTGTGATGCGTCTTTCTCGTGATTTGTATTCACGGATGCGCAACTGTTGTTTGTCGTAGAGTTGCAACAAGGCTAGATCCACCAAATTAACTTCATTGTGTGATTAATAACTACAATAATAACAATAAGAATGTCCACAAATTATGAACGAAACTGTTCGAATTAATGGAACTAAGCCAATTGAAGTGTTTCCTTCAAGAGCACGATGAATATAAAGTCTGAAAAATCCAGATGAAGGCAAAATTCGGAACTTGAATGCGTGCGTCGTCCACTGACAAGTGTTTTTGGGCAAGAAATGCACAATAGAGGTCTGCAGCAACATTTTGCAACAAAAAGATATTCTTCTTTATTGCCACAAGAACAAAACAAGTCCGTGGCAGGCACCGCATTTGACGGCAGGACTCTCGCCAATTCATTCTCAACTGCAATTTGAAATCAGCGAGAATCAAATAAATCACTTATCCGGAGTAGTGGGGGAATCATGCAAGAAACAGCCAAAACAAAAACTTACCAATTTCTAGCATTCCGATTCGGGACAAATGTTGTTCTGGGTGGAAGCCACCTAATGTTAGAGACAGCTAATAGTATACTTTTCTGATAGAAAATGATTGTAACGGTTTAGTTCGGTTTTTGTACGATCACACTTGAAATCCGACTACTTCTGAAGAGCCTAATTGCACTTCAAACGTTTCGGAAAATGACTGAATTTCGACTCCATTTCCAAAAACCGTGCAGGACTGTGTCAAATCTCTGGTAAACTTTCATCAAATTCAATAAGTTTTCCAATGGTGTGGACTTCAAGCGATTCCGTATCAATTTCATGGAGGAACCAAGGCCATGTAGAGGACGAGAAAAAGTCAGGTACCTTACCTACTCCTAGGTAGGGCCTGCTGCTCTATCGTGCCACTTCACAACTGGTGGTAACATGTTAGCCAAACCGTTTATTCTAGCTATTCGCTGAATTAACTACATAAAGTGCCTAACATTCATCGCAAAGTGGTGTTTTGAAATCTTTATAAACCATTTCAAACAATAGAAAATATTGTCTGGATTCATTCATTTTTCCAATCTTCTTTTATCCTTGTGATTACTCGTTTGATACTTTGGAAGGTGACTAAACTTTTTAACCAACAAATTGGAACAGCTCCATGAAATCGATTCGGAATCAAAAAGTTGACCATGCCACTAGAATTAATATTAAATTCCGACGGTTTCCTGAGGTTGTTTTTGGCTATGAAAATGAACAAGACTCAAAGAAAATTCAAATTGAAACGGGAAACATGATCACAAGTTGATAAAGGCTTTGCCGAAAGGTATTACGAGGATTTTTATTGCACAAAACGTAAATTTCTTGAACAAGACCCTCAAAACAGCTAAGCTCGGGAACGGGTAGAGATATGAAAGTGGTGTAGAAAGGTTTTTCCTTTATTTGCGGTCGTTTCACTCTTTTTCCCGCTAGTTCGTTGTCACATGTTACTCAGTTTAAATTCGTCGTCACTAGGAATTGAATGGATGTTGTTTCGGAGTCCTTGAAACTGTGGCCGGGGATCAGAGGTCGAAAAATCATATTGCCGCTAAAGCAAAGAAACAAACAATGGGTCCAATTAACACTTCAGTCAACATAAAACCGAATGTCAATACAAATAGCTGATGGGACCCGAGCCCATTAATATTGAATCACCTGGTGCGAGGCTTCACGTTACTCTGATTCATAACTTGTAACTTGCGAGAAAAATGAAGTGAAGTAATGATCGATTCCGAACATTTGATTTTATAACAAGTGTTTATCTTGAAAAAGTTTTTGTCACGATTTTGGTAAACACTTGTTCAGATTAAAAATGTGCTCAATTTTCAACAGAAGTATTCAAAAATCACTTAATTGAAACTTTGCAAGTCCAGAAATTTTGAAATTAGCAGTCCAGAACTGGAGTATACAACCAGAGACAATGCTTCTTAGGTAGACTCGAAACACGTAGAAATTCATTAGAAATTTAAGGAGATAAAAATAAAAATACAGGCAAAAACATCACTTGTTTTCCTCAACTGAATTGAAGGCGTTGCGGATACATAAGCATCAACTGTGCTATTCGGTCTATCGCCAGCCATGGACTACCCACATTTACAAACCTTCAAGGCTCTGGAGCTCGACCGCCTACCAGATTGATTTTTCAAATATTCAGCGAACATATGATCGTACAACAACTCGAGTGGCCTCGTTCGATGCACGTAATCATTTTTTTAATCTGAATCCAGCAAAAACACTACCCTAAAACATCGCAAGTGTTAGCAATTTTTCAATGTTTAACCCCTAAATACTAACTAATGAGGTAGGTAGAGTAACACGCCGAGATTACTGGCACATCCCGGATTGAAAATTCATTATTGAAAATCATAAACCAAATTAAATCCTTAACATTCAAAATTATAACGGGATATAATTTAGAAATTCTTGTGGACAAGTATTATACAGGGTGTCTATAAAAGAACTCCGAGGTTTAAAAAATTAATATTTGTTGAATTATAAAAGATAGCAAAATTTGATCAATTCCTTTGAAACGAGCAGCTCAAAGAGTTTTAATCATACCAATTGGGAATGTTTCTCTCAACAGTTGGCACCATATCAAACCGGCAGACAAGATTAAGAGATTCGACTTTTCTATTTCCATGCTGGATAAAATTGATGAAGATAATGATTTTTTTTAAAGTGTGGTTTTTAGTGATGAAGCTACTTTTCGTGTGAACGGAACTGTAAACAGGCATAATTGCAGAGTTTGGGGTTCAGAGCCGCCCCATGAGTTTATTGAGTACGAACGTGACACGCCTAAAGTGAATGTTTGGTGTGCTCTTATGCATGACAGAGTCATAGGTCCCTTCATTTTTGCCGAAAGGACCATCAATGGTGATGTCTATTGTGACATGTTAGAGGAGTATGGTTATCCTCAGTTTGATGACATTGAGGCGGAGAAAGGTTCAGTTTACTTCCAACAAGATGGGGCGCCGTCACACTTCAGTTTGCGTGTGCGTGAGTCACTGGACGCTCGTTTCGGCAACAGGTGGATTGGAAGGGAAGGACCTATTCCGTGGCCACCAAGGAGCCCTGATATGACTCCGTTGGACTTTTTCCTCTGGGGGCATATCAAGAATCTTGTGTATGCGGAGAAAATTCGAAATGTTCGCCATCTCAGGGGACGAATAGTGAATTGCGTGGCGTCCATTCCGCCAGACATGCTCGCCAGGACATGGGAAGAGGTAGAATACCGTTTCGACGTGTGCCGTGCCACTCACGGAGCTCACATTGAACTTTACTAAGTTGTTAAAAAATCTTGAAAATGTAAAACATCTTGTAATGTGTAAAACATATAATGTACGTTTTTTACTTTATTAAAATATTTTGTCTTAAAACCCCGGAGTTCTTTTATAGACACCCTGTATTTGTTTAAAAGTGGCACTTGAAAGCTGTGGGGCTGGAAAGGTGGTCGCTTATAAGGTTTACGGTAGTTGAGAAACGCAATAACAAATATTTGCTCAAATTTATCATATTTCAGACGGAAAACCACAATTCTCAATCACGTTAAGAGTTTAGAAGAATTAAGAAGCCTAACCTTAACGAATCCTAACTAGACTACCATAATGTCCATTATCCTGAACTAAGACAACTTTCCAAGTCATAATTGAAATGCCGTTTCTCCTAATGACTAATCAAAGTGAGCAGTGACCGTACAGCCGTCTTTTGGTTTGAGTCGAGCAACTGGTGAGGGAATCCACAACGCTTTCATCTCCTGATTCATTTTTCATCTCCCTAACGTTGGATCTCCCAGGCTCATTTAATAACACACATAATATGTGTAGGATATATTATATCCTATAGGGAAACAAGAAATTTAGCCACGATAATCGCTAGGATTACCACAGACTGAGCGGTAGTTGCGTGTTAGTATTAATTTTATTGTCAGGGTGGCTTGAATTATTCAACTTTGATTGGAGACAGTGGTAAGCAAACTCCGTTGGATAATCACCTGCATTCTAAACGAGATTTAGGTTGGTGCAAGATGTCAGATGTCTTTGCCCAGTACCTTTTATTGTGCGGATTAGGACAGGATTTGTGGTGCTTTGATGGGAGATCCATCAGTTCCCGTCTGCATACGGCCAAGATCGCAATAACGTCAAGCGCCTACTTTCGTCTGTCCACTCAACATCTTCCACGAGGTCGTCCGAATTCTTAAGGCAAATCGCCATCTTTGTGTCGTCAATTTTCCATTTCTCATCTCGCACATCTCACTCGTAATTTCTGGACTGCCGGTATCTGGAATCCGTGAGTGCACTGGACCTTGTGTAACTATATTTCCAGGCGCTCACGGAATTAGTTTTGGTTCATCGCAGTATAAACTTTGTAATCAATCAAGAATAAACAAATGTTTAACCTCCCCCATATCAAAAGTCGTTGGTTTTCGTTTCACGACACGTAAATTTCAAAAAATTCGTCCACTCCAAACCTTCAATACCCGACCAATCCGTGTTTTTTCGGGGTCTCAATTAGAAATAAATTTTGAAATATTTCAACTTGTGCACTACTAAACTGTAAATAAAGGAGGCTATTTGAAGCAATCAGACTATTTCCTCTCTCCCACAAGAATCAAAGCAATAAGTCGCTAAAATTATAGTTTTCAGGAAAATGTTTGCATTAATCCAGTTGATCTATTTATAGTGGAAATTAAATGATATTGACGAATTTAGTGGAGATAACTGTGCCAATTTTCTTTGATTTTCACAGTTTTAACAGTTTTTTCTTCAGTTAATAATAACTTTCGTTTCAGAAAACCACTATGTTTACGCTATGAAATTAGAGAATTCAACTTTTTCCGGTCCTCTCATTTCTTCACATATGTGTTAGGAAGGATACTTTTTGGAAATCGAAAAGAAAACAAAAAAAAGCTAATATCTGCTACTTCGACTATCAGAGAAGTTGTTTAGGTCTGGAACTTTGAGCTACTCCTCTTGACAACTTCCCCTGATATGATACACAACCATAAATGTCATTCTTGATTTCACAGTTTAACCAAAATGTGAAAATTTTGATTGTTAGTAGAAAAAGTGTATTGACAATATAAGACAAAGAATGTGGAATGCTCCTTAAAAACGAAAGTGCCTTAACATAGTGTTGTATTTCTACTGTAAAACTCAGTTCCTATATTTTTTTAAATTAAATTCGAGTCACGAAAAAATGCAATTAGTTCCTTAATTTCTTCAATTCAATTTCATATTTGAATTGAATATTCATTTCAATTTGAACGCTTCAAATTTTCAGGTCGTCTAAGAACTGAGAGCGAATTGCTATAGCGATAGCCTCAGCATTTTTCGAGTCGGAAATTCAGAAACCTTATCCCATGATAGGTTCACAGCTCTTAATAATTTTACTGAGGGATGAACATTTCAGACATGGAGTCTCTGTTAGGCCAACTGTGAAAAAAGTTCTGCACAAAGTTTTGCCGAGAGGTAAAAATGAAAAGACGTGTTTTAGTTTTAGTGAGAATTATTAATCCAAAACATACACGTAAGGTATCACATCATGGAATCAGCATAACATTTCCTAAAAGATCAGTCCCTCAGAAGTGAAAAAATAACACATTTCAAAAATGGCGATAATCGGTTTCACATATTCCTTTGATATTTCGCTTGAACAATCATATCTCCCAAACCTATGGTCCAAATCGATCGGGGTTTCTTACAATCGATTCTACGAGGAACATTACGTGAAGTAAACACCTTTAAGACGAAAGTAATGAAGATTCGGTGGAAATGCTCGAGTTTTGACCGGGAAATCCGAGGTTTTGGAACCACAGCGCGCCGGCCAGCTATTCTCCTCCCCGACCTCTTTCAACACAATGAGACCAAAAGTCGAGCCGGGTTCCAAGGCCTCCGCCAGAGCTCGCCCGGTTTGACAGACGGAAACGGTGAATGAGAAGGAAGACAAAGATAAAACCCGGTTTATAATAAACAACTAAAGAGGTACCGGAGCCAAAACAGCAATAAATTGATATTTTACACCGGTGTACGGTTATCATTCTATGTTATTCGTTGCGTAACGTATCCCTACCCGTGGAAATGATGAAAATTGTCAAAAGAATAGACTAGAAATACTCATCCTCGAATTGAATAAGGACAGGCAAAATGAAATTTTGATTCCTCATTTCATGTAAGTAATGCAGGGGTGCCCACAGGGTAGGCTATGACGCAGACTGAGTCATTGAAATTCTTGGGGGTTCCAAAAAAATTTGGGGGGAGGGGTGTTAAAGTTCATTGAAACAGTGTTTAACGTGACAACTTTCAAAAATATATTACATCACTAGATAGAACGTAAATAATAATGAACCTAGTAATCAATTAAAATATGGTTTGTTTTTCTATCTGAAAATGTATAAATGTCAATGACACTGCTCGAATGTGTTTTACATAATTGTTTTGGGGAGGGAGTACCAACTTACATGGGAGGGGCTAGTTCTATGTCTGGGTGGGGGGGGGGGGGTCATGAACCTTAGGGGTGGGTAGGCACCCCTGTAACAGTTTATATATACGTAGTAAACGGTTTAGGATGATTGACCAATCCGATTTTGTTTAGTGATGCTTTTTCGGCTCTTCAACATTAAATTTCCTATAATCATAAACATAATTTCAAACGGTTTCTTGATTCATATCAAAACCTGATCAGTGAAGCAAAATTTTTGAAATTTGTTAATTAGACGTTCCAAAAAACTATGTATTCATATTCAACACAATGAGCACAGATTGGGGTTTTGATGAGGAGCCCCGGTTTGACACGTCATCACACTGTGAATAGAAAAGTGAACTTAACAGGTTTATAATCGCCGTTTCAGGGGGTGGTAGCTCAAAACAGCAGTGGATATTTTTTAACTCTTCCGAACGTGTCCAAAAATTATCATTCTATATTCCCGTTCAACCGTTTTAAGTTCAGGTTTTTTTGAATTCAGAAGAAATGGGATACTACCCAAGTTGAATTTGCATATTGTTAGTGATGGCAACACTTATCAAAAAATCGATTTTTCAAAAAATCGATGTATCGAAAGAATAAAATCGATTTCAAATAAAAATCGAGACCAACAAATCGATTTTTTTAAAAAATCGATTTTTTTAAATCTATGAGATATACCAGTATAACACGGTATAAAACAATATATGGGGCCTGTAACTTAAAAGTTCAAGTTTACAAATACGGACTAATCCGCAAAAATTGTAATTTACAATCTACATCTGAAACAATTTTACAATTCTGCAAGGGTACTAGTACTGGTACTGAGTAGAGTAGAGTTACAATTTTGTAACTAGTGTTGACTGACATGGTTAATCAGCTGATTTGAACTGATGATTGTTTTTGTTTTCTGCTGAGTGGTATGATCAGTATAATTTGTCTAAAATAGTAGTTTATGTGTTTTTAATTTTGTTGTTGTTGTTGTTTAACAAAGGAATACTGTCTAGGCAGGGCGATGACTTCCACTTTCTGTATTCTCTTCTCGATTCTCTGAAGCCGGAGGAACGGGAAGGAGTAGAGAGTTTATATATACGTAGTCAACGGTTTAGATTGATTCGAACGAATCGAGTTTTGTGAAGGTAGTGATCAATTTCGAATGTGGTTGGTGACTGTCACAATCAGTAGATCGTTACTGAATCCCAGTCAAGAAAAAATCGTTATTTTTTTCCAACTGATAATATTTTAAGATTTTCATTGATGCTAAGATTGGAATAAAAACTTGTAAACAGTAAAAATCGAAACATAAAAACGATTTTGTCAACTTTTTATTCGAATTTTAAATGGATTGATGTCGACTCAGAAAACTTGCTAAGAAAAAATGTCGACTGGGTTATGAAACTTAGAAAAATGTACTGGGTTAATGGCAGGCAATCCTGTATGACCACTGGTAACAAGCTGCTTCTTCATAGTCAAGTACTTAAGCCAGTTTGGACGTGTGGAGCACAGTTGTGGGGCTGTACAGCTCCAACCAATGGACTGGTTATCTACGGTTTCCAGAATACCGTACTGCGGAGCATCACTGACGCGACTTTCGAAACGATGCTCTTCACCGCGAACTGGAAGTGGACAGCATAGAAGAAACAAACAGAGGGCTACCGGTCATCTAGCCTGACTACGAGGTCATGTCAATGAAGAAGCTGCGAAGCTGCTTGATGTGCAAGACCTAACTAGGCGCCTTAAGAGCACAAAACCACATGAACTTGTGTAGGGGGAAATATTCCGACAAATTCCATATATTTGCATACAGACATACATAAAGTAATGGGTCACCCATTCTAAAAACGATATTCATCGACAAAAAGATAAAGATATTTTTAATTATGCAAGATTTTTGCCTAAGACTTGCGTAATGTCCGCGACGCACACCAACTTTGTTTTTTCGTAAAGGGACAACCAATGTTAACTCAGGATTCGGATTCTACTTTCGATTCCACGAAAATTTGAACTATCATTTGATTTTTTGGCGAACCACGCAACCGATGAAGCGAACGCGCTGACATGAAGTCGGCAGTTGTTTTATCAAGTACAATTTGAATTTGAACGCTATATCGTGCTCGAAACGTTCAACAAAACTCATCCTTCCTTGTGGAATGTTTGATTTTAGCGGAGGTAAGGATTTTAAATTTCAATTCAAAGGACAGATTCTGTCTGGAATGAGTGCCAGAAATATTCTTAGGAACGTTTAAAAAGCTACAACGTCAGCAATACATTAAAAAATCCGTTTCGGCAGCAGAAGGGTGGAGACGATTTTGAGATTTTGGGACAGTAAACAAACGGGAAGACTTGAAAACGAGCCAGCTCCGCAAATCCAAATCAAATCCAAAAATGACAATCGGCCTCGTTTCCATTGGCCTCATGGCCGATGGTGTTAATTCTTCCTTTTAAAATGCTTGATATTTTAGCAAAAGTGTGGACTTTTTATGTCAATTCTAAGGACAGACTTCTGTCAGGAATGAGACTAAGAAATATTCTTAGTAACGTTCAAGTTCAAGGAAAAAACGAGCAGGAAGCTAGGATGTTAACAGCGTATCGAAAAATCCATTTCAGCAGCGGAAGGGTAGAGAAGATTTTTAGATTTTGGGACTGTAAACAAACGGGAAGACTTGAAAACGAGCCAGCTCCGCAAATCCAAAGCTGACAATGGAGCCAATCGGTCTCGTTTCCATTGACCTCATGGCCGATGATGTTAATTCTTCCTTTTAAAATGCTTAATATTTTAGCAAAAGTGTGGACTTTTTATGTCAATTCTAAGGACATAATTCTGTCAGGAATGAGACTAAGAAATATTCTTAGTAACGTTCAAGTTCAAGGAGAAAACGAGCTGGAAGCTAGGGTGTTAACAGCGTATCAAAAAATCCATTTCAGCAGCGGAAGGGTGGAGAGGATTTTGAGATTTTGGGTCTAGAAAGTAACGGGAAGACTTGAAAACGAGCCAGCTCCGCATAAAATCCAAAGCTGACAATGGAGCCAATCGGTCTCGTTACCATTGACCTAGTGGCCGATGGTATGAATTCTTCCTTTTAAAATGCTTGATATTTTAGCAAAGGTGTGGACTTTTTATGTCAATTCTAAGGACAGACTTCTGTCAGGAATGTGACTAAGAAATATTCTTAGTAGCGTTCAAGTTCAAGGAGAAAACGAGCTGGAAGCTAGGGTGTTAACAGCGCATTAAACAATCCATTTCAGCAGCAAAAGGGTAGGGAAGATTTTGGGGCTAGAAAGTAACGGGAAGACTTGAAAACGAGCCAGCTCCGCATAACGCCAAATCCAAAGCTGACAATGGAGCCAATCGACCTCGTTTCAAAGCGCAACTAGCGTGATTTCTGTAGGGTTACATGAGATGTCCTCAATGAAGTTGACCTCATGGCCGACGTACGAAATCGTTATTCATGCCAGGAGTACTCTGGAAGGTAAGCTGCAGGAAGGGGACGGTAGGGGGGGCCTCCTCGAGCCAACACCGTTTGATTCGACGCAGAAAGAAAGTAGCCCAGTGTGCTGCGCTCCGTCCTTGAGGTTTCACAAGCCCCAGTCGCTGTCTCATTAGGTTGTCTTGGTAACCTCACAGCGTTTGGCCTGCCTCCTGGGGCTCAGCCGGGAAATCGAGGGCTCCTCCCACCACACGGCGGGGTTTTTTTTTACGTCTTGCGAGTAAAAGTGGCATTCGAGAAGTGTCACTGTGTCATACCACTGAACGGAATATCTACGGATGTCACAAACAAATCTGCCTTTGAAGCGTAACTAAACCATAATACCCTTTACACGCTTGGTGAGGAGTTGCGTTAGTACACGCTAGCGTTGAAACCTTCGCACTCTTATTACTTCACCATTTTTTCAAACATCATTTAATTGTACCTTTCTATTGTACTGGTTACAAAGTATCACAGATCTCTTCTATAAATATAAAACGCATTTCTAGTCCGCCTGTCCGTCTGTTCCCTTATAACGCAACATCTACACCACCAAATAACTTGAAAATTTTATAAACGTACCTGCAATTACATGAGGAAAGTACTTAAGCAGGTTTTGTTCCATCCAATATCATTCAGACCTCCTACAGCCAAAATTAGTGCTCCATTTGCCCAATTGACGACCTTCTGTCTAAGGTGTATCCTAACATTCAATAAAACTTTGAGGATCCAGAATGGCTTTCAGCAAGATCAATTCTGGCAAGCAGAAATGAAGTAGTCGATTGCCATTCTGAAGCAGCTTTCGGGCCAAGAATATGCCTACAAGTCCGTAGACTGTATCCTTGATGATGATGAAGCAGCAGCACCTAGAGAGGTGGTTCACCCTGAATAGAAGAAGCATCCTAGATAAGAAGGATCACCTGGAATAAGAGGTTCAATCTGAATATAAGAAATATCCTAGATAAGTAGGGTCATCTGGGTAATTGGAGCAACCTGAATAGAAGAAGGATCTTGAAAAAGTAGAGTCACCTGGATAGGAGGTTTAACCCGAATAGGAGAAATATCCTAGATAAGCAGGATTACCTGGATAGGTGGTACATATAGGAGATTTCTCCTATTCAGTATTTAATATCCTAAATAAGTAGCATCACCTGGATAAGTGGTTCAACCTGAATAGAAGAAGCATCCTAGATAAGAAGGATCACCTGGAATAAGAGGTTCAATCTGAATATAAGAAATATCCTAGATAAGTAGGGTCATCTGGATAATTGGTGCAACCTGAATAGAAGAAGGATCCTGAAAAAGTAGAGTCACCTGGAGAGGTGGTTTAACCCGAATAGGAGAAATATCCTAGATAAGCAGGATTAAATGGATAGGTGGTTCAACCTGAGTTGGAGAAATTTCCTAAATAAGTAGCACCACCTGGATTAGTGGTGCAAAATGAATAGGAGAAATATCCTAGATAAGTAGGGTCATCTAGATAAGTGGTGTAACCTGAATAGGAGACATATCCTGAATAAGCTAGGACCACCTGGAAAATAGCACAACTCGCATTTGCGGAATGATTTGTCATACTTTTTTTAAATAGAATTTTGTAAGGTTTTGTGCAGTTAGATGACGTTCTAATCCGTTTTTCATCTTTCGAAGGTGAAAACAATGCTTCTCCTACCTAAGGGTTGACTCGGAAGCAAAATTACGCTAATATCCTAAATAAGTAGCATCACCTGGATAAGTGGTTCAACCAGACTAGAAGAAGCATTCTAGATAAGAAGGATGACCTGGATAAGAGGTTCAATCTGAATATAAGAAATATCCTGAATAAGCAGGATCACCTGGAAAATAGCACAACCTGAATTTGCGGAATGATTTGTCATACTTTTTTTATAGAATTTTGTAATGTTTTTTGCAGTTAGATGACGTTCTAATCCGTTTTTCATATTTCGAAAGTGAAAACAATGCTTCTCCTACCTACGGGTAGACTCGGAAGCAAAATTACGCTAATATGTGATAATGTAATTGAACATGGATGCAAGGGTAGAGAGCAGCACAGTTTCGGATCAGCCCGCGGCACTGAATTAATTGGCGGACCATAACGATTCACGGTTGGGGAGGTTTTCGGGGAATAAATCCCCCCTCGAAAAAAATAAGTCTGATCCGCCGTGGCGACTACCGGGGTGCCTTCAACGCTTCCATTGTTCGACGGTTAAACCGGGGTAGGGGAGAAAAAAAATCGCCACGAAGTGGGAGAAGTGAATGGGAAATAGACAAGACGATGGCGAGGGTACAGGGAGGGGAGGGAGTTAGGTAGAGGTTGACGAACTCCGTGGTTTGACGATGAGTCAGTCGGCACCCAACTGAAATGAGGATTCTCGGTAAAGTGACATTTACTTACGTCAATACTGCGCGGTGTCGATAAAATATACGCAGTACTGGATCGATATTGGCGTTAACAGCTAAAGAGGGGGTTAGTTTGAGCGAATTAAATCGAAGTGACACTTTAAAAGACGAAGAGAGTTCCAATCAGGGTTGAGATACCCATTTACATCAGGTACTTGAAGAACTTTCTTTCAAGTATGTACATGAGAAAATCTACTAATCGATGAAGCCAGAAAGTTAAGAGGTATAGCTACACAAGAAAGTACTGAAATGAGGATTCTTGGTGAAGTGACATTTACTTACGTCAATACTGCGCGGTGTCGATAAAATATACGCAGTACTGGATCGATATTGGCGTTAGTAGCTAAAGAGGGGGTTAGTTTGAGCGAATTAAAATGAGCTGAAGACTTTAAAAGACAAAGAGAATTCTAATCATTGGAGCATCTAGAGCCTGTAGATGCATCATGGGAATTGGGAACTTCGATGAAGCGAATCCACGTTAAAATTCACAAGAAGTAACTTTGAGAACCAGATATTCTTGGAAAGTGAAATTTACTTATGTCAATACTCGCAGTGCGATTCTGAAATTCGATAAAATACAGTTTATTTGCAAGTTTATTTGTTACTTCTATTAAAAGACAAAATTTTTTTTTGATTCCCGATCAATTGGGGTGGTCGGATTTGAAATCCAAGGAACGATTTCATAGGAGAAGATAATTAATTATTCATTGAAAATACTTGTCAAAGCGTATACCATTGAGGTTCACAAGGGAAAGAGTATGCACATACATTATGAACCAGCTGCAGAGCAAGTTTCAACCCTCTATTCCAATTTCTTCCGAGCAAAATATTGTCAAGTACAAGAGAAAATCTACTAATCGATGAAACCAGAAAAACAAGTTATGAGGTATAGCTACACAAGAAAGGACTGAAATTAGGATTGTTGGTGAGTGACATTTACTTATGTCAATACTGGGCAGTGTCGATAAAATATACGCAGTACTGGATCGATATTGGCGTTAACAGCTAAAGAGGGGGTTAGTTTGAGCGAATTAAATTGAACTGAAGACTTTAAAAGACAAAGAGAGTTCTAAGATAGCCACGTATTCCAGGTACTTGAAGCACTTTCTGTCAAGTATGTACATGAGAAAATCTACTAATCGATGAAGCCAGAAAGTTAAGAGGTATAGCTACACAAGAAAGTACTGAAATGAGGATTCTTGGTGAAGTGACATTTACTTACGTCAATACTGGGCAGTGTCGATAAAATATACGCAGTACTGGATCGATATTGGCGTCAACAGCGACACGGTGGGTTAGGAAGAGCGAATTAAAATGAACTGAAGACTTTAAAAGACAAAGAGAGTTCCAATTAAGGTTGAGATACCCAGATTAGGGTGTATCGATTTTAAACTTTTTTTTTGTTTACGAATTCCAAGTTGAAAAAAAGTTGCTACTGGGTACTACAAATTACCACAAAAAGTTTTAGATTTAAAAAAAAAAGTTTAGGTCTCCCGCCCAAGGCCTAAAGTTAAAATTAAAAAATAAAAAAATAAAATAAAATAAAAAATAAATGAAAAAAGATCAAAGGAGGAATACATAAAAGTCATTAAATTTGCAAGAGAACAATAAAACGCTTGCTCACAGTGCTGAGGCTCTCATGTCATGTGGAAAAATCAACAATATTTTTTACTTTTAACTACTACACTAAACTTTTTGACATGTTATAACCTTTTTTTTAACTTTTTTTGAATAAACAACAGTAACAGCAAATAGTATAAGAGTTTATTTCAACTCCTTTTTCATACAAGTAACTTAGTTAAACTGTTCTTCATTATTTCACTTATTACAACAATTCCAAGCAAGCCAAAACAGGTTTGAGTTACATTTAAGGTTTGAAGTATGAACCATAAAGATATCCAAGTAATGGAAAATTGCAAAATCGGCCGAAATTTACGACTTTTAGGCCTTGTGCGGGAGACCTAAATTACGTGCTACATTATTGAGATAATTTTTATATAGTTGTTCCTGGTTATTATTAGTGTAATATTAACTTAAAACTTAGAAAAAAAACATGTTTTAGGTTATTTTAATTTATTGTAAAAATTGAATTTTTTTAGTAAAATTTCTAAATTTTAGGCCTTGTGCGGGAGACCTAAACATTTTTTTAAAAATCTAAAATTTTTTGTGGTAGTTTGTAGTACCTAGTAGCAACTTTTTTTTAACTTGGAATTTGTAAACAAAAAAAAAGTTGAAAATCGATACACCCTAATATATATTAGGTATTTGAAAAACTTTCTTTCAAGTACATGAGAAAATCTACTTATCGACGAAGCCGGAAAAACCAGTGATGAGGCCAAATAAAAATTACATGAACCTGTAAGTTTTTCTTTTAGATTTTCCATAAACTATTTACAGATTGGTCAGTATAAAATAAGTTTCCATTCTCGTTAAAAAACTTTATTCCTTGAACTTGATATTTTCCATAAAATGATCTGTGAGGAGAATGGTGGAGAGGAATTTGAATAGTTTGATGTGCTGATCTGGTATGTACTCGAATTCTCGTAACAATTTGTTTGTGTAAGTAATAGGGTTCATAAAATTTTATTATCTTCAATAGCATTGTACCAAGAGCTAGTTCACGGCGTTCAACTATTTACAACCATCGCAAGCTTGTATAAAAGGTTGTAATATGGTAATCAAATTTCAGGTTGGATTTGACGCATCGAGAACTTTTCGACGAATCGCGAATGATTTTTCATTGGGGGAAATCTGAGGGATTTGGTTAACGCAGCAACGAGCTGGTTCGAAATAAAAAGGCATTAGAAATGGAATGTCGCTATTTATGGAGGAACAGCCCGTTATAACTAAGTTTTAAAAACGTTGACAAATTTCAAATAAGCTTTTCTCGTTTCCTTGGCAAAACATCACGAGGTTTTAATAGATTTCGATTCCCCAGCTATTTTATCTCATTCAAATGTATAAGAATTTCCTGCAACATTGTGCTTCGTTCATTTTTGTAGTTTGTTTTGTTTGTTGAAACCCCAAAAACGAGATTTGCTTCAAACCTGTATGAAAGCCGACAAATTCGATAACATTTCTGCGGTCTACGGCGCGATTTAGGGCGCATTACATAATATGTAATATATTAAAACCTTATATGTCATGTATGTTACATACGACTTTAATAAAATTTCATTAAAGTCATGATAATCATAGCCATAATCATTTAATGATTATTCTTAATGAAGTTTGAACTACCTATCTGATTTAATGGTGTTCTTCTTCTTCTTCATAAATTATGCATTCAAGAGCAATTTTCAGAAGCCCGCGTAAGCTATATTTGAAGTCGTCTAAAATGGCGTAATTTTCTCGACATTTTGGCAAAAAGTCAATCTTGTCTACATATTTCGACCCATTATGGGGTACAACAGTATTTAGTGTGTAATTTTCTGTCAATATTAATAACCAATAGACTTTTTCCAACGAGATGTATTTGGCGAGTGCATTGTGGTGGGCGGTGCGGAAGAAGAAGGATTTTGGAGAGAAGTCGGGAACTAACAATTTGAGGGCCGCTCTGTCTACTTGAAGAACGAGCAGCTCCATCGTTTTGGAGATTCGTTACATCCATGATGCCTAAAAGTGGCATATACACAACATTTTACATTGACTCGCTATGTCAACTGCGTTAAGGCCAAAATGCATCTTATGCACTGAACGACAGAACACTATCAATGACCTCAAATTGCAGAAACGAACCCCTAATTAGACCGTTAATGAATTCAAATGCATCAAATCAATCATCAAAACTCTCATTTTAGCGCAACTATTTTCCTGCATTACTACAACGAAATGAACGATTGCGGACGAATTAGGACACGACACACTGTACTTTCTTCAAAGTGGTTGACCCCATTTCAATTTCGAATCTTTTGTTTGAAGCGTATTTATTTCTTCGTATTCGATTAGATACGTTTCGTCTTGCAGCGAGGACTTCTTCAGTCTACAACTTACTATGTCATAAATATAAGTAGAATTTAGGCATTGGCGTCGTGGTGCCACCACACATCTCTTCAGTTGTTGTTTATTACTTGAAGCTTATGCAGGTAAGTGAAGTTGTAAAAATATTCTCTCATCCTTTTCATACATACAAAATGTCATGATTAAAAACTTCGTTGGTATCAACTGCGTTATTTATTAACAATTCTATTATGAATGACAAAAAGGGAAGAGAGGAGAGATGCAAGTTTTCTGCATTATTACAACGAAATGAACAATTGCGGACGAATTAGGACACGATACACTGTACTTTCTTCAAAGTGGTTGACCCCATTTCAATTTCGCTAATAACAAATGCAATAAGTTGATGTGTCCTTCCACATAGTGTTGTCCTCGGCCGCCCGTAACATCCTACTCAGCCGGTGCCTGGGTTTCGCAGAACTTGGCCGTTGAGTGTTGACCCATTTTGCAAATCGAGCGACGCGTGGAGGTCCCCCCTATTATTATATTATAATGGCGAAAAAAAAACCATTGATTCCCAGCTGGCTTTCGACACTATTGTTGCTGGTTTGAAAACCTTGAAGCAACAGAGTGGTGCATGCAGAACGTTGCAACAGTCTGTTCTGATGAGATGCCGCATACAGGACCAGTAGACTGCATACTTAGGGCGGGTTTCGACATCTTAGGATAAAAGTAGGGGCTTAGCTAACTCAGTTTGCTATAACCGACGTTGTTGCTGTTTCACCACGAATTCCAGTGGAAGTAGCCTCAAAATACCGTCAACTTTGTGTGTGTCACACCGTTCATCTCGCGTGAGTTTTCCATTGAAAAACGGTCCAAATTCTTTCACTGGGGTTTATTTTTCAATGATTCATGATTTGAATATCTACTAAGCTGTGGAGTGTGCGTGTTTCACAGGTGATAGAGCGATTATTGAATTTCAGGAGGCACACAAATATGATCAACTGATCAATCCAAATAGGTATTTTGGTTGAAAACCGATTTAGGTGCTCTATGCATATCTCCTGAAATTCAATAATCGCTCTATCACCTGTGAAACACGCACACTCCACAGCTTAGTAGAAATTCAGATCATGAATCATTGAATAATAAACCCCATAGAAAGAATTTGCAGCGTTTTTTCACTAAGACGGAGCATGCATAACAGAATGCTTCAACACGTGTATCGGCTATAAACCCTTTTAGGAGTTCACTCCAGTATCCACATTCAAACATCACTAGGTTACTGCGGGGGGGAATCTCTTGTGTCTGTTTTGATCGCAGTAACCTAGTGATGTAGTGAATGTGGATGCAAATGTTGGCACCATAAATCGCGCCATACATCGGGAATGGTTTGAGCTACGGACCCGGGGAGGGGCTAATTCGATTCCTCATGGAAAGTTCTTTAAAAAAAGTCCAAATTTGGGCCGCCTTGACTTTTTTTTAGGTTTTTGGGGATTTTACAATACTTTGACAACCCTTAAAGGGCACTTTAAATTAAGTGAGAGTGCTGACGAAAGAATTGGGGCGTTGTCGGACCAAAATATTAATTTTTCCTGAAAATTTCAGATTTTTTGCTCCATCCGTTTGGGAGAAATCGTGCGCACGGCGTGCGGACGGAAAATTTTTATTGCAGATTTGGATTCTACACCCTTTGAAACGTAAACCATGAAATTTTCAGGAGAGGTTAGCATTTTTCTTTTCCAGAGCGATTACAATGGTTCATTATTGAATAATAAACCAAAAGTGTCGTCTTCAAGTTTTTCATTGTTTATAAGATGTCTGTTGCGAAGGAATTCATCGAGGGTTGCAGTAAATTACCTGTTCTCTGGAATGTAAATGATCAAATTTACAATAACAAAATCGCGAATGATGCGTTGGCCATTTTGGGTGGAGAGTACATAGAAGTTGGACATCAGTTTGGACAAGTTTTAGAAATGAAATTAAAAGCTTAACGCCGCACTTATCAAAAGTAGTAAATTTGCATCTTCTGCTGACTCCATCGAGAGGGTTGAAAAAACCTGATGGGTAAATGTGGACAGGAATCGCTTGCTTGGCAAGTTGAAAGAGGCAGATTGAAAGTTGAAAGACGAAAACGCACAAGTGTAGACATACCTATACGGATTTCCTCCCAATAAGTTGTCCCTCCACGCAATTTCCGACCCCCTTCCCCGCGGGGACGAGCGGTATTGTGTAAGAGTCTCAGGGGGAGCTGATATAAGGAGACACGTCTCCTCACTGACGTCCTTCCTGCTTCCCCAGGAGCGGCCCTGAGACCGGGATGACCATGATTAATGTCCTCTTCTCATAGCCAGGTCGCGGTCACTTTCACGCCCATTTTTTCCGTCCAAGAAATTGAATCCGTCGCTCAACCTTTTTTTTCCCCCCGAGATTCGGCGGAAGGCTGTTTCAATTATTCCTGGTAAGATACGCCATCATTGTGGTACATCGCAATATCGCTTGGACGTTTTCGAAATGGGCTACACAACTTAGTTGGCAACAAGACTGATGAAAGAACAACAGATAACTGATTCAGTGAAAGACTGGGCTATATAAAACACACAAATTGCCAGGAGAACCGTTCGAAGTTCTCCACAACACAGCCATGTGATCTATACAGCCATGGGATTGATTACAGTCTACGAATCTGTTGCTAGAGAGCTGAACAAATTAGTTCCACTAATTGCTAATAGAGCGCATTGGTGATCGATCAATAATTACTCATTCCCGTACCAGATATGTGACACGTAATCAGTATGGTGTGTGTCTCAATGTTGATTTCCCCTTAGATATCCGCTGCCAGGATTGCCAATCACTGTTCAAATGCCTCTCAAATCACCTCACAGTAGCGTCGCTGACACCTGAATGTTTTGAATGCAGCGAACTGGCTGGCACTGGCTAGATTCTGTCAATCAGCTTGGAATTATAGAGCAGAGGTATAGAATTAGAGGAGTACCAATTTAACTGGAGTAACAGTTGATTGTTATTTGTTGATTGAGCTTATCGTTTGTTTTTGTAGATTATGTTTTTTTATATATCCTCTTGTGTTTTAGCACTAATTTTATTTTTCATCACCAATTACATCCTAAGGAACTTGAACTTACTCTGACAAATGGGCATAGCTCACAGTTATCCATGTATGTAGTTTGCTGATAATGTCTAATGCTATTCCTATTAAATGCATTATCTCTCTCTCTCTCTCTCTCTCTCTCTCTCTCTCTCTCTCTCTCTCTCTCTCTCTCTCTCTCTCTCTCTCTCTCTCTCTCTCTCTCTCTCTCTCTCTCTCTCTCTCTCTCTCTCTCTCTCTCTCTCTCCTCATTTCGGACGCTGCTAAAAGATAATTTCAAAAACCTGGAACCTGGAATTTATTTCACGTATCCTCAAAAGTCATGGTCATTTGTCATACCATTCACTTCTACACCTACCTACGGCTTGAAACCATATCTTTTCTTTCATATATGGCAAGTTCTTTACAGAATTCCAAAGTTTTGAATACGTCAATGTATTTTATCACCACGTTTCCCACAACTCACCACCACCGCATGTCTTCAACTTGAAATGGCTGCTTCACTTACCTGAAAAAGGAAAATAAGGTTAACGTACAGAATATACATACGACAATTTTGCTGTAGAAGACAAACGCAACAAAACAATCGAGGTTAACTTTGTATAGACAGATAATGTCTCAATGTTCACTGGGGGCATTTAGTGCTCGGTTCGGCAGGGTGCTGAGGTCGGGTAGACAAATGTGCCTTGGAAGGAGTTAGGAGGAGTCTCAATAGGTTAATAAAATAGGTATTAAATTGCACTAATTTTCATTCTAATGTGCAGGGTGTCGAGCATCAGTTCACCAAACTTCAAGGGTCTAGAGCTTATTTACAACAAAAAATGCCTCAAACACTGGTTTTTTAGAGGCTTTATTTCTGGCTTTAATATTCTAATCGTGTTTCCGATCTTAAGTTAAAGCTAAATTGACCATAACTCCCTTAATACACTATTGAAAATCAATTTTGAGGACACCATTGGAAAGAGCGTTGAACTTACCTCCTTAGGGCAAAATATGAAAATACCTACATGACATAGACGTGAAAAATTGGTCGGGAAATAAAATTTCGGGAATACAT
Source organism: Creontiades dilutus (assembly GCA_031894815.1). Taxonomy (NCBI): domain Eukaryota; kingdom Metazoa; phylum Arthropoda; class Insecta; order Hemiptera; family Miridae; genus Creontiades; species Creontiades dilutus. Next base: position 725,214 of record JAVIWC010008057.1, read on the forward strand.
GAAAAAAAGTAAATAGGTAAATAATAATAATAATAGAATGAAATAACACCTTTTTTCTTGCTCATAATAAACAGGTTTTCTAACTCCCACTTTCCAGGAAAAACTTCCCTAGAATCTCAGTTTTCCAAAGGTGTGAGAAGAAAATTTTGTTCACTAACGATTTTTGAAGAAAATCACGGTTGACTGCGGAAAAATGAGAGTTTATACCTTGAAATTTACGTTTTTAACCTAAAATCTGCTATTTAAAAAAAAGGAATTTTTTAGTTTGTTGTTGGATCAAATCTTTACCCCCTTGGCTCTTGTGCTCCTCGCTCAACAAATAAGGGGTTTTTAGGACCTTTCTCCTGGCTGGAAGGGCTGAATCACAGGGCAATCAAATTCTGAGCAAATAGCATCTCAATTGAAATTTTCAATTGTCGATTGATCTCAAGGATTATCATACTAGAAGCAGGCTGTCAGTGTCTCAGTCGTTGCAAGTCACACAATCCTTCCTGAATGGCTATCGATGCGATCTTGATATTGACAAAACGATAATTCCACTGAGGTATTTCGAGAAGTGAGATAACTAAATAGGCTCACGCACCATAGTACCTGAAATATTCCGATGAAAATGAAACAAGGAGATGAACGGCAACGTACATCGGCAGGAGTGGTTGGTATGAGAGAGAATAGACAACTATGATTCTCAAAACCGCTGTGATTCGCAGTAGGTATTTTTGTATGCAAAACACATTCTTTGAGCTTCGCACTGGATCTGATTTCCTGGAGAGAGAATGAAGTTATAGGTCATAATATGTATAAACATATTACATACTCGTACATTACACCATGCTCACCCAAAGCGAGTCAGCTCCCTTCGACACAGCTGCACTGCCTACTACGGGATGTGAGAGCCACAACTATACAGAAACAGGATATGTATACATTTTTTTGATCACCGTACATGCAGAGGAGGCAAAACTCATCGATGGAAAAGAATCCCGAGGTAGACCGACTTATTTCCAACTCCAACGAGACTGCAACCAGTCTCCACCGTATGAACCGCTTGAAAGGTAACGATTGAGGCCGTGACCTTCCCGACCAATGGAATTGAATCTCCTTTCACTCACAAACCACATGATTGGATATTCGTCCACACCTCTTGACCAATGGGATTGAAGCCCCCTTTCACCTGTCACTATACAACCACTGTTTTCTCCAATGTACGTTGATTATGCTGTTAATGATACATAATTTAACCGTAGAAATAGGTTTAACACTTATAACTATTTAATTTTGTTTATATAGATTACATTTTTTCTCAAAACTCTGTGTCTACCTTTACTTAATAGTTAATTGTAATTAGGTATCATCGATTTTCTAAATAAGCGTGACGTTTTGGGATTGTAAACTGTACAGGAACAATGAGAACGACGATAAAATATACCAATGAACAAAAACAACACATTGGTACTCAAAGTCAAGGATCTTCTGAGTAACGGAAAAACCTTATTCTTTCCAAATTTCATGGATTATGTCCGTTTTAGTTGCGAAAATGTGTCTTAACAGTAGTGTTTTCTGTTTGTTGGCCTTCGAAAAGTGCCAAATTGTAAACAAACTTATTATCTCTTATTTAAAATCCTAATTTCAAAGCATTTTTTAATACCTCCGTGGTTTTTCTTGACGATTTAGGCCTTATGTACCTCTCTTTCGGCATTTTTGACTATCCGACTTTCCTTACAGGAGGGAACCCCCCCTAACAAATGCGGTTTCCGAGACCCATTCAACAAAGGTCATCAACCTTGGTATAAACCGTCCCCCAATAACGAGGAGGCAGCGTGCACGAACCCTCCCGCGGAACGCACGGGGAGCGTCGAACCGACCGCCTGTTGCCAGGTGAGAACAGCTGATATCTCGTCCTCTGCCAAGCACCCCCCCACGCTCTGCCAGCTCGCCATTATAGGACAATACGGACGTTCCTTCAATTGAAACCTTTAAATAAACAGTTGGGATTACACCTGCCCTCTCAGAGCCTTCCTCGCAGGCATTTCCCCCTTTAGCCAAGTTCCTTGACAAACTGGCTCTTAACTACAAATTGTCACATAACGGTCGATTGTCTGCAGTCAACACACAGTACAGTAAATACACGTCAAAACAAGGTTCTGTATCACTCCAATTCAGCCCAAAATACTCAAGGGAACAATTTGGACTCCTGAAAAGCGTATCTTATTACAATGATCTCATTCATGGTTGAAAAACTATTTTGAGTAATATTTTGTCAAAAACTATAAATTTAAAATTGTTAATAATTGAAGGCTTTCAGAGCAATCTTCACAGGAATTTCCACCTTTAGCCAAGTTCCTTGACGAACTGGCTCTAACTACAAATTGTCATATAACGGTCGATTGTCTGCACTAACAATCTCCGATGAAAATACACATCAAAACAAGGTTCTGCATCACTCCAATTCAGTCCAAAATACTCATGCGGAAAATGTGGATTTTCGAAAAATGTCTCTCACTACAATAGACAGTACAGAAAAAACTAGATTCGGATAAATGTCTTCATTTGACAAATTTTCTCCTAGAAAACGACAAAAACCTGACTTTTCACGTAATTTTCCTAAAAATTGTCCAAAATACATTAAGAATTCACTTAATATTCAGTACTGTACCTCCTTTGGCTGTAGTTGAAGCCTACAAAGGATTAAGGTGGTAATATGGAAGATTTGAGTGGTTTTTTAATTTTTTATAAAACCTTGTATCTTGTAACCTTGTAATTGTAACTTGTGCAATAACTATCTTCAATTGACCAGTGGCGACCAGTGAAACGCCTGATCGTACTTTTTTTAGCAATCCAATTCAGTTTACATACTTATAAAATTGTACATTAAAACGCTGTAAATTCTTTCACAGGGGTTTATTATTCAATTTCATTCATTTGGCTTGCATTCATGATTTGAATTTCTACTAAGCTTTGGAGTGTACGTGTTTCAAAGTGATAGAGCGATTATTGAATTTCAGGAGGCACACAAATATGATCAACTGATCAATCCAAATAGGTATTTTGGTTGAGAACCGATTTACGTGCTCTATGCATATCTCCTGAAATTCAATAATAGCTCATCACCTGTGAAACACGCACACTCCAAAGCTTAGTAGAAATTCAAATCATGAATGCAAGCCAAATGAATGAAATCAAATAATAAACACCAGTGAAAGAATTTGCAGCGTTTTTTTCAAAAGCGATTACAATGGAAAAATATTCTAATTGAAAAATTTAAATTTCGTAAGACGGAGCTTGCATATCAGAATGCTTCATCTCGTGTATCGGCTATAAACCCTTTGCAGATTTGGATTCTACACCCTTTGAAACGTAAACCATGAAATTTTCAGGGGGGTTAATTTTTTTTTTTTTTTTTTTTTTTCAAGAGCGATTACAATGGTTTATTATTGAATAATAACCAAAATGTATGTCTGTTACGGATATTTTCAAAGACAATCGACAATACCATGGGATAAGGAAATAATAAGGTAAATAGAACGAGGTATGCACAACGATAACCAAATGTTTATTAAACGTACGGGCGAAATACCCGAGTTGAGGTAAAATTTGGGTTTTCGCTCCAGCAGAAGTAATAGGAAGGTTTCCAAGCCAACTAATTCGATATAAATTCTATACAATAAATGATAGGGTGCGTAATTCGAACGTGAAAAGATAGGGTCTGGTCGGGAAGTGGACAACCATCAATTTTGACGGACGTAGGATGGATATTAAATATTCTGTAAGTGGCCGTTGGGTTCTTCATGGCCGAGTGAATGTGGAACGGTTTTCGTTCGAAGGATGGACACAACGGATGGTACCGGCGTTGTATCGGAGAGTTTGAAATGGAAAGCGTTTAGGATGGATGATGACAATGAATTACATGGTTGATGCGATGCGGATCATCTAGAAAAAAATCCAGAACTTGATGGATGAAAGATTACAATGCTTATCGACTTCTGATATTTGGAAATCTGTGGGAACAGATAAGAATCTAATCATTGGCTTGTCAAAAGAAAACCTCATTCTTCTCATTGTCATAAAAGTTATTAATACAGCATACGTCGCCGAGTTCAAGAAGTAAAGGAAGTTGGAGGGAGATACGGATGGAAGGAAGAGTCCTTGTAGATTAAGGTAAGAGACTTGAAGTATGCGGTGGTGACACTACGAAGAACTGTTGCGGGTATACCTAAAGCCGCAGTCACATGTGCTGTATTCGGGAAACGTCGAGCAAAAGTTCGCAAAATCTGCTAATGTATTTGCCAAACACCAAACATTTGTCCAGCGAGTGCTCCCCTCGGAGGCGGTTTCTATCACACATCAGAGGCAAATGTTTATCAAACCCCGAGCGTTTTGGCGCGCCACAAAAATAGGGCGAGCGTTTGTCAAATCTGATTACATTTGAGGGTTTGTATGTTGGACTGGCAGAAGTTCTCGGACTTCCTATAAGCATCATTTCTCTCCATACCAGGGAACATAACTGAGACATATTAGCAGCAAGTAGTACCGATTCTGGTAATTTCTTAAGAGTTCTTGATTTCTCCTGTTTAGGGTTTTTTCTGATTGGCTTCCATTTCTTTTTCTACTTCCTATTTTGGAGAAGCAAACTCCCGCAAAATACCACAACTGCTGCCACCCCCACAACTTCTTGATCGCTATCCATGAACAATTTATACCACTGTATCCCACTAAAACCTGAACTGACAGACATACTCGTCAATAATTTGCCAGTGCTCGGTATACGTTCGAAACTTGGCAAATCCCGAATTTGTGGACAGGGTGCTTTTACAATGGCACTCAACGAATCCAAACAATCAGTATTTGACTAATATTCGTTACTTGCCATATACCTACCGCAAGTGTGGTTGCAGTTCAACTCTAGTAAGTAAATCATGGCACTTCTCCCGCACCACACCTCGCGCGAACGAGTATATTATTGCCGCCATTTTAAGCTCGGCTTTCGCTTAGAACACTTCTAAATTTTAGCCCGTAAGGTCTCCTTAATGCGCCATGTCTTAATTTACAATTTCACAGTGTAATTTAAGGGAAACCGCGAAGGAAAGAGAGGCTATCAAAATGTTTCTAAGCTCTTCTGACCTGGAGAACCATGTACAGATTGAAGAACATAGTTTGAAGAAACACGCATTTTTCTATATGGAGACTCTTCATATCTAGACGAGCTTTCCGGGACCTAATGAAGCCACTCTCTGTCACTAAATGCCTAGTCCGTGTTTTTATAGTAAACAATATTTTTTGTGTATATATAAAAAGTACAGAATGACAGTATTGTCAACTCAGAGCAGGTTATAAACAAAAACCGAAGTTGAAAAAGGTCACACCAGTTAGTTTGACATATATTTTTGACAGCACTAATAATAATTATTCAAGATATAAAAATATATATGTCGATGCATTGACAAGTGAACGAAGATACTTTAAATTGAATCGAGCTGAATCAAGGCGCTGGGATGTGTATAAAATATTCCCTTAATGCACCATTAGCGCTATTAGCGGCAGAAGTTGTGAACTAGCAGGAGAGGTTAGGAATCACGGTTGTTTTGGCTCATTAGTGAAACGGCATTGGAGCATTAGTGCCGGAAGTTTTGTTCGCAAACCGAGTGACTTTCTCACGTGTTCAGTGGTGTTTAGTATGCACTTAGAAATCTATTGTATTACGAAGTATGCACGCGTTTACCAATAGATTAATCCAACTTTTAGCTAGATATTCCATAGTCTGTCTTGGTAGTGCAACATGCATCTTCGACCCTGAGAGCGATGGGCTTTCGCGTTGTGTGTTCTACTTCAGATGAATGCGTTGAACATCTAATATGACGTTAATACTACGTGTATACCGAAATCCTCTGCACAATCTACTTATTTTCAATACAAAAAACTACAAAAACTCCGCAGGACTCTAAGGGAGGAAAGGTGGTCGAAAAATACCACCAATAGGGGTTGAAGTTTCGAATTTGAAGCTTTCAAATTCCAAGTTATCTAAAAATTTGAAATACGAGAGCATTTTGAAACTGTTACGTGAGTTGACGTTAAGTGGTAAACCAAAATACACTCATCACCCGAGATGTAAACAAATAGGCTGAGATAAGGCGTCACCACACACGTCAGAACGAATGAGATAATTCACGTTAATAATAAATTATTCATTTGAACGCTATTATCTCACATGGCAAGAGAACTATGCACTGAGGGCGATTTGTTACACAATGTTCCCATAATTTCGGGACATGACTCACGGCTCATTATTCACCATGTTCAATATGAACATGTCATAGAATTGAACTATTATTTTTCGAAATGAGAGAACATGGAATTTTTTCTAAACAATACAAGGATGTGATGTGACAATGGCGGAAGTAAGTTGGCGGAACCAAATGAACAATCGGTGTCCTCGAGAATTATTTTGACTCGCCGCTAATGTGGTCTTCGCTTCTTTTCAGAAAAACAACTGAATTATGTAAGGCTAGACTTGATTGTGTTCAACTTGAGTTTTTAAGACAGCGAACTATTCAAGATAAAAAGTAAATCAATGACGATTAATAGTGACACCTTAGACAAGCTAGCAATAAACAAGATCAATAATTTTCACAGTAAAACGTTACGACGCGGAATGTAATTTTCCTCAAACAATAGCACCATTCCGACCAAACGTAATGCGAAATTGATCATTAAATAGACACAAAACAGCATGATAAGGAAAGTTGGTGCTATTTATATTTCCTACTGCCTGAAGGGTCAATGAAAATGAATTTAATAGAGACGAAAATGCCGAGATAACTCGAAATAGAGAAGACATGTTGAAATCGAACACAGATTTGTCAACCCTCAATCTGATTGAAGATTTGATCATGTCATGCAAACACTTCAATTAGTAATATTGAACAATAAAGATACATTTCAAGACTGTTGTGCGTGCAGTAAACTACAATCTTGGGGATATACGTTTTCACCGAGACGCCATCAGTAATTTTGACCCTATAGCTTATATTTAGCGATTTTACGACGTGTGATCAAATGCTTATTTGAAAAACAAGAGGTAGAAGATTAAGTTGTTATATTTGTCGATGCATTTCAAGTTGAATTCCGAAAGCAAGTTGATGCACCATAGCGCTATTTCAAGTTGTAACTATCTTAATTTAGCTTCTAGCCCAGTTAAATTCAACTAAACAATCCATCGCAATCGTCATACAACAACATATATTTAGAAAAATATTATTGGCCAAGAATCATATTACTTGGTTGAGATAGGAGATTTCAAATATTTATTCAGAGCGCTATTAACGGCCCAAGTTGCAACTATCTTCGTTATTTTTTGACAGATGCCAAATTGAGTTAAATTGAACAACATATCCATCGCAATCGTCATTTAAAAATCTCAATTTTCTTGTACAACAACATATATTTAGAAAAATATTATTATAGCCAAGAATCATATCACTTGGTTGAGATAGGAGATTTCAAATATTTATTGAGACGCGGTCGAGTTTATTGAAAACACTGGTTTTTATTCCCAACGTTTCGTGCATGTATTCGTGCATCTTCAGGGTTTCTTAAACAGATGAATCACAGGAGGAAAAATTATTGAGGTTTTTGTTTGACAAGCTAGGAGCCCCATCTTCTTGAACACAATCAGGTGACAGCATTGGTCACTCTCTCAACTTAATCAATTTGAACAAAATGTAAATGTAGAGCCAATCACTAAGGATTTCCAACCGTTCGATTCCACAAATGCTGTTTACGTATGGTTAGGGTCCTTGCAAGATCGTTTACCCAATTAGCCGCAGAGTAAAACAATTGGCTCAAAAGCAGCAGATACAGTTTTTTGAAGTATGAAACTCAGCATACATGTGATAATAAAAACATACAAGTCAGATATCTTGCAGGGAAATGAGTAATGACCGACGACAACTCAGTCTGGTAGCTAATGTAGGAACCAAACAGTATGATCTTTCTGGTGGCAGATATTGGAACCAAACTTCTCAGAAAACTGGATAGATCACTGACTCCCTGATTCAAATATATCATATCCAGAAGTATAATTAGACCTATCAATTAGATCTTGAAAATTCCAAGTGTGTACAAATAAATGTGCACATTGTTGATGGATAGTCCCCTTAGTGCGGACGATATTTCAAGACATCGCTTACGGTACTCCATCGATTAAAATCGGCCTTCCTCAGGCCGGGAAAGGGGTTGACATTTGACATTTTAAACCGTTGGAGGTCGTCGAAGCCGTGTTGCCTCCTCTACGCCGCTTTTTCATAAAGTTAAATCTCGCTCTTTGTGTCGCTCTTATAGCACGCTGGTTATAGATGCAAACTCGGAAACTACCAAGTTTTGAGCCGCGCTAGCTATGCAAGGCTTGTACCGGTAGTTGATGCTTTTGGTGTTGAGGGATTCGAGAGAATATATAATTCACAACGATGAAATATCCAGGCCATATTTTCCCATCCTGTATTCATCCTTCGTGGAAAATAATCTTCTTTCTTCTTTTCTACATAAAACCAAGTAAATTTCAGTTTTACCGAAATTTGAAGGCACATGAAGTTATTGCAGATATCCCACCACAATATCTGGATTCTAACTAATCTTTTGCGTTTGTCTGTTCCTACTAAAGACTACATGAAAATTAAATTACAATAGCAAATCCACCCGACTCCTACGTGTTCCACAACTTATTTCAAACCAAAAGTGCCTCTTGGCAATTTTTTTTAAGAGGCCTCGTTTCCGAGTTATTCGCGATTCAAATTTTTTTTGGTGTTTTCGATCTTATGTCATTAAAATTGTCATAACTCCCTCAATTTTGGAGATAGCTCAAATTTGATGACACCGTTGGAAAGAGCGTTAAATTTTCTATCTTTTTGAAGTCAGAAAACATTTTGTTGATTGCATTGAAGATGCGCGATTGCCGCGCGAAATGGCAGTTTTGTCAAAATGTTGAAATCACCTGTTTTTCATCTCGCCTAGCGATTCCATTAATGCTTGACGCAGAACTGTACAGGCCTGGTAAAACGTGCGCCGAAATGTCAGCTTTCCAACGGTGTAGTCGTTTTGGTTTCTAAAAATATTTTAAATTAAGGAAATAGTGTTTTTAACTGCAGAAAAATGTGTATTATATGTTAAAATTGAAGTTTTGTCAAGAGTCTCGACGAAAAAAGGTTGGCCGGGGGATATACGAATACGTATCGTACGTAACATTTCTCGCTAATCGAATGTTGACAGCGCCAGAAATCTCAAGCGACGATTTGAGTTAGTTTTGTCGGATGCATAAACCTTCTCGTTAGCGAATAGCGTCTTCTAAGCAGTCCGGCCAGGAAGAGGATGATGATGTGTTCCATACTTTTTTCAAATGTGAATACTGGACTGGCAACAGAAGTTGGCTCCAGCAGACACTGGAGCTATCACCTCAGGACATGACACCAGAATGTGTCTTAAGTAAAATGCTTGAGCGTGAACAGAACTGGACCGCGGTAGCATCCTTTTCTGAAAAGATCCTGGAAATGAAGGCTGCGAAGGAACGGGAGAGGCAGAGCAGGGAGAACACGGACCGAGAGGAGTACTAAATCCTTCCCTAGAACCAGCCTGAAGTGATGTGTCAAACAGTTCCAGGCTGAGTTTCGTCGTGGGAAATGGAAGGTGAGGTTTTAGTGGGTTTGAATCCCACATAACCCAAAGTGCGGTCCCTTTGGGTATCGTAGGAGATCCGATTTCCACCTAAGGATCTCAAAGATTTCCTCACCTGCCACCGGAAAAAAAAAGCTGTCCGGCCAAAGTTGTACAAGATAATTGAAGGGCCGAGAGACGCAGTTGTTTAATTTAAAAAAATAAATAAATAAAAATAAAATAAACAATAAAAAAATAATTTCAACTATTACTGTTTTCTGACATCTAATAGATAGAAAATTTAACGCTCTTTCCAAAAGTGTCATCCAATTTGAGCTATACCCAAAATTTAGGAGTTATGTCAATTTTAATGACGTAAGATCGAAAATGCGAACAAAATCTTAAATCGCAAATAACCCTCTTGAAAAAAATTAATAAAAGCACTTTTGGTCGGAAATGAGTTCTAGAACACGTAAGAGTCGGGTAGTGCATAACTCGCGAGACACCCTGAATAAACTGTTTATTTTTGAAAATCAAAACTGAAATTGTGATGGGATTTTAACAGATGATCGGCAAATGTGAATCTCCCTTGTTGTCCCTAAAATCTTCTTTTATTCTATGCCTAAATTTTCTATCTGTCTGTCCGCAATATTCCAGTCTGCAAGAGCATTCAAGTTTATGAACCCCACTTTCATCTTCGTGTTCTGTGGTATTTTGTGTTATTGTTCTTCATTAGTTGTACAATTTCCCTTATTTCTGAAATTAAAAAAGAAACCTTAATTTCGGCGTTTTCGAGCTTTTTGTCTAGGAATCTCATGTTGCTGTGAATTTGACGAAATGTACAATCCCAAAACGTCCTAAATCTGTTCGATGTATATGAAAAAACGCTGCAAATTCTTTCACTGGGGTTTATTATTCAATTGGCTTGCGTTCATGATTTGAATTTATACTAAGCTTTGGAGTGTGCGTGTTTCACGAGTGAATGAAAAATTTCAGGAGGCACACGAATATGATCAACTGATCGATCCAAATAGGTATTTTGGTTGAGAACGTGCTCCTGAAATTCAATAATCGCTCTATCACCTGTGAAACACGCACACTCCAAAGCTTAGTAGAAATTCAAATCATGAATCATTGAATAATAAACCCCAGTGAAAGAATTTGCAGCGTTTTTTAAGTTATCAGAATGCTTCAACCCGTGTATCGGCTACAAAGCCTTTTAGGAGTTCACTCCAGTATCCACATTACTACATCACTAGGTTACTGATATCAAAACAAAGACAATAATAAACCAAAATAACCCGAATGTTGGCACCATAAATCGGTCCATAGATCGGGAATGGTTTGACCTACGGACCTGGGGAGGGGCTCATTCGATTCCTCGTGGAGTGTTCTTCAAAAAGAGTCCAAATTTAGGCCGCTTCGACTTTTTTTGAGGTTTTTAGGGATTTTACAAAACTTTGACAATTTAAGGGAAATCGTGCGTGAGGCGTACGGCGGGCGGACGGAAAATTTTTTTATTGCAGATTCGGATTCTACACCCTTTGAAACGTAAACCATGAAATTTTCAGGGGGGGGGGGGGTTAGAATTTTTTTTTTCAAGAGCGATTACAATGGTTTATTATTGAATAATAAACAAAAATCAAAATTTTATATAGTAGTAGATATAGATATAGAAGCAGTATAGTAGTAGATTTTGTATAGTTAGTTTATTCTTGCAATTAATCATTACTGACATAGTAAATCTCTATTTCATTACAGCGTTTTTCAATGTTTTACGAAGTAGGGAATGTTATTCGTATCCAAAAGTTGTCCGAACCCTCGTACATGGTAATTGAACCCACCGAAATCTATTGAAGTCTGTCAGATAATGACATTCTGAACGGAAATACGCTCTAAATCGCGGTTTCTTCGTACGGTGGAGCATCTCCGATTTCCTGGGGAACTTTTCCCCTGAGCGACGGCAGGTCTCTTCGTTGAGTGGGGCACTAGAAAGTAGGCAACGGGGGCCCCCGGCGGAAAGGGATGCATCATGTAGGTCCGACTCCATAGCCTCTTACGCAATTTTCATTACTGCGACTCCGACTTCATTCGCATTCAATAGTTTTACATCAACTATGAATATTGAATAAACAAGAAAATCATAGTATCTCTAACGAGTTACACGCAGTCTAATTATATTATTAAAATGATGTTATAATAATTAATTGCATTGAATAACTAATCGCTAATTATTCAGAAACAAGCATACTACTGATATATGGGTCATATGGGGCCCGCGGAAAAACATGGATGGATGGAAAAAATTAGGCTACCGCCAGAACGTGATCTTTGCTATTTTTTGTTCAACGTATCTATGCGAACAAACCTTTTCAGAAATGACATAAGTCAAATCCAAATATCGAGCAATGCTTTCAGAAGAACACTTAGAAAATTTGCTTACGATTGGAACAACAAACTATGATCCTAAGTGGAAAGACATTGTAAGCAAAAAACAATTGCACACATCACATTAGATTGGTTTTCCTATATATTTTTTATTTTTATAATTTTAAATAAATAAATAGAAAATATATTTCTCTTAAATAAGTGGCAAGACCTGCACACATCACATTAGATTGGTTTTCCAAAAATATTTTTTTGAATGTAAATAATTTTAAATAAATTAATACAAAATATATTCCTTATAGGATAAATAAGTTTTGTTTCATATATTGGGCCTAAATTTTAATTTGTCAAATTCGTCTAGGAGTGCTTAAAAAACCTAATATCAACTGTCTGACTGGCAAAATTTTCCATTCCTGAAAATTCAATGGTTGAAATCTTTATTGAACAACGAAAAAGAACTCATGAAATTAAAAAAAAAAAAATACATTTAATTACTAAAAACTAATTTTTTGTTCCTGTAATAGGCCTAATTTGAATTTGTCAAACTCGTCTAGGAGTGTTTTCAAGTGTCTAATTTTTGAAATTTTCCGGCGGAAAATAGCTTAGCCTCCCAGACCCGCTCCATCACCTCCACATTATGACATGGCCCTTGGGGCAAATATTTTGGAGACCCATGGTCTAAATTATAAGCATAGGAGTAAAGTAACCAGCTTGTAATCAGAAAATTTAGCGAAATTGAGTTTTCCCTTAGAAGAGATCTCTCAGTGTGAGGTTAAGCAAAGAAAATTATTCTTCATGTAAAGGTTTTGGCGAATTAGGAAAGAATTAGAAAACGAAGAGCTGAACGGGATTCGAACGAATAGAAGTGTTGAAAACCTAATTTGTTTATTGATAGAGTAAGATATAGGTATTTGTTTTAGATCGGTGATTCTGTGGCGTTCTATAATTCGCGCAGCCGGAGTTTAATAAAAGATTGAGATGAGGACAGGTAGAGGCGAAGTGGCCCGTGTACAGGGCGTTGATTGGAGAAGGGGAACCGACGTCGCAACCTTGAATTCGAGACACGTGTAGATCACGTGACACTGTTGAGGTACAGCTTTTCACTCCGGGAGCCGTTCGTATTCCTAGAAACGGATCGCATCCTGAGGATCCCGACTTTAGGCCGTTGTGATAGAGTTTATTCCATCTAAACTACCGCGAAGTATCTACTAGAGGTGGTCCTATTGTCGATAGAAGCTAACAATCGAACAACTTTTCTCATGGTCAGGTTGTTGAAGGATTAATTCTAATAGACGGACGAACCCTTGCATAAGAAAGACGTCCTAAAAACGAAGGGTGAACAATGTGAACAATTTATTGTAGAATCAAGCGATAAATCGACAATATAAATCAAGGAATTCAGTGTATTAGCCGTAGACTAGCCCTTCAAAAAATTCCGCATGTCAGTTTGGCATCTATTTTAGGTGACTGTTCCTAGTTATGTAGCAGAAATTATGAATTATTGAACACAATGAACTATATTTGTCTTCATTCGTCTTCCTCCATGCAAAAATACTCTCTGAAATAATGTGTCTCTATCTGAAATTTGATTCTTGTATCTCTAGATTATGAAATATTTAAATTAGCTGAAATATTGGACTGTATTAGTCTTCATGCCTCTTCCATCATTCAAAAATATTTGTATCTCTATATGAAATATGTGTCTTGTACCTCTATCTGAAATTTGTATCTGAAAATTATGAAATATTGCACTCAATTTGTCTTAATTCTTCTTCTGTCGTCCAGGCTCCTCGAGATATTATCTTTCATATTTTATGCCTTTGGCCAGGAAGCTGATTCTTATCACCTTCTTTCGCTGCTTCGTAGGGTAATGTATTCCCAGAATTAGGTAAGGGTAACCGTCTACCAATGAATCGCAATTGTGAATTTTCTAGGAACACCTTTTAGCTGCCAGTCGTAAACATTGCAGACCATCTGTCTAGGTATTGAAATTTAATGATCACACTATATAAAGACGAGCTTATCAGAGTATATCGACGTTTCAGGGGGTGGTAACGCCGGGCGGGTGGAATTCTCGCCCCCGTCTCCCAGGGCAACCGACCTGATCCCCCCGACCCCGCCAGAGAAGGGGAGAGGGCCCCAGCGGGGGGAAGCGTCTCCTAGGGCAAGCGAAGTGGTCCTCTCCTCGGGGATTTGGGATATACGATTTTTTGACTTTGCATATTGTTATTATACTCCCTCATTGTGTTATTCACCTATTTCTTTTTAACCTGCGTAGCAGGGCCATTAAAGTAGTATGTTTATACAATTAATATACCTACACTAAAAATAAACTTCAACTAAGATGATAAACTACCAATATTTTTTCTGCCAATCATTTGTATAATAAAATAAAATAGACATATATTATTCGTTGGATTGCAAGCTTTGCGTTGTTCTATTTCCTTAATTTTTTTAAGATCAATTTGGTTAGTTAGCATTTGATATATAGGAGGTTAATACTTTTTTTTAAATATTAATTTGGTTGGGAAAGTATTAATTTGGATGGGAAAATTATTAATTTGGTAGGGAAAAGCATTGATTTGGATGGGAAAAGTATTAATTTGGATGGGAAAAGTATTAATTTGGTTGGGAAAAGTATTAATTTGACTGAGAAAAGTAATAATTTGAATGGAAAAAGTATTAAGTTTATTGGGAAAAGTATCAATTGGGGAAAGTATTAATTTGACTGGGAAAAGCTATAATGAGCGGATTATCATCAATCATCTTATAGACTTGCTGACAATTCAGTAGGCGAATAAAATCACCACAAAGGTAACATCAACGAAGAACGGTAAATCTCGAGAGAAGCAGGTTATCCTACAAAGTGCGATAGCGCGGCGAGAAAGCGATTCTAAAGTCAAACCACGCGGCACGAGGGTTTGCCGCGACAAACGTGCTGACTAGCGCGGTGATGCGCTTTTACGTATGACAATTCCATAGAACAGCACAGTTTGATCGCTTATAGAACAGATCGCGTTGGTGGCCCGCGCGCTCGGGTTCGTTTCACACGTATGACCCTGACGCGTCCGCGGCTGGCGACTTCTTCATGTAGGTACACACACAGGACTGTGTGTGTGGACTGTGTGATTTCGCGCCGCGCTGTGGGAGAGTGCTCTCTCAAGAGGCGCGGCGCGGCAGGCGGCCATGTACCTAGGACTCAGCTTCAGTTTCCATCATCAGCATCATCATCATCAAACTATCTAAAGACGAAAATATCAGAGTGGGTAAGTAGGTAGGTATCCCCTTTTCAGGGGGTGGTAACGCTGGGCGGGTGGTGTTCTCCCCCTTACCCCCACCCAACCCGGCAGAGCGTCTCCCAGTACTTGGGACGTACGATTTTTTGACTTAGCATATTGTTATTATATTGCTATTATATTGTTATTATATTGCATATTGTTGTGTTATTCACCTATTTCTTTTTAATCTGCGTAGCAGGGCCATTAAACTAGTTAATTATAAAAAAATTAATGTTACCCGTTAATTTTTTTGATCCGTCCAGTCGTATAGAGATGAAAGGTTCCGATAAGGTTAGAAATTTCGGATCATCAAAAGGCCAAGACGATACCGACAATGATTGTCAACACGAAACAAGCTATCGTGGCTTGTTGACCAGTTAACTTCTGCTGGAAACGTCAAATAGGAAGTTATCAGGCTGCATGAGACAGACCACGTACACCGATGACTCATGAATGCATGGATGATGAGAACAAATGAACGATTTCCACAATTGAGTTGACGTTTCAAGGAGAGTTGATTCAAAATCTTTAATGTCCGTCAACATTAATTTTTATAATCTATTATACAATTTGTTCTATATAAGTAAATTTCAAATAATTTGCTCTGCGTTTGTTAAAATTAATCTAAGGAGCTTAGTATGTGTTATTAAAAAGAGACGAAATAGATTGTACGAGTTAAATAAATACCCGAAAACTGAATCAGTCGATCAAATCTGAATTTTTGGCAGAATATTCCTTTGGCCTTCAGAATTTCCTGTGTTACTTTTCCCACACTACACGCTGCACCGTCGTGGTTTTCGTCTTAGGGCCAATTAAAAAATCAGAAATGTTCATGTACTTTTCAGACTTATAGAATCTGTTGCACTAAATCCAGGAATTTCCGTATTAGGTCAGTTTTTGCGTATTCATTCATTTATTCAATACCGGTAAGCACAATACATCAGAAATGGTAAAATTATATGAGGCTCTATATGGAAATATTTTCAAAATACAAAACAAATCATTATAATAGTCATTCGACGAACTAAAAATCCAAATACCGCAAGTTTCTATGAAAATACACCCCGTGGCGATGCTGCATGACTGGAATCTGGTAATTCCTCGTTTCACAGCCCGTACATTCTAAAACTGCAATTAGGTCTGGAGTAGTTGTCAATTTTCCGAATTCAAGTCAAATTAGGAAGATTAATGCGATTTTATCCGAATAAGCAGGTAGGGATAAAGATACAAGTAACTGTGTATATTTGATAACCTGGATGGTTTGGCATGTTTTGACACAAGAATCCCTCATATTTGCCAGAAGTATCCGAAAAAGTATCTAGATACCCGAGTCACTAGATGCTGTCCAACTCGGCTGTCGCAGAAATGATAAACCTTTGTGTTACAGTTTGCAGGGTTTTGGCTCACTTTCAACTCTTAACCCTAGATCAGCGCAGTACTTTTCTATCACATTCATGCATGGTGGGGGGCTACATACCCCAATTCTTTCAAAATAAAATGAACAATTTTTACTTTGATTTATTCAATTTTGGTCACTCTTATACCAACGGAAAAGGTTTCTTGAATAGAAGACATAAAAACTTGAATTGTCTTTCGAAATCACAAACATTCACAGAACTAGAAAATTCAGTCTTCAAATTAAGTAAAATTAAAAATCCTTCCTTATAAAACACTAAACTCTTTAATGGCCTTTTAAACTACAGATACTGCACGAAAATGAGAATGAAACAATCACGAAAAAATATAGATTCGTTGCAGAGATATGGAGCTTAGCAGTTGAGGCATTTCATGACCCGAAGCTCATTGGAAAATTGGTTGATGACAGGTATCACAGATCGACTTTGTTTTGCGGCCCCGACTGCAATCACGCAATCAAGATCTTGTGTACTTTTCAAGCTGATGTGGAACGTCTTGGCGAGTCTCATTTTCATTTTTGTCGGACAATATACTGTTAATGATGACCGCCAGGCTCCTGGGGATACCGCTTGTGTCTTGGCATTTGTCGTGGTGATGCCTCATCAATCGAGTTGCTAGCTAAGACAAAAAATGTTTAGTTCTCATTGTTTTCTGGCTACCCGTTGAAAAAACCTTCTTGGAATCCAAAATTTCACTCCCAAAAAAAGAATATGGCAACATTTTTCTAGCCGTTGCACGGACAGTGGGGTGTCGTACACCCCAATCAAACTTTGAAACCGTCTTCTGCGATTTCAGGACTAAAATTATTGGTTTTTGTGGTTTAGGCAAGCAGTTGAGGAGTGGGAAGGATTTTACAGGGTGGGGCCAAAGCTACTGAAGCCACAGAAGTCAACTGCGTTCAAAGAAATTTTGTTTGGGGTGTCATGACACCCCACTGAGCCGTTCTAGGGTTAAGAGGAGCTTGAGGGCGTTTGAATTCAGGGCTTCCCAGGATAACAGGGAACCAGGACCTGGGGCTGGCACACCATCCCGTTAGGAACCTGGTGGGAGCGCCGGCGGTGAGGTCACCTCAAGGTCACCCACTGACTCCGCCTTCGGGGGCCCTGCCCTTTCTCTTTTCCCCTCAAGATCACTTTTCCGGGAGAATTGCTCATTTTTGAAGCCTTCCGCCGATAGGTAAAGTTGACGAAATTATTAACTCTGACACATCATTTACATCATCGTACCTCTGATATATGCATCAACATTCCATTCATCAATGGCGAAGACATTCGGCGTCAATGTTCGCGTTATTCCAGATATTTCAAGTGAAAGTAGATTCGCACCTTAGGCTGTAAAATGTTGAATTTGGTTTGGAAAATGTTGAATTAGATTTGGAAATGCTATAATTGAGCTCGACACCCGCAGTCCTTTCTCTGATCGATCGCGGACGGGTACCATACATATATATGGACATCAGGTACCTACCAACGCTCTAATCAAGCATCTGTGTCCCATTACTGAGCACGAATTAGCCAAATTACCCAATAACACAAATAGCCCATTAGGGAGAAAAACACAAACGTGAAACCATCGAAAAAACAACACACAATAGCAGAAATACCGCGCTGAACAGTAACGCAGCAAAGTAGAATTTCGGAATGGAAACGAAGATGACATTTGATTTGGGTTGTCAGAACCGAATGGCAAAAACCAAACATTGTTCTCTAACAGCAGAAAGCTCCAGTTTATTGATCAAACGTGGATTGAAATCTTGTGTGAAAACGGACCTAACGCACCTTCGCGTAATAATGTGCAACGTCTTTTTCATGCCACTTCCACAATCCAGTCCACAACAGTTCGCGAGGGTACACACGAGTGTAGGCCAAGTTTGCTCACTTAAGTCACTTCAAAGCGGCGCCCATTCGACTTCTCCGCCATTGTTAGATTTATTGTTATGATATTCCGGTTTCACCGGACGGCCTTTTCAGTCGAGTAATTGATGTGAGTCATGGTCATTGCACCCTTTTGAAATATTATCCTTGATACGGCACTCAACAATGCATCATTACCGCCTGCTCAATATTAACAAATCGAGAACAATCATCAACTTCGTTTTACTTCTCTTGGGAGAATAAAGAAGCGCAGTTATCAACGGTAAGCGGCTTGTTTGCAACAAACAAGGCGATACGCACTAAAATCATTGGGGAAGCCCATTCTAATAAAAACACAGTTTAATAGAAAAATTGAGCATTACAACTAATGCATGCGTTAGCGGGACGACCCTACGTCCGGTTTTTGTATGATCATAATGAAAACTTCATACTTTTTAAAATTTTTCCAACAAAAAAGGAAGATAAATGACGACGGAAATTATTAATCCCAAGATGGAATAATTAATAAAAAAAGAATTATTCTTTGAAGATAATTGTAATGAGCAGCTAATTTTGGCTTTAATCGCTCTTGATCTGCATTAAAAATACGTTAAATTGAATACCCAGCTAAAGGCAGTGGTGTAATCAATATTTTGCATTTATGAATACTAAAGGCTCTACGGAACAATTGACTCAACTACGTGAGCTTAAATTGAAAAACAAAGAGTTGGATCTAATCTGAGTTATACACAGTTAATTAGTTCAAATTATTTGAAATGAAACAACATACATTTAGACTTCATTGCAGAACGTAACAAATTTGTTTGGAAACGGTTGAACAAAAAATTAAAAAACGCTGCAAACCTTAATGTGGTATAATGATTTTCGATAGCGATTATTGAATTTCAGGAGATATGCATAGAGCACGTAAATCTGTTCTCGACCAAAATACCTATTTGGATTGATCAGTTGATCATATTTGTGTGCCTCCTGAAATTCAATTATCGCTCTATCAAACACTCCAAATAGTAGAAATTCTCATCGCAAGCCAATTGAATAATAAACCCCAGTGAAAGAATTTGCAGCCTGATCGTTCAGAGATCCTGCGGATCAAATCCAATGACAGACCCTTCCTTCAGAGAAACGTGCCAAAAATGTGCGATATTGTTCTGTCACTGATAGTGACTCCAAGTTTGTGGAAATATACATTTTTTTAAAACAAACTGTTTTTCTTGAATTAATACGGATTATACAATGCATTTGATTGTTTATTGATCAGTGGCGTTGAAAATGCTTCTTCGACCTCAGGACAAACATAGATAGTCCACGTCAATGTACCGACGTTAATTAGCTAATCATTACCACCCTAATTATTAGGTTCTATCAATACCACAATCACACTAATTCAACAATCATGATAACTACTTAATTATAATGGTATGACTAATGAGGGATGACCCAACTGCTCAAATTAAACAGGGCAATGGTAACGAAGCAACGTTCCCATTCCCTCTTTTATAACGAAATAACGGCAATATAGTACATTAAGGTGACTCGCACATCACAACAAAGCGTTAGTTCACAGTCCTTCACGTCACTTTAAAAGGCAAGCTAAGGTAAGCATCGTGTGGCTCGCAATAGAAAGACGGTCAAAGATGTCGTCAACCGTTAGCACCAAAATCTCTTTGTTATCGGAGTCGCCAGTCTGTACCACATTCAGATCAAGTCATATTAAAAGTAATGTCCAGAAAATGGTCAGACCAATGTCTACTATCCAGTGAGCCTCGTATTGTGCCAATCACACTCAAGACTATAGTAACAAAACCACTAATATTTCAGATGAATAACTAATTAGAGAATATCCAAATATCTGGCACTTCTTGGAGTCACCAGTCAAGATTGATTTAGGGGCTCAAGACACTAAACGACACCAGTCATCCTTCCCATCTGGTATAATCTGACCATGAGGTTTGTAGACATTACGGTAATCTCTGACCATGACTGTGTGCTCCAATATGTGATTGATGCGTGTACGTCTGAAGTCCCTACAGCCATTACTGTATTGTCACACGATCTCAGTTTGCCCCATTGATTCCGTCATTCCGTAACGTTGTTGTCCTGGTAGTTAAGGGTGTCCCTACACCAGGGGTCTCCAACCTTTTCTTCAACGTGGGCCAAATTGAAATTGTTTCTCGAATGCACGGGCCAAAACATTATCCTAGAGAAAAAAAGAGAGATTTACAGGCAGAGAGGAATAAATGAAATTTTTAACAATAAAGTAATATTGCAACATAAAAGGGGAGCACTTCAATGCGAGGTTTGGCATTATTTGTTGCTCAAAATATTTACGTGATCAGGCTCAAAGTCAGTCGTTCCTATGAACAGACTCGCCTTGAAATGTTCATCACTTAAGTTGGCCATATATTTAGATTTTGTGAACTTCATCCTCTAAAAGGTTTGTTCGGACTGGTAGGTAGACCTGAAGAACGAGAGCATTGCACGGGCCAAGTATCGGAGGTTTGGAAAAGATTTTTCTGGGAGCGCAGCGTAGAATTTTACGATTTCCGTATACTCGAAGCTTCAGATGCCATTTGATTGCACTTCAATGACTTCCAGTCTAAGACCAGGAGGTAAGTCTTCAACTGTTGCAGTGAAAGAGTTTTGAAAAATCCTGATGTTCGAAGATGCTTCGTCAAAACCTTGAAAACGGGTCTCAAATTGGTCTCGCAAGATTTACCGCAAATTCACTCAGAAACGCTTCATAATTTTCAGGTTGTAGCAGGTTGGGAAATGGACCAGATTTTCCATTGCTGTATTTGTTTCGAGAAAAGCCAGTTCCATTTTAAAAGCTCCGATATGGGAGCATAAATCATGATTCAGGATGTTCGTTCTTTGAAGTTTGAAGTTCAAGTCATTCAGCATTTGAGTAACATCAACCACAAAGGCTAATTTCCATAGCCAAGCAGAATCTGGCAGTTCGGAGTTGGAAAAAGCGGTGTAGAACTTCACCAACGCGCTGCACTGCATTGTGCATGTACACTGATGTACATCTGGATGCAGACCGTCGATTTCAGAAAGAATACCTTGAACTGTCAGTGGGTCAGCGCGTTTTATCTAATTAAATTCATTATCTGCACCACGGCTGTCTTGACTTCACTTACATTGCACAGAGCTTGCTGGTGATAGTAGCTTATGTGGCCCACGGGCCGTAGGTTGCCGGCTCCTGGTCTCCAATTGATGCAATTGATGGCTTGCTTGATATGCAAGCAGATCAATTAGATTTTACAACAACTGTATGGGAAAATGTGAAACCCTTCGACAGTAATTTTCTTCCGATTCTTCGAATCTGATAGGTAATTACTCGATCGATGCGAGCTGTTGCATCCTTCACGTCGAAACATGCGGAACATCAGACGCGAGAGAACTGTGGGGAAGGGGCAGGAAGGGGCCTGTGAAACACACGTTCCGTCAGCCCACTATCGACTGGTTTACATAAGTCGGAGACCGTTGTTTGCCACGTGAAATGAAGAGCAAAAAAATCTGGATCGAGTTCGTATACATTACTGCATGAAATCGTTATCGACCCAAATCCGTGCCGCGACGTCAGTTTTACCAGTTTATCGTTAACCGAACTCACGACGGCAGTCGTCAGCGCAAACAAACAAAAATATTAAGGAAAGAGATTGAGCCTACGAATTAACAAACAAATGAAGCATTTTACTATACTAAAAAGCAATGATGGATTAACTCTATCCAACCTTTCTCTTCCTATCTGACATACTTTTAATAAATTTATAAAATTGCTCAAAATTAGAATGAAGAATTAGGCTTGGGGAAATTTGAAGTTTGACTCGGAAAATAATGAATTTGACTTGAGGAATGATTTGACTTTAAAAAATCCAGAAGCTATGATTTTGTAACTGTTGATTTTGAGTTAGAGTTTTGGATTGTTGATCAACCTCACTAAAACCATACACAAACCGGACATAAGAAGGTCGATGAAATGCAGGCTTTGCGTACCAATATGTTCGACGGAAGTTAATTTTATTAGAATACAAGGTTATATCAATTACGTAGCACTTGAAAAGTTTCCTCCTACAAAATGTTGTCTTAAGGGAGTGAACATTAAAAATATGTTAAATAAGCGGTGAATACCCAGCTAAAGGCAGTGGTGTAATCAATATTTTGCATTTATGAATAGTAAAGGCTCTACGGAACAATTGACTCAACTACGTGAGCTTAAATTGAAAAACAAAGAGTTGAATTTAAGATCTAATCTGAGTTATACACAGTTAATTAGTTCAAATTATTTGAAATGAAACAATATACATTTAGACTTCATTGCAGAACGTAACTAGGGAAGAATTTGTTTGGAATACAGTTGAACAAAACGAATTGTCGTTAAACAATCAAGAAAATTATCTTTAATAAGCCGTCAAAATCGGAAATGTGTTTTCATTGCAAAACAATATTTATGAAGCTAGTTTTCAGATAACGTTAACGTAGTGAATTTTTTAGCTGTATTAAAAGGACTGATACACAAACACATTTCAGCGAATTAACAAGAGGCTTAAAAAAGCTAACCAGAGTAAAATCCGGAAAATTATTTCACAAAGGTTTATTATTATTTTAGGCAGCCCCCCTTCCCCAATCTTTCAAAAGCCGTCAGAACAAGGAAATAGAAAAAAGTGGGATATGAGAAATTGAATTTGACAGCCATTTTCTTGAAGATTTCCACCCTTAAAATCAGATTTTCTTAACCAAGATGAGCTTGGAATGGTCTAGGATCCATTTCGGCGTCCAATAATATTCGAAAATGACACCCCAATTGTCTAGGTCAATAAAAAAAAACCTAGAAAATCTACTTTTTGGCCCATAGTTTGTATGCATTTACACCAATTTATCATTATTTTACCTATTAAATCAATTCTAAGGCCTTCTATGGGCCACCTTATGCACCTTCAAAAGTACATTGAGGGGGGGGTGTTATAAAAACTTTGTGTATACAATTACAAAGGGTTTTTACTGAAAATAATAAACAAAAATGTTTAAGGTCAATACTTCAATCAGATAAAGTATATCAGGATAGGATTTTAGAAGGGAAAAGAAATCAACAAACAGAAATGTCAGCCTGCGGATTTCATCTCAGCATATTCAAGTGCAAATCAAGTGACGTTTCCTGCGATAAATTACCAGGCGGTTTTCGAAACCTGAGTAGGTACCTATTGGTATTTCTAACCCACAACTACATATAATTATCCTCAATCTTATAATCTTCGGCGGAGGCCGTTGGAAGATGGCGTTAGTTGAGGTGAAGGCAACAAATCCAATGGGCAACCTTTGAGGTCAAACGAGTTCCTACAGTTCTCGGGGATTTTGCGAAACGAGACCACACTGTTTCTTCGCGAGGCGTTCGTGAGACGGGGATGCCTCACGAACGCTCACAATATAATAATTGATATCGGCGCACGCGATTCCGGGCCCGACAAGCGAAAACCGCGGCTCCTTGACGAACGGGAGCGCTCTGAAGTTGAGGCAGAGTTGGGTTGCGGTTGGAACTCGATTATGAATGAACAGCATCTCCGCAAGAATGGCGTCCATTATGATATAAATCCAGGTAAAATTATATGCTCTCAGGCATTCTCACAAGGTATAAGATAAGTCATCATATCAGCATGCAAGTTGATTCATATCTGCATTCCTACGTGCCTACTTCCTACTTCTACGCGAATTATATAGAATAGATCAGCTTATAGGTTTACTATTTTCAACTAGCTGGTTAAACGTGCTTTGCACGGGTTCACATAAATCGCTGCTATGTCACGTGCTGCGACTTCCTCCTACAAGGTCTCAAGAGGATGTGTATCAAAACTCAGAAGGCATAGATATAGGGCAGGGAAGAGGCATGCCAGGAGGCACTATGAATGGTAGAGATAGAGGGAGGATGACAAGTTATCTTCCATCCTGGCTAATCGGTTCAGAACCACGTGGTCGATGAAGAGGTCAGGAGAGGGGCAGTCGGGGATAGAAATAACCTAATTCACGATCGAACCGTCAATTTGACAAGTGATTCTACTAATCATGTTGATGGCAGCCAAGTAGTTTATTATTGGCAGTTTAAATAACAGAAGATCATTTTCTGGTGTTTCCTGGGATGCTGACATTATGGCGATGAGGATAGCCGTTACCCCATATTGCCCTCACCTAGTTCATTAGCCATTCTTTTCGGTGGCGATCCACGACAGAAAACGAAAACTGTCATATTCGTCAAATCAAAAATTCAATAACTGTTGGAACGAAACTGTGGCGATAGGGAAGAGACAGTGTGGTTCACAGGAACCTGCGGTGGTGGCAGGAGGGGGGATGCAGCCTTGAAAAACAACCAACACAGTACAGGGAGTCGCGATGACATCCCAACATCGACTTCCTCCGATCGAATTTGATCGAAAATCAAAACCATCAACTCACCAGCGACCCTCCTTGAACTGGAGCGAACTTTCTGCTCTGAGCTGTCGCATTCATTCTTTGAACTTGTTTCCTCGAGATAGCCATCGATAACGACTTCGACCAACAAGCATGCTTCTTCCCTCTGCCTTCTGGATACACCCTAAGATGAACATTTTGGAAGTTAGGCCTAGCGCCCTCGAAGCAAAACTGGACACACCAGGGAATTATTCCCATCAACATCGGTACAGAAATCCTCATTTCCCAAATTTCAGCCCTAAGGTGAACAGGAGAGAATTACTTAGTTTTGTCGATCAGAAGGCAGATACGACACAATCCCTATCCTTTTCATTGACCTCATGAGGCAGTGTACCAAATTTTAGCGCTCAAAGATGACAGGTAACACTAAAAAGGATCAAAAGCTGTCTACAGCGGACAAGCTTAGAGATTTATAAATAAGATAATAAGCCCTTCTAATTTTAAAACAAACAATCTTCAAAGTGGATAGATTCAATATCTGCTATGACCGTCCACCGTACGGCCACGTTTTTGCTGACACAGGGAAGTAGGGTGACAGTAATTTTGGACGAAAAATCGACCAGGCCAGGTTTCACATCTGTAGAAATTCACCAATAGCAAATAATCGCAATTTATGAACCTGCAAGTGACCGCACAAACCTCACAATGACACGAACAACAATCTTGCATTATTCAAAAAGTGTCACTAATGGGTCACCAATGTGTTGGAATAAGCCGCGTTTTATTTTTCAAAACGGTCTAGGCGACATGCGACTTTTGTAACAAAATTATGGTTTTGCGAACAGTGGGGAACCATTCGTGTGGCATGGCAGGAACGGCACAGTTTTATATCTAAAGGGAACCAAACCATTTTCAGAGTCGTGATGTCAATTCCGGGATGACTCCCAAGCCAACGGTTGCCCTTGACACAAACAGGAGAATTTATGAAGTACCTTCAAAACGTTTCATAGAGAGTATAGTAGCTAACATTGGTTATATTCATTACTATCCTCATCTACCCAGCGGTATCTTCTCATCTCCAACTTAATTTTATTCAATACATTTCAATATTAGATTATAATGACAATCCTCACCTTTATATCATTCATTGGAGAATCAATTAACGAAACCGGTATTCAATTTCCAAGTGATTGAGTTTGGTACCGCATTGTACCGGATACCTCATTTTGTTTAGCACTATGAATAGGTAGCTAGGTAGCTATTTGTTATAGAGACATAAGAATTACTAGAAACGCTACGATTGTCTCATTTACTGGAGAGGTTTACAAAGGTGATTCCAAGTCAGCGTTGTGAATGGTTGAAGGATCGAGGAAGCGTCCGCCCATTAGGCAAAGGTTTTTCAGCCTGCAATGGTAAAAATGAGCTTCGCGACCTCGAATGGGGAGGCAAAGCTTGGGACCGAAGGATTTGGGTTTTGCACATCACCATCCGTCAAAGGGGGTCAAGGGCGAGGAACTAACGTGTTCGACCAATCATGAAGCTCGCATTATCTTCGGACGGTCGGAAATCGGTTTAGCGTGAGAAAGAAAAATGATCGGCTCATTGGACACCTATGAATTCAAAATGCAGAAATTGAGACGCTCGAATCGAGGAAAGCGGGAAAATCTTTATGCAATCAAAACACCCGTTTTCAACAGTTTTGGCCGTAAAAATGGGATTTTTCAAGTCGAATGACCTAGGACTGGTCTGGGAACCATTTCAATCAATTCGGCGTCCAAAACTATTTGGGATTGACACCCCAATTGCCTGGGTCGATAGAAAAAGTTCGGAAAACCACTTCCCGGCCCATAACATGTATGCGTGTGAACCTATCGTGCTGGCTGGAAGTTAGGACCAAATAACCAAAAAGACCCCATATGGAGTTCAGGTGGGAATAAACCACAGTTTTCGCACGTTTTTAACACATTGCATCTATGTATGCAAGGCGATAGCGGTGGCTGAGAGTTAGGACCAACTAGACCCCTAATGGAGTCCATGTGCGAATAAACCACAGTTTGACCAGTTTTTGGCACATTGCATCTATGTATGCAAAGCGATATCGGTGGCTAAACGTTAGGACCCGACTGAACCCCAAATGGAGTCCAAGGGCGAATAAACCACAGTTTTTGCACTGTTTGACCAGTTATTGACACATTGCATCCATGTATTCAAAGCGATAGGGGTGGCTAAACGTTCGGACCAATTGCACTCGAAATGGAGTCCATGTGCGAATAAACCACAATTTTTGACCAGTTTTTGGCACATTGCATCTATGTATGCAAAGCGATAGCGGTGGCTAAACGTTAGGACAGACTGAACCCCAAATGGAGTCCAAGGGCGAATAAACCACAGTTTTTGCACTGTTTGACCAGTTATTGACACATTGCATCCATGTACTCAAAGCGATAGGGGTGGCTAAACGTTCGGACCAATTGCACTCGAAATGGAGTCCATGTGCGAATAAACCACAATTTTTGACCAGTTTTTGGCACATTGCATCTATGTATGCAAAGCGATAGCGGTGGCTAAACGTTATGACCGACTAGATCCCAAATGTGAGAAAGAACGGATGTTTTACATCGTGTCTAAGGCCTTTCATGGGTTGGACGGTGAACGGGCATTGCAGACTTTGAATCTAACACCTTGAAAGGTAAAATGAAAAAGTGTGATTTCAAAAAATGTTTACTATACAATCAACAGGTTTATTAATGAAAATAATAGACAAAAATCCGTATCAAGGCAGCAGGGGAAGCTTCGAATGTGATCTTGAGTAGACCTATTAAATTGCACGAACCTGGAATAATAATTCTGTTTGATATCAAGCCGCTCGTTGACTGCCTCTCCCGGCAGACACTTCCATTTAGCGGCTCCGCCTCCACGGTTGTAATTATATCTTGAACGAAAGTAACCGATTTTTACAGTAGGTATTTCATTTTGCCGACTCAACTTGTTTTACAATTACCGACGTGACAAAACCTGTGGAGCTAGTCAATTTTAATGCAAAACGTAATTTTGAATACACGGAAGATGCCCGACAACTGTTAGAATGAAGAAGAAAAGTTGACACCTTTCTTCTCTTCCAGCACATTCGGAGTGCGATTCATTTGCAAATCTCTACTCGACTGTTAATTTGATTTCCGATCAAAATCGGATATTTTTCAGAATCAGTTTTAAACAGGAATATCACCAGTCGAGTTTTCCCCCCCTTCGTTTGGCATTAGCAAGCAGCCATAGCGTTGAAGCTTTTATTCCAACATGACTACTTTATAAAATTTAATGAATAATACAATAAATTGTTATTACAATTGTTTAAAATGTTTGTATTGAGTTTTTTAATGAAAGTGCATATTTCTTTGTACACGGATAACAGTTTGCAATGAATCATTTGTTCAAAATATAGTGGATTTTCCAAATGACGACCAACTGAAGTCAGCATGTAGTGTCTTGCCAGCCAGTTCCTTGGACAATCCATGATGATGTGCTTCAAAGTTTCCTCTTCTATACCACAAACATCACAACTCGAAGAATCCCTGACCCCATGCAGGGACGCTGCGCACAATCCATGATTGGACCGTTACCTATTGACCGCCCGAATCTCCGGTCTGCTAAACTCGAACTGCAAGAACCATGGTTTCTCAACAGTCTAGTTTTTGTGACCGTAATCAAAACGTCTCCATTCAGACCAATGCTATCAAAGATAAGAAATCCTTTTTTGAACTTGAAGAATTATCACTAAAACTACGTGAAAAATACTGATTTTTGATATTTTCAACTGCTTTGAATACAAGCCCATCGCAAACAAATGTGATGAGTGGTTAACTGAACCGAATTTTCATTTAAGAATTAGCGGAAAACCCTCAAGAGCCTGCCGAAGACAATTTAGCCCTAACCCAATTTCCCTTAAAATATAATTTTGACGGATTATATTTAGAACGCGATCGGTCTTTTGTTGGTCGATTGCGGCGGGTATTTCGAGACTTAACTGTGCCGGCCAAAAATTCCCTCCCCGTGAGTTGGTCTCCAAATAGAACGGGGTTGTCGCGTGGGAGGGATGGGCCGGGACGGTGTACGTAGCCGCTCGACGTGCATTCCTCATTACACACTCAAATCTCACCCGGGGTCTGAGATTTCCTCAATTTGAACCATCTTAGTAGAAAATCACCCTCCAAAAAAGAAGATACTCGCCAGAGGGCATGCTCTCAGGACCTTCGGATTTTTTTTGCTTAGAACCCACGGTTAAATTCAAGAAAAAGAAAACATTTAGTAGAGCATCATTTGTTGCATCTTCAAGCATAAGTTTCAAGGAGGCTGCATACAAAATGTCAGCTTCAAACGATGAATTTGGTCTACATTTTGGAGCAACTCAGCTGATTTCTCCATTTTTGAGTTGGAGCTGCCGGAGATGCTGGAATTCAATAGGATAAGCTCTGAGCTGAAACTTGCTCAATACTTGGTCTCCAACATTACCATGATTTTCCGATGTTTACAACATGGATAACAGAGATAATTTTGCTGATTTTGTGGTTCCTTTAATGTGATTGTGTGGTCACCGATGGGAAACTACAACCCTCGCTGACCCAGGATGAGATATTCCAGACCAATACGTACAATATATAAAGATGAAAGTATCAGAGTAGGTATATCCGTTTTTCACCCCCCAGGACCACGGCAGTTAAGGGGAGAGGGCCCCAGCGGGGCGGAGCGTCTCCCAGGGCAACCGACGTGCTTCCCTCTTCGGGGACTTGGAATATACGATTTTTTGACTTTGCGTATTGTTTTTTATACTCCCTCATTATGTTATTCACCTATTTCTTTTCAGCCTGCGTAGCAGGGCCTTTAAACTAAGTTAAGAATAACGCTCAACCTTGCCATATTCTAAATAATGAATCTGACGGGCTCGGATAACTAAGGAATGAAAAAAAAGTTAACCTGAGATTAACTAAAATGGTAAGATAGATCACAGTTAATCAGTAAACAAACTGAGGCAGTTGGAAGAGGCTTGCACAAAGAGGATTTACGCTATGATTCCAAGGACAAATCAACGATATTCGTAATGAACAAATTGGTTGTTTTGTTGCAGTGTGTGATTGTTTGCATTGGAAAACATGCGGGTTTTAACAAGTATCTTGATCGAGTTAATGTAGAGTTACGAGACCGAAAATAGAGATTAAATAAATACAACTAACTTAATGAGAGAATCGAATAATGTTAATTTGTTTACACACATAGGGAGCAAGTGGACGAGCAGTTCGGCCACTAAATGGTTTTATAACAGAAGTTCGAGTTTCAGGAGATGAGAAGATGGCAAATCGTGTAAACGATATTAAAACCGTCAAATGGCTAAACAGTGATAAGGATTGCATCTATCAGTTTCAATTTATGCATTGTGGATTTAGGAATCTGTCAAGCAAAACGCGACTGCTGGTATATTTGTGGTTCATTTCATTACAATCAACTCACGTTGAAATCTCAAAAACGCTAATTAACAGCATTTCCCCAACGCTTGGGTAGTGCCTCACAATGTTCCAGGCTGGCGTATTTCCACCTTTCTCAAGTCCAGGCGATGGTGGCATTCAGGATCCTCATGTCCAAAGCAATAGAGGACTCTGAGGGTCTATTTTAACCACCGATCCTCAAGATGAAAAGGCACCTGCTTTCCGTTATAACATTTTGACGCAAAAAGCGAACCACTAGACATAGAACTATCACCACCGGATACACACATTTTTCTGATCCACTTTGGTATTTTGGCTGAGCTCCAGAAGTTCAGATTGAGTCGTGTTATTTTGGAAAACGATTTCAAATTCGCTATCAAGGCAAACAAGTAAAGAAGAAATGCACTCAATTGCTATACAAGAGTTCCCTCGACTGGCAATCATAAACAATATCCCCACAATCACAACGAATTCTATCTATGAAGTACTGAGTCCTACAGCTAGCAAACGAGTTGCACCCTCGAAGTGACTACATACACCTGATTCCCTTTTCTTGATAGTCTCTAGAGCAGTGCAGAATCAAGGCAGAAATAACTCAAACTCACAGTCACTCTCAAGTACGTTGGGCTGCCTTCACGAGTCGAGTGGTACCGATTAATTAGTCCAGGACAAACCAGTAAAACTACAACTCAGATATGGTCATGATAGAGATAATTAATAAAGTACGTCAAACAAAAACGCTGAATAGTTTAGTAGAAAAGTTCATCATTTTTGTATGAGATAGCTCTTCTACAAGGACCACCGGACTACAAGACTTTAAAACTAGAGATAATGCTTCCGAGGTACCCGTAGAAATCCAAATGGAATTTAACGAAATAAAATGGAAATACAGGCAAGAAGAATACATCCACTTGCTTTCCTAAATTGAATTGAAGCTTGGGAGATAGCGCTGTGGATAGCAGAATCGTATAGCATCAACTGGTTTGTCACCAGCCACGCGTCTCACCAGTCAACCATTAAAGAATATCCAAGAACACATTTTGGTTCCTATAAGTAACTCAATTATATGAACCAATAGCCGGGCGAGTAAACGAGGGAAACAGCTTATGAACTAAACATTGATATGCCCCTATCCCCGTTTCACATTGTGTTAATTAAAATGTTATGCATTCATACATGGAAACGTCGGGGATAGAGAAGGCAGTCGCACCTGCGGTAGGTCAAGAACAATAAATCCGAGTTTCCCAGCCCAAAGTTATGCTAACGAGCGTTCATTCCGTGGGACTGGGAGCAGCCCCTTGCTCTGAAACCCCGTCAATGAAGTTTCCAAGAAGGCAACGGGAACCCGGAGAACGGATAAAGGCGTCAAAAGAGCGTCGCACGTCGTCACACCTACCTCAGCCGAGGTCCACACTCTGCCCACCGTCCGCGCGAACATCTGAGTCACCACATAACGAATTCGACCTTTTCCCGGGGGGGTTGTGTTGTGCATAACCTGGAAATTTATTCCGCGAGAGCCGCTTTCTCCGCTTTCCCGTGACATTAGCGCAAGCCCTAGAAAACAGGCGAACGGCAGATGGAATGCGTGGGAGTCGAAGAAATTATTTGTGCTGATTTTAATCCGTGCTGCGCTGGTGAAAACGTCCGCTGAAGAAATGGAATAGTATCACCAAGAATGATTGGATTCTATTCATCAATGTACTATCCAAATTTAAATCTGTCCTAACGAGATCTAGTTTAGTGCACATTGGCTGATCCAAGATCAACTGGAGAATCACAATGAATGAGGCAAAATCAGGCCAAGTTGATTTTACCAAGCGCCAAATCGGAAATATACCAAACTACCTTGATGGTAGGGTCATCCCTTATACAAATGAAGCAAAATATTTGGTTACAACTCTGGAAACAAGGCTCCACTGGAGAGCGCATGTGAAAAATCAAAAATACAGAATCGGACACCAAATTGCGAAAAAAATTATTGTTTGAGTGGTGGACGAGCAATTGTCAATCCAAAATACAATCACCTCGACCTTATATAATCAGGTCCTATCCTAAAGCCAGTCTAGAGGTATGGTGCTGCATACCTAAAAGTAATTGTGATATTATACAGCGATTGCAGAACAAGCGATAGCCCATTTCAGAGGTTCCAAGGATACATCAACAAGGAGATTGGTGAAGCTACTGCAAGCATGTTGATGATCTGCTCATCAACTCTCAACTGCTCACGAAAGAGTGACGTTTTCATGAAAGTTTGATGTGCGACTGTTGTGATGCGCGCTCCTACAAATCCCGTTCACTGATGAATATAAATAGCTGAAATGGAGCATAGGGGAACAGGATAAGTAATCATAGTCTAGTTTCAGCCACTGATTGCAAAGAACTGTCGCTCGATAGATAGATAATATTTGTATTTGTATATGTGGGGCTGAGGCCTTCATAAAGTACGGAAATGCTGCTAACAAGTTGTACTACTCACCTCCAGTCATCCAAAGTACTGAATTGCAGAAGTTAGAGTTGGTTTTTTACAGGCTAAGGAAAGGGCAAGTATTTCACACGCCGCAAGCCGAGATTATGGTTACACACTGTCGTTTTGGTGTATTACTCTCAGTATTAAATCCTTCTTCCTTTCAATCAAATCAAGATTGTCGGCATGGTATTAGTTACAACAATTGCTAGACCAACAACTGGTAAAAATTGAGGTTTTTTCTGGATTTTTGGTGACAGGCAAGTGAGGTGTCATTTTCTTGTACTTTTGGAGGAAAAATCGACTTGAACGGGTTTCAGATTCGAAGAAATTCATTCATAGCAAACAATTGCTGAACCCAAAAGTGACCCCACAAACCTCACGAACAATTACGCGTTACTCAAAAAATAATAAAGCCATGTGTTGGAATGAGCAGCGCTTACATAATACTTGATAATACTCGTCCACTGAATGATAGTTCCTCTTCATGCTTCTCAAACCTGCCAAGTCTGCGCATAAACCTGAATCTTTTTAGCTACCTACATTCTCTGGTCATGACGGACCATGGAAGGGGCAACTAGTCCATTCCATCACCTCTCCATAACAAGTTAGCAGAGCCTGGATACGAACCACTCACCAACTAATATTGACTGTCTTGACGCCCCATTCCCTCGCACTACCTTTACCGGCAAATGGGCAGCAACATCTGGGAACATCCCAACCTTCCCATGCTTTTTGAAAGCTCCAGTGATCAAACATTCCATAGAAATGATATAATTCATTGAATTTCTGGGAGCATGGCGTAGATTTAGTTTAAAAAAATTATATACAAGATAGATTTAGATAGATCTATATCCAGATACAAGATAGGTAATAATGTGAATATGATCCTAAATTTTGAAATTTTTAATATACTGCTATCAATATGAAACTGTTTTGGACATGTTATTTAAGGAACACAACAAGAATGAGGGAACCTGCATTTTAAAATGAAAGCTTCATGAGGCACACAACCGGTCAGCTCTCAAAGCACGTCCTCAAAGAAATCCGCGAACACCGGCAAAGGAAGAGGAAACAAAAACTTCCTCACTTCGAACTGGGCTTTCTATTTTTTTCAATCGATACAAGTGCTCCATTTTGAATTCAACTTATCGAAGCCGTGCATTATTGATTCGGCTGACCTAACACCTTTAATACTTATCAGTTCAAAGAGATAGACGATTTTCAAGCTTGGTTTTTCCTTGCACACGTTATTCGTCGAATTATTTGGGAAGTGCACGAACCGCCATAATCTACGGATAAAAAGGAGGTGCCTTCCGATGAAGGACTAGTGCAGATAAACTAGGCCGTAAAAGGGGTTGGTCGAGATCTTTCGAACGCATCACCATCCATGAATATTGATGAAGTATTTCAGAAGCGAATAGCCGGATCGGGAATCAATGTCGATCAATGGCTGGACGAACGTCAAAATTCAACGTCTATAGGCTAATCTTATGAACGTCAGTAGTTTTTATTACACGAGACTGCGTCTGAAGTCACAGGTATTGTCATTCGCCAAAGTCTTCAGTTTTCTGTCTGCAGCAGCTCTTGCTGGAGCTGGACATCATCCCTCATCACACATCACAGGGAAAGGAGAGTTACGAGTCTCCACATTTCTAGCAGGTATAACACTTATAATAATAAACTTGAACAAACAACTGAAATGACCTCCAGAACCAACACCTATTCCCTTCCATAAATGTTCAATGCAGATCTATTCGTTTGATGACATATCTATTTGAGTCTTCTGATAGTGCAGACTTCGTTTCACTCGTTTTGATTTCTACCGTGAGATTATTTGCATTCCGCTTTGGGGCTGGCGTGAGAATTAATAACTAAGATTTTTTCAGAGCCCATCACACGTCAAATCCAAATAAATAATCGCGGAAATCGAGCTTCATTCTTCATTCATCTTCAGACGGGGTCGTGTCAGGGTCATTAGCAGATAACATCTTCCCTTTGTTCCAAACTTCTCCGAGCGACCTCCGTTTTTGTGTCTGAAGGTATTTCACCGTTCCATCGCACCATAAAGTCTGCAGACAGTACTGTGATTCCCCAACGATGCAAAGGTAGCTAATCTAACTTTGAAAAGATAAATGTGAGCCTGTTTCCATATTGTTAGTTGCTTCTACTGAGTGCTGACATACTAGACGCAATCAAAGCAAAGTTACTGCACGGTATTGGATTTAGCCTTAATGTGCCACCAACCAATTGAAACCTGTATTTTAGTTAATTTGCTGTAAAGAAGAGTTGAAAACCAAGACTTTCCTACAGCCATTAACAAATTTACTAGTGTTGATCAAACCAACCTTCAACAGTATTTTTCTACGTTGTTATAAATGATGTGTTGAAGAGGTTTCAACTTCGCTTAGGTGACCAAATGTAGGATGTAGGATGGATCATGATTATGATGCCGCATTAACTGCAACTTATTGAGAACTGCACTTCTTGAAGCTCATCAATACAAAGGCAGCAGCACACCTTCACGTTCCTAGCAGCTTACATGTACTGCATCAATATCATTGCAAAATACTGATATTTGAAATCATCACAACCTAAAACCCACCAATATCATGTTCTTTGAGACGATTGTGTGGAATATCAGGGCAACATCATCATTGATGAGGGCAACAGATCTCGTGAGTTTGAAAATAATGAGCTTGTCTTTATTTACCAAAGCATGTTCAAAACATCCACAACAAAGAACTGCTGTACAAGAGAATGCTGATGCCTTCACGGACCTATGGAATTGAACGATGGAGGACCTCAGCAACAACTAACATTAAAATTGTCCAAAACTTTCAAGATAATGTACATTGGTGGTACGTGAGAAATTACGAACTTGATAAAGATCTTCAGACAGAGATAGCATTCAAACCCAGAATCTCGCCAGCTACGGCATAACTCAAAGCAACTTTGAATGCTGATCTCCAGCTTTGCAAAGTATGTTGTGGTGATCGTTACTGGACTGATGCCGTAATGAAAAAAGTGTGGTTACGACAACTGAATACCTAGTTAGTTACTTACATAAAAATGTGTATAATGTAACTAGTTGTTACTTTGATTAAACGCTTGAAAAAAAGTTCAAATCCATATGTATTTTGTCCACTCGTGAATCCAAAATTGATTGCCCTGTGGATTTGCACTCATGATATCAAACAGGGGTACAAATTCAATTTCAATTATATTCATATTTCAAACTATATGGTGAAGAAGCACTGTGAACTGCTGATGAGAAAAGCAACGATCATTAAGTTGTACTAGTGGAGCTAGAATTTGCACGATTTAAATACTACAGAAGAGGACTTTATGCAAATGTGCAGATTATGCAGAAGGTAAACTGTGCAGTTTCTACTTAGTATAACAAAGGAAATCATCGCAATCCTATCGCCGATTTGTCAGCCAGGTTTTTGGAATCGCTAACTACTGACAGACGAGACTGTATGTCATGGTAAAGCAAGAAGGCAGCGCAACTGGTTACAAAACCCCTGGGGGAGCTCCCGCGTCGGTCTGGATTGCGTAAGTGATCCTGTTTTCGGTTGCCTTGCGCAGCCCTCAACCTCCCACTACCTCAGATTGATAAACATTCACTCGAACCTCTACCGACCTCCCTCGTCCGTAGCCCTTGCTTAATGTAATAACAATACCTGTTTTACTTGATTCCAGAACCCACCTTGCTCCTGCTCTCCGAGCCCTCCAGGGCGATCTTACGTCTTCACCCTCGACAAACTAATGTAATTACTCGACGTTCTTTGTATGGCGCGTAGTTGGCACGATTCCACTTATAAATGAGTACGACTTTACAGGCCGAGGGAATGTGGTGACAGAAACCCTGGTTATTAAGGTCAGAAAATGGATTCAATTGTGTACTGGATTCATATTTTGGTCAATGAATAGAATCTTAAAACTCCTATAAACTTTAGGGTTGGAAAAGTGTAAGTATACGCATAGGTACGTTACAGGGAACGAGAACAAGAAGTTTTGGTTGTTTATTAGATCGTGGATTGAACAAGTCCATCGCAAATATAAAATATACTGCCAAGGACATGGCAGTATATTTAATAATAGAAATAGACACCATTTTAAAATAGAAAATGAAGAAATCTTCAGATGAAAGATGTTCAGGAAATTTATCATATGAACTAAATTGAATCAAAATTGTGAAAGTTACACCTGTCTCAAGAATTTCATGTTAGCGCATGCAGAGCTTACTGCTGATTATATCGAGATGAAACTCGTATGGGACCTCAAGAGGCCTTATCCGCAAAATCCCTCAAAATATGAGCTAAATTTATTCAAAATTGTGGAAGTTATGGCTGTAACAAGGAAATGCGGACAGACAGACATGGAACCAAATTTGTTCAGTAGGCTATGAGACGCAAAATGCGAGTGGAGATTTTGAATTCGGACAACAACATTTTTTGTACCCGAAAGTGAACACAAGGCTTCCACTGCTTCGCAGACTCGGAAGCAAAAATGTTGATTGATTCAACCGCCAAATTCCGGACTACTTTCATACTTACTAAATGCCCCTCAATTTTCAATATAATGCCAGCAACTTACCTGAAAACAGAAAAAAAAATTAAAAGTCAATAACTAACAGGAAAACCAAACAAGAATAATTTATAAACATACAGTAAATAGAAATGGCGAATAAAAAACGAAAGATGAAGAGTTGTCAGGATATTTCACGTCAGCCAAGAACCGATCAAATGCAGCACTTCTTAAAGATTGTGACAATAGATATTTCCACTATTGAATCTAAGCTGCAGGACTCAGTGAACACAATTCTTCAGTGACTAAAAGGTGGCGAATAAAGCTGAATGAAATCAAGTCAACACATATAAACTTTACCTACCGAAAAGTGATTCCTACCCCAATCGAAATCAACTCTCAAATACGAATAGTACCGTACTGTAATACAGCCAAATTTCTGGGTGTGACACTAGATGTTAAGCTCAAATGGAAAGAGCACGTGAAGAAGAAGAAGACAGAAATCAACCTGAAATTTGAAAAAATGTATTGGCTTCAGGGAAGGAATTCACAGCTCCCAGTCCACAGTAAAATACTACTATATCAGCAAGTCATTAAACCAATATGGGCCTACGGCTGTCCCTTATGGGGCAGGATCAAAGGACAGACGTATTGTACATGAATAGAACTGATTATTAATCTTTTCATTTACATGAAGATCTGGAGAAATCTATATTCCAACGTTGAATCATCTTATATGCATATTGTAAGCCAATTAGTCATAGCTCTCGTAATCTCACAACTCCTCATTTCCCTTCCCACCTCTCAACTCAACAAACAGTTGAATCACATTGCAATTCAGCGGAGGCAGTGGCTGAGGGAAGTTTCAGGTGCAAACAGCTCTACGATCTTCTGACCACGAAAATTCACGACAGGAAAACTGGATTTTGGCAGGGCTGTATAGAACTCAATTTTAAAAACAATCAGAAATAGTTGACTGACTTCTCAATAACATTGCTATTTCAACAGTTCAAGCTGCAATTTTAAGTTAACTAATTCACAATCCGCATTAAATGACATACTAAAATTCTCCAGGCATTGTTCAAGAATTTCTGAAGTTTTGATATCTCCGTTCATATTCGCCAATAACAGATTTCAGGATTGTTCGTATAATCTTCAAGTTTGTCTTCGATAATTGCAATAAATTGTCAGCCTTGGAGAATGAGTAGTTTTTCTTGAGTAATTGTTTATGATAGATTCAATTACATTTTAAAACCCCGGATGTGACTCCGATTTTCTTGGATCAATTGATTTCTAGCCTGGAATTTATTGTTCAATTTATTGATGTGACTGAGAAGATCAGTTAGAAAATGGAAAATCTGAAAGCCATTAAATATTTTCCAAGTCTTCATACTTAGACGTTCCTTTTTCATTTATGATGAGATTATACCATCAAACAAAACATTCTTTTAAATCCTAAAAAGTTCAAAAACAAGTCCTACATTAAGCCCATTCAGTGCAAGCGCACTAAGTTATTGTTTTCAAAGACAATTTATTGGTTTATTAGTTTCAATTATGTAGCAGTGTATTCGACCGAGGAAATAACCATTTTGTTTACCAGGTGAGGAATGCCAACGAAATTAACTTCCAATAGCAAAAATGAAATGTCAATTCCCCTTAAGATGTGTCGTGTAGATCCGACAATGAAAGATGGGTCAAAATCACAACTGCGGTCTCCTTGGAACTGAATCCCCTGCAAGGCACTGCATTTAAAAGTTGAACATCGAAAACTGTGGAATCAACACTAATGTTTTCATATTCGTTATTGGAAGATTGGAGATTTTCAAGATTTGACAATTTTCCCTCTTCAAATTCATTTTTCATTCGTTTAGCGTGCTTGAAAAACGTTGGTATTCCATCAGAGAGACAGAAAATTCAACACTGTGTAATCAAATTTGAAGTCACCACTACTTCAATTAAGGGAGTGGTCATCATTTTAGCGATTAAAAGTTGAAAACATCGTTTAACTGACCTAACTCAAAAACTAAACGATATTGGAAAAAAGGAAAAAAAAAAAAAAAAGTTAGGGGACAATTTTTCCTGCATACTAGATTGGTTAGTATTACGTTGGATGACTCGTCTGGGGGCGAAACTTCAGGCTAGCACCCTGGTTAGGTCGGTATTTATATGCAGATTTTGATGCGGCTGGCTGATGTTGTTCTCAACGTTGATTACCAGTATTATAGAGGGGATTTTCGAATTTTCCGAGAGTTCAATCAGGAATGTCATTTAGGATAAGTGTTGGAGCTTTGAAAGTACCTTCACTGGATTCAGAATCCCGAAAAAAACTTATTAAACTTTCCTTCACAATTTCAAATGATTTGGACGATTTGTCCAGAAATTATGAGCAATATCCACCAAGATTGGCCGTTTTCCCCTGAATGTGGTAGGGTTAGACGGTGTTCCCACTTCCCCGCCTGACAGATAAAAAATATGACCCCGTCACGCCTCAAATGTCCGACCATTCCAGAGAGCAAGATTTGTACACAATCCCGAAAATTGAACTACATTTTGATTCCTAATTACGAGTTGTAAATATCTCGAAAATATTTCCGCAAACATTACAGAAACAATGAAAGATCGTTTTTCATTATTTCCTTGTGCGAGTCGATAAATCATCAATTGATCCTTTTCTTTGAGGGAATTTTAAAATTAGACTAGTAGTTTTTATTATTCTATTATTCCCGCAGCAGATTTCAAAATTTCATGGTTGGAATTAACAAACCATAATAATAAGTTCCAGTCATGAAAGAATTTTCAGAAAGTATCTCTATTATATTCAGGTTGAATTAGTTAAAATTTGAGAACTTTTTTATCATCAAAACATATTTATATGCAAATTTGATTTTGAAAAAACTTGTTAAAAAATATCCATAAACCTATTGTAACAAATATTTTGAATTTTCAGGATTTTTATCGATTTTTTGAGGAAATTTGTAGAATTAAGTACAATTTTAGTTTGAGTTTGAGCTTCAATTTTCGAATGACCTCACGGCTGATAAACTTGTTTTTTAATTTAAACAATTTTTAGCAGTTTCTTTTTGTGATTTTTTAAATAAATCTTTACAAATTTGATCACGATTATTATTATTTTGAGTAGTCCCAACTTTGCTGGTTTGCAAAAAAAAAAAAAAAAAAACTCAATGGTTTTCAAAATGCTCACAATTAAAATGAGATTTTCTCAATCAAATGAGCTGGGACTGGTGAAGGACCCATTTCAATCGATTCGCCTTCAAATAATAACTTGGAACGACGACAAGTTAATACGAACGATAAACAACGATCTTCAGCTGTTATTTGTAAAATATTGTGATTTTTTAGTACATTTTTTAAAATTTGATCATGATTATTATTCTGAGTAGTCCCGAATTTGCTGGTTTGCCTAAAATGGGTTATTAAAATATATAAATTTTCAACTGCATCCCAAATGTTCACCCTTAAATGAGCAGGCACTGGTGAACAACCCATTTTAATCGATTCGCCTTCCAAAATAACTTGGAACAACTGAAGAACCATAAACAGAATTTTTTTTTTTTTTTTTGTAAAATATTGTGATTTTTTTTAAATTCATTTTTCAAATTTTGATCATGATTATTATTTTCGCCGTTTCCAAATTTAACCTCTTATGGATCTTATCAATAAAAAGTCCTTTAATTATCATCTAAAACGAATGAAAGCAACATTTGCTGGTGTGAAGGCAAAAATTTTTAGTTTGGTGGTCAATTGTAAGTAAGAGCTGGGACTGGCTGATTCGCATCTCAAAAACAAAAAATTTTACATCAATCCTTCTAGTGAAGTATAGATTGAATGAAATAAACAATTTTTTGAATTTGATAATAGTTTCAAATGGCATTATATTTTTCGATAATTAATTTCGATTTTTCCAATTTTGATCATGATTATAATTTTGGGCAATCTCAAATTTGCTGATTTGCCCAAAATTGGGCATGAATGATTTTCAACCGTTTTCGAAACGTCACCCTCAAAATGACACTTTCAGATGAGCTCGGACTTGTCTAGGACCCATTTGAATCGATTCGCCGTTCAAAATAACTTGGAAATTGTATCCCCCTTGCCTAGGTCAGTAAAAACCTCGAAAAACCACGTTTTGAGCAGGTTTGGGGCCATAGCATCTAAGCATATGAGGGGATCGGGCTGGTAAGAAGTTGGGGCCAACTAAATCTTAAATGGAGTCCACGTACGGAAGAATGCATTTCCAACATCCCCATGCATTTCCAAGGCCGTTTCAGGCC
Organism: Creontiades dilutus; assembly: GCA_031894815.1. NCBI lineage: Eukaryota > Metazoa > Arthropoda > Insecta > Hemiptera > Miridae > Creontiades > Creontiades dilutus. Next base: position 766,974 of record JAVIWC010008057.1, read on the forward strand.
CTTAAGGCGGATTTTGAATCTACTGACCTGAGTGGGAAAGTTTGAGGAGGGGTTACAAAACAGTTTTGCAGTGGGATTCTCATCGAAAATAATAAACCAAAAACGCCAAAATGTGACTCAAAGAAAGCTTATGAAATCACGTGGAGTGGGCGTCCATGGACAGGGCCATCGCAGTAATAGATTCATACTTTATATTTTAGTATCAACACGTCAATGGAGAAGGTGCGCGGGCGTTGGGGGCGGCGACGGACTCGTAACAAGGAGCTTCGAGACAACACCGACCGCACTGCGCTGACATGCACGGAGATCCAGCGGGGTGGTTGTATTTTTAGACGGCTGAGACCACCGTGAGGTATGCAGTAAGGGGAGACACCGATCGCGAAAAACAAGCTAGAAATTCTTTTACAGCGAATCAGCGAGAGAAACAGGTGGACACAAAGGCGTACTGGACATACACAAAGCTACAACCTTTATAAATGTGGAGGTGATTCAATGGGACATACACATACAATCGATTTTGTAATTGCATGTCATCATTTCGGAGAAAAAAGTCCCGTTTTACCTGTCAGGAGCTTAACGAAATCCAGAGATATGAATGGGCGGCTTATGACGTCTTAAGAAGCAGTGGGGACTCTGTCTACAGATTTATAAAATCCGTATGCTACCCTACGAATAGTCGGTAGATTAGCATAATGAGCGTTCTCAGTTACTGTTTTGTTGTTGGAATGGATGGAACTATTGGGATGGATCTCAGCAGAAATTCTTTTACAGCTAAGCAACTGGGCTACGAGGGAAAAATGTGGATACGTACGAGTACTGGATATACCAATAGCTACAACCTTGACAAAAGTAGAGATGATTCAATGTGGTATTCAATCGGTTTTTATGATTGCAAGTTAGAGGAGAACCAAGACTATTGGCGACATCATTTAGCAGAAAAAGTTAAGTTTTATCCGTCAGCAAGAAATTTGGAGATTTGAATTGGCGCCTGTGGTTTATGACGTCTTAAGCCGCAGTGGCGACTCTGCAGATTTATAAAATCCGTTGGCTACCCTAAAAATAGTCACTAGATTACTATAATGAACGTTCAAAGTTACTGTTTTGTTGTTTGAACTATTGGAATAGCTGTCAGCAGAAATTCTTTTACAGCGAAGCAACTGCGCTACGAGGGAAATAAGTGGATACGTAGGAGTACTGGATATACCAATAGCTACACCTTGGCAAAAGTAGAAACGATTCAATGTGGAATTCAATCGGTTTTTATGCAAGTTAGTCCTCTAACTAACCAAGACTATTGGCGACTTCATTTCGCAGGAAAAGTTCCGTTTTATCCGTCAGCAACTTGAAGAAATTTGGAGATTTAAATTGGCGCCAGCAGCTTATGACGTCTTGAGCCACAGTGGCGACTCTGTCTACTAGAGAAAACTATTTATCTGAACATAATGGTTAGGAAAAGTTCACAAATTAGCCACCTGGATGCCAAAAATCCCAAGGTTCGAAACCAGCATATATGGTGTCAATCCCATGTCCTACTATTTGAAGTTTACGTTCTAGCGTCATATATTCAAAACGTTGATTACTCTCAAACCCTCTCCTGTTTTCTCCGGAGAAATAAAGCTAGCCTAAACAAGTAAAACCCAGTGTGTTTCAAGCTTCTGGAAGAGATTCCTTCAGGAAAAGCTTGAATTTCGTGCCCGACTGCACTCGTGCCGCTCCGTTACAAAACTTCTGAGAAAAACATGCTCGAATGACGCTGATATAACTAAAAAGATGAGAAGCCAATAACTTGAATAAAAGCCCGTTATAGATTTCTAGGAAAGGCCAGAAAGTGTGGACCTGAGGTTTTGAAAACTGATTATGCAAGGGTTTATTTTCAATGTCAACCGATAACGGAGCCTATTTGAAGAAGGATTAGACAGGTAGGTGTGCAAGGACAGTGTCCATTCCTAAAGGTTAAAAATAGAAACAGGATCTCCCTTTCTTTTCCATCAGAACGTTCACCAAGCTCTCCGTATTTTCATTTTTCAAGGGTCCTCTTGTAAATATCGATTTCCCGTTGAGGCGTCGGAGAAGTTAGTTTTGGGATGTCACTCGTCGAGTGTTATTGTGATCGTTCAACCGGTCAGTTTCTCTTGCTATCCTCATCCGTCGGATCGTTCTTTGTGGTTACGGAACCGTGATGAGGAGGGGAGACCAGGAAAAGGGACAACCTACAGAAGCTTTGTCGCGGGATTCGATGCTTCTCGACTTGAAATTATTGGATTCAATTGTGGTATAGGAACACTGCTCAGGTGTTTCCTTCATTCAATATATAACGTTCGGAAATTATGGATACAATTCTGCTATCCTACTCGAGTGTTCTCACCGTTGGAGGTCTTCTAAATGCCCTGGGAATCGCCATGGAGGTAGTCCCATTTTATGAGCCCGTTATTGCATTGCTGTGGGGGACGTTTCCAGCACGAGGAATGATGAAGTGGCGTCGGAAGTCTCTCAATGCAGACGTGATCACAGCAAAACCACAGAGCTCCGGTCCAAATCATGATGGATACTGCAAAAGGGATGCCGCTATGGACAGGTCCTTCAGTGAAAACTGATGCACACACTTTTAGCTTATAAAATGAGTGTAACAGCTACAATACTGAGACAAATTGACCGCCAGCCCACGATTCATGGATTGTTTACCAGCAGTAAGCTGCATAACAGCAACATCTCAAGTATTTGTTCGCGTTTGAACTCTGAACACATGAAATGCTGGAAGCAAACCGAGCTTCGAATGTCAGCACCAATTTCGCTGAGACTCTAAGAGGATTCCAAGGACAGCAACAGGTCAAGATCCCCAAATCGAAATGGTTCAGATCAAGCAGGAATCTTTTCAAAGAGAAGAACAAACTACAGGAAACTCGATATAGTTCGAGTAGTCTAAACTTCCTGCTACGTATTTAAAGAGCATTAAGGGATGAGATGAATCAAGTTAATGGCCGATTCGTGTCTATTGTTTGGAGCAGACTGCTAAAGTTTCAGTTGTACGGTAAAAATCGCTTTTGTTGCTAACTAACTGCTTGGGCTTTTGTATCAGGCAAAACCTACACCTAGTCCTGCCATAAATTGTGTTACAAGGGAAAATGCATGGAGACGTCACTTTGTTCTTTGTGCTCAGCTTGAGTTATTCTATTTTGAAATTATAATGATTTGTTATCAAAATGCCATTTTTTCCTTCACAAAAACGATTAAATGCAAGTCATCGATGACAGTTTTCCTTCGCAAAGGCATTCAAGAGACGACTTCATGTTCTCCAAATTACAATGACCTCCGCTACTAGCCATCAGCCCAATATGGGATTAAAAGCTGGTAGTCCAAAGGGTTCATACCCAGGCTTCCTGAGGGTGGCTGGATAACGAGATATGGTGATAAATTCGGGAACGTTCGGCCGTTTTGGCCTGTAGCTGAGTTCTGCTGAAAGACCAAGTGTTCCCTCTAACAGTGTCCTATTCAGGGGCTTCGTTACTGAGCAGCGATTTCTAGCTCCACACCCAAGATGAACACAGAGTCCAAAGAATGCTCAACGAGAACTCGTTTCTGCTGGACATCACGTCGAATGTTTTACCAGAACTTATGGGACGACTAGGTAAATGAGATGCAATATCAGTAGCTCCTCATGCTACCACGCGATGAACAATTCAACCGCATCCCCCAACAATAAGCAAGGTAGTAAACTATCATTCGTAGTACTACGACCACCGCAGTAATAATTATAGTGTAGCAGGTGTTGAGCACGATAGTTCCGACTTTAATTTCATCGTTCACGCAAAATTCTGACGCCTCCATCCTCTTGCGTCAACCCAATCAGTGAAACCAAAGTCACGGTTTATGCATGGCTCGTAAAATAATTCACGTTTTCCTTTTTCTTCTGTCAACTAAAAATAAACACGGGAGAAACCTCCGGCGAGTCCCGTCCGTTGCGACAACTGGAACTAATTTGTTAACTAAATGAGATGATCAATTCAGTCGGCCTGTGCAGTTCCGGCTCGTCAGAATGCCCTTTTGAGTAACGATTTTCAAAACTGAACCTTCACCAACGACAAAGAAAGCTCAAGTCGTGTCCATCCCATTAATATTCCAGCCATTCCACTCTCATTCATTAATTGGCTAATAATTCAGAGTAATTTCTCAAAATGGCATTATCTAACCATGAGAAAACAATGATTACTACTGTCTCACTAATTTTTATGGCTTACAATGGCAGTTTTGTGTTTGAAGTTTGAGTAGGCACTTAACAGTGCTCGAAACACTGATGTCCAACAAGACATTTTACAGTAAGACGATAGTACTAGTACAATGAAGTGAGAACGACCTAGGGCAACCTTTAATATGTTGTGGGCCAATGGGTCAATAACCAGAGATCCAGTGGCCAGAAGAAATGAAGATCTGCCCATAAGCAGCCATGCCTCGTCGCATCATGCCACATTCGATGATTGTTTCGGCTTGAAAATCTTGAAGCAAACGAATTAACGCTGGTTCAATCAGAAAAGACCCATTCGAATGTTCTGGGAGCGTAGGACCCTCCAGGATTGAATATCAGGCGTTAGCTGGTTAATCGCACTTCTCCGTGGTAGGCTCTTTTTGACACATCATTGTCACAACTTCAAAAAACCAAAATTAATATATTCTATAGCTTGATAAAGGCCAATGCATTAGTTTATATGAATTCTTGAGTTTCGGTCGGTTTAAATGAGAAATGCTTTGATGCACAACGTTTCTGAACATTTTGATATCCATTTTCAAGCCCGTTGGATGTTATTCGAAACATAATATTTTAGTGAGCGATGCATACGTTACAGGGAGGTCCCATGTATTTTATTTGATTTTCTGAAAAGTCAGGCCTGTAGCTTAAAAAATGCGCCAAGGAGTCAGCTTCAGAATAGTATATCAAAAATAATTTTCACTATTTTATGTGGTCGAGAAAACCTCGTTTGATTGCAAAAAACAGCGAAGGAAGTCGAGGTTTTGGCTCTTGGTAATGGGTTTCACATGCCTAAGTAGGCATTTTTACGAACAAGATTAATCTGTTTTATCTTCTAAGGTGCAGTTTTTACAGTGAATTTTCAAATTGGCCTCCATTTTGTTGAATGCACGAATGTGTCCTTTTGCGCGTTGCATCAACAGCACCTCGAAGCTAGAATACGTGGGTGAAGTATTGCGCACCTTATCTGATACGTGTGGAAAAGAATACAGCTTCTACCAGTCTTGTTCAAGTTTCACGTCGAAACAGTATAGGGCCTGTCCATCGTTTAGGGATTTTTCATTAAACCACCGTTCTCTTTCTGCTTCAAACACTGCGCATTGTTGAAAGAAATGGCGAAAGCTATCTGTTGCTCCTGGTACGTTGTAAATCTCACATGGACGCTCGCAGGCAAAAGTAACACGCACCTTTCCGAATGATAAAGATGCTTTTTTAAACCATAAAACTCTGATCCGGGCAATAATCCTTTTCATGGCTAGGGATGCCTTCGAGTGCGGGAAAGAGGTCTCACCAAAGGTCAGGTGCTTGAAGTAGGTGTTGAAATCCGATACTGCGACCTTTTCTTCAACGCTGGCGAGCAACTGAAAACGTATACGTTCAGCATACGTATCATGTAGTTGCGTTTTTAAATCATCAATTCCGTTCTAGTTCACTTTGTCAGTTTCGCGTTCAAACCAAACGAAAGTTTCGGTAAATTCAACGACGCCCTTGATGACGACCGCTCATGTAACGTCGCGGCGCGGAATGAAGGGAAATGTCCGCTGGTGAAGGCGATACTTTTGAATTGATCGGTTGATTCATGAAGAGCCAGTTGTCCGGTTCCGACCAGACCATCCGGGTTAAGCCCGCTCGAGAAAGTCAGGGCCAAGCGCTAATTCGTCCAGAAGAAAGTGAACGCTTCTCCGCTTCGTATCAACTTCATTAACGCCGGTGGTCTCGCGTCGGAGGCTGTGGGAAATCGATTGTTGTGTCGTAGGAATAAAACAACAACTAATACCTATTGTCCGATTGATTGAGCTCCCATGCAGCTAACAAGGCATAATTGCGTTGAATCATCGGTTTACCCAGAAATCTATTCAGCACTGAATCTTGATGCTTGTGAACTAAACCTCATATATTTATTGAACAGTTGACATTTCCGAAATGGGTTGGACGTTTTTCCATTTAGGCTTAGATCATTACCACCTAGATTTAGACTTAATCCATTTAGATTTATTCTGTTTTCTCTTGAGCTTAGTCCCTTAAACAGCTGACGATTTGGATTTGAGTAGAAAGAAGTCTAAACCTAAATAGGATGGGACTAAATCTACACGAGAAACGTTTAAACCTAAGAAGAAAACGCTGCAAATTCTTTCACTGGGGTTTATTATTCAATTGGCTTGCGTTCATGATTTGAATTTCTACTAAGCTTTGGAGTGTCCGTGTTTCACAGGGGATAGAGCGATTATTGAATTTCAGGAGATATGCAGAGAGCACGTAAATCTGCTCTCAACCAAAATACCTATTTGGATTGTTCAGTTGATCAGATTTGTGTGCCTCCTGAAATTCAATAATCTCTCTATCACCTGTGAAACACGCACACTCCACAGCTTAATGAAAATTCAAATCACGAACGTAAGCCAATTGAATAATAAACCCCAGTGAAAGAATTTGCAGCGTTTCATGCGTATCAGAATGCTTCAACCCGTGTATCGGCTACAAAGCCTTTTAGGAGTTCACTCCAGTATCCACATTACTACATCACTAGGTTACTGCGATGAAAACATAAACAATAATAAACCAAAAAAACGCAAATGTTATAAATCGGGGAATGGTTTGAGCTACGAACCTGGGGAAGGGTTCATTCGATTCCTCTTGGAAAGTTCTTCAAAAAGAGTACAAATTTAGGCCGCTTCGACTTTTTTTGAGGTTTTAAGCGATTTTACAAAACTTTGACAGCACTTAAAGGGCACTTTAAATTAAGTGAGAGTGCTGGTTAAAGAATTGGGGCGTTGTCGGACCAATATTGATTTTTCCTGAAAATTTCAGATATTTTGCTTCAGCCGTTCGGGAGAAATCGTGCGTACGGCGTACGGACGGACGGAAAAATTGTTTATTGCAGATTCGGATCCTACACCCTTTGAAACGTAAACCATGAAATTTTCAAGGGGGTTAGAATGGTTTATTATTGAGTAATAAACCAAAAGTCAATATTTATAAAGGGAAAAGTCTAAATCGACATGGAAATGCTATAAATAATTTAGTTGGTAGACAGCTAAACTCATGTAGCATGATAAGCTATTGATTTGTTCGACTTCTAACTGATTCAGATTGTTTGACATGAGAATCCATCATTTCCCGATTATTGCGTATGTTGGGACCGTGTACCGCTCGCTTCTCTCCGGCTAACTGTAATGAGGTTTGACCGTGTTGGATTTAAATGAGGGAGCCGAAGCGAAGCCAGAAGTAAAGCCAGAATCCCCTTCAGCCCGTTTCGAAGATTTGTAGAGCGCGTCGGTCCGGCCGCGGAGTTCCCCCCTTCGCCGAAGCCACAGCGTCGCTTTTCTGCAGTCGGGTCGCCTACATGCGTCATCCCGAACCCCAACCGACCCGCTTCGCATTCGCATATCACATAGACTTTCCTTCCCCTCATTAGAGCGTTCTCTCAAATAACGCTTTTCCCCCCTCGGGGTCGCATAAATTCAGGTTTTACTACCAGTCACCCGCTCCTGCGAGGCTCGCTAGAGAGATTTCCCACTACACCAGGGAGAGGCTTGTGAAAACTAGTGCCCTGTGAGGATCAATGAGCATATTGCTTGATCTTTTCCATTCATTACAATCAATATAGGTAACGGATTTGTATTCGACCATGAGGAAAAACTTCATCAAATAAGTTAGGCCCATAGTTTCTTCTAGTCCTTGTATAAAGGTACATGGCAGTCCCACGTAGAAAAATGGGGAAGTGATTGATTGATGGGGGAGTGTTATTATCAGTCTCATTATCAAACTTTACCAAATTAGTTGTGGCACATAGTTAACAAGTAAACTCCACAAAGAAAAAGATGCGGAGTAAAGTTTTCTTGGCTCTGTATCTAAAGCGTTGAAATGTGCAAATAAAATTGGGGAGGACTTCAAAAAATGAAGTATTGGTCGTCTGTTTGGATTGGAAAAGCCAAATTTTGGGGTAATTTAGGCACGTTTGCGCACGAGTGGATTTTTTCCCAAAGTCCAGTATCTTAAGGGACCATTCCAATACCATCCGATCAGCTTGGATAAGCGCCTCCAAGAGTTGTTGATGATGCTAACATCTAATTAGGGGAAGGAAAGTGTATTTTATATGTGAATACGAAGCTGGTTGATACTCTTCGTATTCACATATCACATAACTTCCATCTTTGGATCGTAGAATCCTCATCTTGTCTTGAAAGAGCTAATCACAAATTTCTTTGGCACCGATCCCTGGATTTTCGATCATTAGGTGTATCAAGCTGCCTACAAGGGGCCTCCACTGGCCAATTGAGGAGCTCACTTTCAAACAGACACACATCCATTCCGACAAAATGTTCAAGAAGTGAAAAAAACGATTTGCAGATTAGTGGAGATGTTTTTCTGCAGTTTCTCATCGGAGTAATGTGTGAGAAGGCACAGATAAAGATGCCTCAGAATATGAATCAATTTTCTCCAAAACACGAGGCTGTATATCCATTTTCACTTTGGAAATGTGCCCTTTTGATCAAAACTCATAGATTTGTGCCTTTTTGAAAAAGAAAGAATTCATTCTCCATTCTGTAGGTTTTATTGAAAACTTTACCTGCCTCCATATTTCCATTTGTCATGCCTGCCATCTATCGAGTCTAGTGTAAATATTCAACGTCAAGACGAAGGCGCAATGCTTCTTTTTGGATATGTGCCTTTTTGAAAACCCACGACTTATCGCCTGACGAAATTCGGTGGATATGTGCCATTTCGATTGCAAGGCACTGAAAAAAAAATGTAGGGGACGGATTTGTTACCTTTTGATGCACACACATAACTTTAGCCCCGGAATTGACGTGGATGTGTTCTGTTTTGTTCGGAAATGATAGGGGGATCTGATTCAACTCATATTCAGAGATAGAAAATTGAGAAAAAAACGTTTTCTCCCAGATTTGGATATGTGCCTTTTTGAAAGTAAGCTCCTCAATTCATACCGCAAACTGTTTCTTTTATCCCTGGGATTCCTCGATTGCTGTTTAATAAGCGCCTAACGTTTTTTCTCCTTCAAACTGGAATTTTTCGATGAGATCGACGCGGAATCGCAAACTTGACCATACCATCAGAAAGCTGATTACATTTGCAAGCTTTCCTGAGGTTTGACAAGTTCCAGCACGTTTTTGGAAGTGCAGTAAAAATAAAAGTGATTCAGAAACTAGCAATTTTTTTTTTAATTTTCAATGTTTGAACTCAAATTGCGGTCCTTAAGGGTTCGTTTATGATTATGAATGTGCATTGGTCGTAAAGGAAATTTCACGCTGAATCCGAAAATGTGGTCAAAAGTAGAAAACAGTTGTTTCAAAGTGGAGAAACGTGGGTTTTTATGCAAAAAAACGTGGTTTTCTGGAAAAAAAAACTTTAAAAAATTATAAATGGAGCGTTTTGCTCCATTTTCGGTCAAGTCTCACCCATTTTTTTTTTCACTAAGAGCGGGACACCCTATATATTCATCTTAAATGGAACCTAATTTCGTTTCTATTCCGTGCACAACTATGAAATTGGACCTCTAGGTACATTCCAATCGGTACAGAATAGCTAGGGAAAGTATGGGAGCGTGTCGTCTATTTCAGGTCTATTTCGATGTTTAGAGGCGGTAATTTATTTTCTGTGAGACATTGTAGTTCCCCGCCGCCGCTAAATCCGTCTTCGCGATGGTTTCAAAATCGCCGACTTCCTCTGCGCTAGGTGTGTCGTCCCTCCGGCGTTCACCGCTCATTCCAACGTGGGACACAGCGCGGGGATTTTTTAAAAACTGAGAACATCACTGGAGTCAACGCCCTGAGGGGATTCCGCAGTTGCCGTTTCATGAGGGGCCGTTCTGAGATGAATCAGAAGTGTCGTCGCACGTTAGTCCAGGCAACGAACGCTCCAAAAAAGGTAAAGAGGGAAATTTTTGGCACACAAATTTTGCAAAACTAAAGCTGGTTGACAACGGTTGAACTTCGATACAATACTCAGTTAAATGAAAAGCGAACAGCGAGTGCGCATGCGTAAACACATTTCATGACCCTTCCCCCAATCCAAAACAGTCTAATTTCGATTAATTTTTTTTTGTGTGGCATATTTGACAGGAGCGGATGCCGGCACAGGCACACCCAGGCCAAAATGAAAAACCTACTTGATAATAATAGGATGAGTATAACATCATCATACTGTTTCCCAACTTCTTCCTATGAATATTATTGAATACTACTTGAATATTGAGAACTTTTGAACTTGTCATCGAAGATCAAATCCACACGCCAAACAGAGCGTGTGTTTCGATTAATTGTTTTTGGCATATTTGACAGGAGCGGCTGCCGCCGGCACAGGCACACCCAGGCCAAAATGAAACACATACCTGATAATAATAATAATAATAATATGAGTATTATCACACAGTTTTCCAACTTTTTCCTATGAATATAGAGAGCTTTTGAACTTGTCATCGAAGAGCAAATCCACACGCTAAACAGAGCCTCAGGATGGGTGAGAGGAGGGTGGAGTCGTGAGTTTCGTGAGGGGGGTTAGGGGCACAAGTCAGCCGTACTCTGATGGGCGGAGCTTGGATGGAGAATATAGCGTTTGATGCGATCCGGGTAGAAAAAATGAAGAGCGCCCAAAATACAGCACCCGAAGTTTCAGAGAGCACACCTAGTTGTCCGTTCACCTGCTAGAATACGTGCATCTAATCACCACAAAACACACCGATATCCTATTATAGGTTGATTGTCCCCCCATCTCTTGTGACTGAACTGAGTTTGCTGTAAATACGCGACGAATACAGTAAAAGCTATAAAACGTGAGTTCGCGAGATTGTCGGTGGAGCAAAGAGTGATCATTCGCGATGCTGGGCACCCAATGTCACTATTGACAGGACTGCAACAATCTTCAAAGGCAAGCAGAAATCGTTCCGAGTTCTCACTTTTCAGTGCTATGAAAAGGTAGATTGGCTCTGAGGAAGTGAGATAAGTAAGAAACTTTTCTGCTTACCTTGTCTTGCAACAGTAGGGATGAAGCTTGGGTTTTAGATGGAATTGGGCTTAGTCCTCCAGGATAGCTTTTGCTGGGCATATTCTAGGCATTCACATACCTTCTAGTGCACTTTAGGTAAGTTAGGATTGAGTTTGTATGATTGAATTTGTTTCACAATTTGAAGCTGAAAAAGCTGTCAAGATCTCCTTTGCATATAGGTAGTCGAAATTCGTATTTGGCTGAAAGAAGCACATTTTTGTCTCACGTTCCTTTCATGGTTGTCCCTTACGGTCTCGGTGTACCCCCGGGGTTTCAGGGAAGTCCAACTATTACAGTTACGATTGATAGCAGTGTTAAGATGTAATGATTATGGTATGACCAGCGAGGATTGTGGCGATTGCAACCTTTTTTTATAGCATAATATCAGGTATTCATACACATTTCTTTTATATCTTATATTCATTCTGCCTCAAACTACACTGCAAATGATTCGGTACGTCAATGTAACGTTTTTTCTGAAACTTGAGTTCATTGTGGGATACATAAGTTATGAGAAAATGAACCGATATTATTGACATATTAATTAAAGATGAAGAATATTATTTTTGTATCAGATAGCCTTCCTAATCGTATATCAGAACTGGACTGTACAACCAGAGACAATGCTCACTCAAAAGAAACGCACGAATAAAACCACTGCAATTTAACGAGATGAATTAAAACTCGAGCAAAAAGAACGCTTCCGCATTTTCTCCTCGATGAATTGAAGATTGAGAAAGCTTTACTGCAGTGTATTCGAATAGTATCCATCCTGTTCCAGGGCTGTTACCAGCCATTTTTTTATAGCACCCACCCTCGCGGTAAAGACAACCCTGCGATTTGTGATTGAACGGATGATTTCACGGCTACCGGAAAGGTCTCAATCGAATCAAGGAACTAATCTCTTGTGAATCAAACGAAAAACTATACTGCTACATCGAAAGTGATTGAAATGTCGATTTCTTTATATTTCTAAACTCAAATATTAAACCTTAGGATTGATTGATCAAAACGCCGAGATTACTGGTATATCTCAGATCAATTTGGGATTTTTTGAACAATTTTCTTAAACTTTGATTCAGTACCCAGTTTCGGGTAAAAAGCTTCGGACGGCGACGGAAAGGATTTTTAAAAATGCCATTTTCGAAATGTACGTCTCTTGACCTAACCACGTAAACCAACAGTAGTTTAATAATTTTTGTATGTCATGGTGAATTACAAAGGTTCATTATCGATTTCTTAAAGGTTATTTATTGGAAATAATCGTATCTTATACTAGACGATATCATACAGCAAAAATACGTACCGTAGAATACCCGCAATAGGGACGTTATTGGTAGAACGAGATTCAAGTAGTGACGGTTAGGATTCCATTTGGGTAAAATTATGCTTTCTGCGAGGAATCGTTCCATCGGTATGTCTTCCAGTGATCCTCAAAGAAGGACCGGATGATGAAGCGTTAGCTGCCTTTTGTTGCCAGGTAACGCTCAACAGTTAATATCGTTGTTTTTGCTACCCTCAAAAACTTCTGCTAGAACTTGGGTACGACTTATTTTTGGTAAGTTGCTGCATTTATTATTGGGTTACTAGGCATCTCACGATACAAACACCGTTTCCAGGTTTAAAGAAGGTTTGTATAACTTACAATGTCGATATTTGTCAGAAAAGTCATTTTTTCGTTGTTATGAGCCTCAATAGGGACATTCAAATATTCACGGTCATATCATTTTCCTTGTCATCAAATATTTTCCTAAATCAACTAATTACCTTCCATGTCATCTTTTCTAGATTAATCATGCCGTCCGACTCTGTAAGAGTAAGAAGATAAGGCACCCAAAAGAGAAAATTTAGCGTGCAATGCAGCGGCTGGTCAGTGGCGAATCAATTAGGCAGGCCAATTCTAAGATCCTAAACGTGTATCTCACATTACATTATATACTATTCTTGTTAAAATTATACATTTTTTAAAAAGGAAAACCTTGTCCCTATTGATTAAATGGATGATATAAACGACTTTTTTGAAGAAAAATTCGGAGTGTCCCTATTCCGGAACCTATGCCCCTCATTTTTAATGATTTTCCAACGTCATTTTGTCCTGGTTACTCTGTAGAATGCAAAATGAGGGTTCAAAGTGGGGAAAACCAAGTTTTTCTGAAGGATAGTAGTAGTAGGAAAACCTCTAAAATCTGTCCCTATTGCGGGCATTCTACGGTATACGTTATACTTAGCCAATCATTAGCGTTTCCAAAGATTTCTTGGCCTAAATTTGAAATTTCATCACAATTCTATGATGAACCACCACAAATAACATAATTATAACAGAATGGAGGATTTGTGATCGTAATTATTCATTTTGAGCCCCACTTGTTTCACACATTTTCCTGCGTTAAAAATCTGGGTCATTAAGCCCATTAGTTTCAACAGCTGCTCCCGGACTAACTAGAGAGATTACTGAAAACCACCGAATTTCCAGAAGGCAGTTTATTCGCTAATTATAGCGCCAATGGAAAGTTTTATTGTGACAACTCGGCGTTAATTTATAGCCGCCGTCGTTGAAAATCTATTTCCATCCTCGTGGTTCCGATCATTTGATGCGCCTTTAAAACTAACAGCTGCCATCATGATAAAACCAAAAATCCAATGATCGTCTTTCATCGTCAATCTATTGGGATAAAACATCAGAATCTGGTCGAATTTCCACTTTGACGAAATGAATTTGATGTTACAAACACCCTCTTATGATTTTAAGTAATTACATGTAACATCACCAAGAAGTATCAACAAATGTTAACGTTGAATCCAACAGTACCGTGTATTTGAAGAGTTATGTGTCAAACGAATATTAACAGTTAAAAGTAATGTGTGAAAACGTCACATCATGCAGCATGAACAAATGTGCAAATTTTCTCAGATTTTAATTGTACTTATATCAGGTTAACATTTTAGTATTCTAGCCTTCAGGAATTTAGAAAATCAATGAGGCACTTGACCTTAAATTTGGTAACACTAATTCATGGACGTTTGGAATAATTCCACTAATAAAAGAAGTGGAGAATTTTCCAAATTATCATCGGACAGCCTTGTACGATGTTTTCATTCATTAACTTTCATCAATTGAAAGAACTGTTCGCATTTATAGGTACTGTCAAACGCACAAAACAATCATTTTGCAAACTTTTCAAACCTTTTTTTTCTCTATGCCAATTTGTCACGGCTCTTCCGCCATATATACTTTTGCAGCCCAGCACAGACGAGAGAATTTTGACCACTTACACAGGATACACCTAAGAGACGACCCTGGTTGCACTCTCCGCTCCAGCAACCCGGCCATGACCTCGCAACACTTCTTTGCCTGCCTTCAACTTGGGGACATTAGGCAACAATTCACTTCTGACTTGTCAAACCAGCTGAAAATGGCCTTCTTTGAGGTATTTTATCATTTAAATGATTAACAGGAGTACAATCCTGTTCTTAGCGACCGACCCGACAGCCCCCCCCCCCCCCCCCGCTCAACACTTCTTCAACTAACCTTCGGGTGGGCTCCTTCCGCCCTTTGTTATCCCGACATCACCACCAGAATGCGCTCACGTAAGCCCTTGTCAGCCCCCCCCCCCAGCCACAGCTTTCATCTCTGTTTACTAGCTCCCCGCCTCTGAGCTAGAATCCCATATTTGTAGGTTGCATAGACAATTTTTCATCTTCGGTACTTAAATGTGTAAAATTAATCATTTAAATGATCTGGCTGTAGAACCATAGAGGTCTACTGTCCCGCTTTTTTTTGTAGAAATCGCACAAATCCAGATCTTCAAATTTAGATTTTAGGAGGGTACTTTCTTGAATCTCGATCAACTTCATTCACGAGTGTACTGGAGCATTTTGTACATTATTTTTTGTTGGAGTAGCAAATGAATTCCATGCTGATAACTTCATACTGATTCCATGACTACGAGTAGGTAAGTTGTATTATTCTTTTTTAAATTAAAAGGTTTTTTCACAATGTCTCGCCGGGTATTACTCACATGTGGGCTAAGAGATCATCTAAATAACATTCTTGAATACAAAAATATAATAAAATATTTAATACGTGTTTTCAGATCGATCAAAACAATTATTCAGTTGAAATTAATCAACTTCAGATAAAATTAAACAATAATCGGTTTATTATTCGTATTACAAACCGCTGTAACCGACCAAGTCAAGAAAATTGACCGAAACCACGACTTGTACAGCACAAGTTATTTGACAGTGAAATGTCAGTAAGGTTAGATTCCTAGTTGGCTCGTTTTATCTCGTTGACAGCGGTGAATTTCTTCAAGCGAAGAGTCTGCAAAACTGTCTAGAAGTAGCAATAGCGGAATTGTGGACTCCACGAGGCCTGAGGCCACCTAGGAACGGGGGCGGATCGAGGATGAGAGGCATTAGGCCTGGGTGGAAGTTGGTGAACATTTTTCAATCAGCAGAGCCAACAGGGCCCTAATAGTTCCCTTCCGCTGAGGAAACCAGCTCAAAGATAATTTATGTGCGCGTGCCAAGCTGCCTTCGTGAGCTGGCAAGTCGGTTTCGTTGAAACTCACGACAAAAGCTAGAAACCAAAGCAGACATTATCGAGATGTGATTTATATTTCTGCTTCACTCTCCCTGTGCTTTGCCTCGTTCTTTTCACGTTTCGAACTTTGAATCCCACAAAGGCAATCGAAGACCCTCCCGAGAATATTCGATACAAGAATGAATATTCCCATGAATACTAAAACTCATTTAGCTCTCCGAAACCTTTAAAAAACAAGTTGCAATCCTGCACCATCATGGTATGAAAGAATTTTTCAAATTAAATTTACGTTCAATTGCTTGAAATCTATGCGCTACCAATTTGCAAACTATAAAACCAACACAAAAAGAAAAAAGTCACTTTTACAAACAAAAATTTGTTGAAGGGTAACATTTTGATCCAAGCGGTTTCTTACAATTCTCAAAGAAACGCGCACACTCCCTATTGTCACTGAGGCGTACAGACCTTCGCAAACTTGTGGGACTCCTCACACTGGCCACTGTCCTCTGAGGTACCAATAGCATGCCGGCTCTGTTGCGAAGAAGCGGAGACAGCTGAACACGTACTCTGCGACTGTCCTGCTGTTGCATCGATAAGATTCCGGCATTTCGGAAAAGGTGCCCGAACACCCGCCGATATTGCCAAGGAAACACCTGTAAACCTCCTTCACTTTGTGATTAACCCATTCAGGACCGTATAAATCCGGTCGGAGAATCCACCAGAACGACGATTTTTGCCACCATGCTCCCAACAACGCAGCATGACTTCATTTGAAGTCATCGGCCTGGGACGAAAACCCTGATGACTTCATACGAAGTCATCGGTCCTGAATGGGCTAAAGAGGCCTTCGAAAAGATTTTGAAGTGAAATTGGGAAAGTGTCACAATAGATCAAAGTGGTCTCAGGGACCAGGGGTTCCTCCCATCCCATATCGAAAAAAAACAACATTTTGATCAGTTTTTATCGATTACACCAATCACACGATTAAACACGATTACATCGCCCAGCATAATTTTGTACCTTTTTTCTCTTGGGGGGTTTCTCTTATGGCCCATTTAGTTGATCTGTACGCCCCGCCGTGCAACGCAGGGGCGAGATCTGAGTAGTAATAAATAAAATAATAAAACACACATGAAATTGCCCCAAAGCGTTGCAGTCTCTCGTATGCAAGCATTTATCAACATCATGGAAGAAAAGGTTCCATTCATTTGTCTATGATTTGACATCAAGAGACGAAGAAATCTTTCAGCTTACAATGATTTGCGATTGTGTTTCCAAATGGTTCACCTGTTCCCCGTGGGGGTATCTCGTTGTCAATGGTTTCTTAATTGTAGCGGTGTCCACATCAGAAATAAACAATTTCCTGAGTAACGCAGAACGCAGTGACAAGGGTTCTCTTTACATATGTATTTTTCTGTCAATTTTTCGTTGCTCTAACGGTTTTTTAAAACACGTTATCGAAATTCGTTTGTACTTTTGTTCTTTGGAATACGGATCACTATCTCAAGGTAATTTAAAGCGTATTTTCTCTGAAAATGTACTCCAGACATTTAGTTGTTGAAGAGCCGGAGATTGTGCTCAAAATCACTTTCGATCAACCCTAAAGGTTGATTACCATTATCCCAAAAGTTGAAATAATCCATTATCATAACTTATTTGCGTTCTTCAACCACTGGCCTCGGTTAGTTGAAGTAACTCGCTAGAAGATCCAAGCTAGAAACTTCGCTTTTTGCAATAATAAAGTTTGCAACGCAACTTCCACGTTGTAAATAGATGAATCGAGAAACTGGAGAGACAAAGGAAGGAAAAACAGCGTCGAAGAGGCGAAGTGATTCTTAAAAATTGGAACAAAGAAGATTCCATTTTCTTATTGACTGGTCAGCGACTGCTAATGGCGGACGGGGGTCCCACCTCGTTAGGCCTCTGTGACGTCACGGCCGTGATTGCTCAATTAACCGAGTTTGGCGTAAACAAAGCGACGCGGTAATTAATGCAAAAGACCTTTTTTCAACAAAAACCCCCGTCAAAGTTACACCCTGAAAATACTTTCGTTTTGATTCGGCCTCTTGAAAATTTCGAATGGAAGGAGTGGAGAAATCGATTTCGATGAATCATCAAGTTTAATCGATTAACTGTTGTTTTTAGGGGATTTGTACAGAATAACAACAAACGGTTTTCACTACCTACTACTTATTCAGTCGGGGTTTTATCAAAGTAAAGTAAACAAGGAATTTCACTTTGGATTTTCATCCGACAAGCCGGAGGTGTCGCGGACGTCGCCAGCCATCCTCTAGAGAGGATTGGAACTAGGTATGACGATTTCGCTCGTGGCCTCCCATTGCTGGGTTGGGAGTGATTTGGATTCACGTGATATCGAGATCAGAGGTGAACTGTCTAATACAGAACAGGTATACAACACTTGATAGGATTTTCGCCTTAATCATTGGTGCCTGCCGGATTCGAACCGGGCTAATCAGTACTCCCACTGAAAGCAAACAGCCAAAGGACTAGCAAGGATTGATGCCTGATCATAGAAGATACGTTTCAAGAATAGTTGACGAAGTAAAATGAAGCAATTAATGACAACCAGGCGTTATATTTTACGTCAGATATTAGGAACAGGGTCAAACTGAACTCTGCTCCTTCCACACAGCTCTAAGACATTTTTTATTATTATACATTTATAAAACTTATTTACAAATTTTGAGATTGAATACGTTCATTTTTGAAATGTATTGTGATGCAAACAACAGGGAAGCCACTTTTCTCAACTACGTAACAATGTTTATAGATTATTCAAACTAGCTAATTCCTCAGGCAGTAATGTTTTCTTGTTCTTTAAACCCTTATATTATTTAAAAACTTCGTAGAGATCTTGAGAGTCAATCAGAGGTGGATAGAAAAGTATAATTTCGGCGCCAACAATTCGTTTTATTTGTAGAAATTCTTCAAGGTAAGAAGATCCATGCAGACAATTTTGAATATAACTGATTCTGAAAGAGTCACAGAGAAGAATACAGTTTGCATTAGTAGGTAAGACTTGAGAGAAAAGAAAAAGGAATGGATTGCTATTAATGCAGTGGCTAGAAAAGAGAATAGCGAAAACATACAAGTTAGTTGGTTGTACAACATACCTCGCACGTATATTTGGCTGAACATGCGATGACAGATTGACAGATTTGTTCGGACACTTAAAAATGAAGCAGGGATGCTTTACATGAGAATGGAACTTAACTCAACATTATGAAGTTGCTCTGTACAAGTAAATGTGAGTTGAGAACGTATGTTCATTTTTGTTATTTTTTAATAATGTTAGAATAAATTTTACTCAAGCTTTCAATATCGGTTTTCTTATTGCAACAGTTTGGTGTTCTGGAACACCGATTCTTGCATCTGCACCTCTTTAATTTCTCTCAAGTCACACAAAAGCAAACTGTATTCTTCTCTGTGATTCTACCAGAATTACTTATTTTAAAATTTTTTTGTATGGTTCCCCTAGCCCTGAAGATGTTCTATAAATGAAACGAAACGTTTGACAGGAATTTCATACTTCGTGTGAAGTACATTTATAAATTATAAAGTTCTTGAGTACAAAACCGCAATAAATTTAACTTCCATATCCACGACACCTATGGAATAGGACACAATGTTTTTCCTATGTGAGTTATGAAATCACAATCAGGCTTGACATGAGGTAGTCGTGTCTGAAGAGTTGGCCATTTTGCCACACGTTGGGGAAAAAAGTTAATTTTCAATATAAGGCGTAATAACAAAAACAAATATTCTAGTTTCTCCCTGTATTTTCTCCATTCGGAGTGAATCGATGTAAAGACGAAGTCAACAACATAACAGTTGAAATTGGTACTTAACTGGATTCCACAGTGGAAGTGAAAGTAGGTGTCCATGTAAATAGGAGAGAATCATCAGAAAAAATGGGACAATGAATTGGGGCAGTCGTTTGGGTTTTGTGATCGGGATATCATCTCATTTCAGATTGTTCGGAGGGGATCTTGGATGGAGATGAACTTTTCTGATAGGAGGCCCTGCCGTTTCCAGACGGAATGGTGCCCGGGCCGCAAGACTCCGTGGAACGCTCGGTCGAGGAGTGAGAGGTTTTGCCCCAGACGTCTTAATGATAGGGGTGGGCAGAAGGAAGTGCTCCCATATTCAGGTCAAGTGCATTAACTAGCGTTACATAAAGCAACCCCCCTTTTCGATAGGCAGTGTGGCAGGGCATACCGAGGACCTAACCTCACCTCAGCCGCAGTTGCTCTCTCTCCCGCCCAGCAAGGACGTTCGGGGCCGGGGAGACCTTCCAGATATGAAGCAGGAGACGGAGCACTCGTCATCGCCAGAACGCAATTCAACGTCTTTTCTTCAGACGTGGAGACCGCCAAGACACTAATTATGATTCACGTTCTACAATATTAATAAAACTATGCAACAGACCAGTAAAAACGTATCCCACTTCAAAATACGGACGTTCAAATATTGTGAAATAAGCGGAAACTTCATCACTGAATTCGGTTTGAGGTCAATACAATCGAAACAGCTGAGAGAGTAAAAGGACATTAATTTTATATTAAGACGTCTATTGAGAGGAAAAGCGGACCTGGTACAAACGAGAGCGCTGGATCCCTATGTTAGCCATAACAGGCCATAAGCACCAATCACCGCTAAAAGTAGACTAAAAGCGCCAAAACCTCAAACTTTTGATTTGAAATAAGCGCCAACATGATAAGGGACATTAAAACAAACACTAGATTCCAAGCGAAAGAAATGAGTACTGAAAAACTGCGTAGGTACTGTTAGTGACATACACAGGTACGTTATATTAAACGTAACTGATATACCATACTAATAAACGTACGCAATATAGTAAAAACATGCACAGCTACAGCCAAGGGCTTGTGACATAAAATCAGTTTACTCTATCAACGTACAGCGTATTTCAAGTACAGAAGAGATTTGTGGCTGTTTTAGTAAATTATGATCGAAAACACGAGACCTTAAGACTGAAATAACTTGAAAACGAAGCTTCAAAAAAGAATATCTAAGAGGCACTTTTGTTCAAAAACGTTGTTGTTGAATTTATTCCTAGCCGGTGGCAGGTTCTATGGGTTAACATCCTATATTTACAGCTAATTGTACTCTTTCGTGCATGGGGTTCTAGCCAGTTCAACGTACTTGAATAAAAATCAACATCGAAAATAGCAAAACAGAAGTGGCCAGTACCATTTTGTAGGGCAATGAAATTTGTCAATACCCAAATCGAATGAGAAGTGTCTCCATCGAGAGTATTGAGGCGGCATCGACTATTTCCTAACGAGTCTTGAAACATCGATTCAATGTGAAAGACAAGATGTAGAAATCGGAAACCAGACGTCACTCGCGGCGAGAATACGCAATGCCAGCGTTTGTCTGGTGACGATTATTATTTGTGAGGATTCGGAATCCGCCGGCAAAGTCCCCCAGAGGAGTCCGAAAATAGATGTCCCCGGCCCTGCGGCCAGTTAGTTATATTACAACATCTTCGGGGAGTGGTGATACGTTTTATGCGTCAAAAATAAACACGAGAATCGCGAGAAAACGTTTTGGCCCGTTTCAAGGATTCGAGGAAGAAATCGAGGGGAGAGGTGTTGTGAGTTATGCAGTGATAATGTAACGGCGGGGATAGTGGAATTAGGTCCAAATATAAACGCAGACGACAGGGGAAAAAAATTTAAAGGATAATGTTCAAAACGTTTCATTCTAAATAGGATTGTAGTGTCCTTTGAGGTAACGCAACAAAGAAAGTTAGAAGTTGAATGGGTTTCTAGTATGAAATTTTAACGTGTATTTTCAAGCAGGATGACACGTTTGATACACTGTTCGGATCGATATGCAAAAAAATAGTCGAAATATGCAACAGAAGTTACTAAAATATGCAAAAACATGAAAATATATTCAAAATGATATGCAAGTTGAAATTATGATCCACTTTCTGGGTTATATAGTTGATATTGAGAAGTCTGAAACAGGAATGAGCAATGTAACCCGAAACTTTCAATCATTCATCCATATTTTATAAAATTACATCAAATAAAACGGTACATTATTAAATTAAATTGGCTAAGATTAAAATTTCAACGTGTAAGTGTAGGTACATATTAATTTCCCTGGACTATCAACACTATTTCGAGGCTTTCGACTGTGAAATTTCTTCGTCGGCCTGATAAAGTAATTTTCAGCGCGGAAAATGATCTTTCAAAGTAGCAGCTGACGACAGGAAGGAATTTTAACTTGGCGATTTCTCCAGGAGTGATTCCGTTGAGGTCAATCCCAGTATTCTAGTTTCACACGGACGGGAATCTCCGGTCGGGGAAAACCCGGTCAACTACCCACAGAGTGTATTTCAGTATAGGTTCACAGGCATGTCTTAGAAATATGCCATTCATATGCAAAACACTGTAACACATGAAAATGCTCATAATATGCGAAAACAATGTGCAAAATATGAAGTAATATGCTATTTCAAATGCCCGAAACATCTCCAAATACCTCGAATTCGGATAAGTATAACACTTTCTATTAAAAAAACCTGATATGCAAAATGCGAACTCTAGTTGTGACCGACCTCACAAATTAAGAGTTACCACCACTGGCTATACGTTAGGGATGGGACATCGAGACAAAACATCAATATTGATATCAGTCAGATATGATCGATATGATCGATATCGGTGTCCTTATTTGTTAACAGTATCCTTATTACACGCTAATACCGTTTGATTCTTGCTAGTATTATGAGGATTGTGTTCGTTCGTTCGTTACGCATTGTTAGCGCGTGTTCACTGTTTTAAAGGATTTTCAAAGCTGAAGAAGACGGTAAAAAAAGTTCGTCATGCAGCATGACGAAACGAGGAAATTTTCAAAGAAACTAGTTTTGCAGGAGGAAAAATTACGCAAAAATCAACAATTTTATTTTCTAACTTGTGATACGTCATTTTAATGAGGAAATTTTTGAAAGCTGAAGAATCTCTTTTTTTTTTTGCCAATTTTTCCTACTCATCTACCTCGTTTTTTCATCTTCAAACTGCTCTAGTTTGAACGGATTGAGATATCTAAAATCCGATTTCACCATCTTGTTTATCATGAACAAACCTCAGTAAAAGAGGGTCGCCTGCTTGAGGGTTTTCGTGTAGTTTTCCCCGATTTGAAATTCCCCAAATCTAGAGTGAGGCGATGGCCTTTTGAGAGCCAAGATAGATTTTTTGTGCTAATTTGAGCTTTTAATCTCGATTTATCAAGAGTTATGGTCTGGAATGTGTTTTTGGTGTCTTTTGACCGTGGATTTAGAATGCTTTGAAACAAACATTTTTTGAAAATTCTCGTTTTAAATATTTTGGACCGAGAACAATAGTTTCTTTTTCTTCGAAAATTCGCTAATACTGTCGCAGTTGAAGGCATTTTCAATATCTATTTTCTTTCACGTTGGGTAGCAACCATTCTAGATGGAATTTTTCTGTGACTGAAAGGTAAACCAAACCGATGTTATCGGGGCTGTTCCCCACCAATATTTTTCTTACTGAAAATCTTAAAATTTTAATGGTATAACACATCCCCAGGAAAGGCAGCAAAGTGGATAATAAATAGGGGACAGGAGAGACTAAACTATATAGCCATTCTCAACTGCCATCAAGAAGTTCTAGATAGTTTGGACATGAGGCCCCTAGTTAACGACTTTGTTAATAGAAATAATATTATAAAAGCAAGTATTGCTTTGTTTGAGCAACAATTTAACTGATTTTGTTATAGTTTCTTCATGTATTTTTTCAAATGTCAGAAATATTTTATTTAAATGTTAATGTACGGTAATTCGCTAAACAAATCTGAATTTTAATCAAAATTGTTTAACCTTTTAACTCTCATTCGTCATAGCGGCGATTTAACTGGGCTTACTGCTTTTTTTAGTTTCTTCTAGTATTTTTCTCTTATTTCAGAATATTTAACTTTAATGTACACCCTCAGGACGTCACTTACGTGATTCATTCATTTAAATTTATTTCTAAAAATATGATTCTTTGTTAGTTACGGTTTTTTCCTTTCATAAAATATAGTGTTAGGCTGCTTGAATGTTTTTTTATGATCCATCCTCCTAATTAGGCCTAATTTAGTTCTTTTTAAACAAAACATTAATTTTTTGTAATTATCTAAAGAATCTTAAGTTGAGTTTAGTCAATATTGATTTACTTTTCACTCTTATTTTGTAATATATTAAAGTAAAAGTTATTGTATGTTAATTATAAATAAATTTTTTAGACCATAGTACTTTGGTGTTTCATTTATTCATGGTACTCATTGTTTGGTTAACTGAACTTTATACCCGTTTTGATTTATTGACGTTGTTTGTTACTCATCACAAATAAAAAAAGTAGCTGTTTAGGAAATTTACTTTACTTTCAGGATAGAATAGTGCTCTTTTTAAGCATCCAAAGGGGCCTAAAAATGGCTATTGGTTTATTATTCAATAATAAACCATTGTAATCAGGAAAAAAAAAAAAAAAAAAACTTACGTAACCCCCCCCCCCCCCCTGAAAATTTCATGGTTTACGTTTCAAAGGGTTTCCGAATCTGCAATAAAATATTTTCCGTCGTACGCCGTACGCACGATTTCTCCCAAACGGTTGGAGCAAAAGATCTGACATTTTAAATAAGTGTTAGACTGCTTGAATGCTCTCTCTCTCTCTCTAAGGGCTGTCAAGTCATTACATAAAATCCTCCTAATCGAATCGGCCTAAACATTTACCTATTTGAAGAACATTTTTAAACAAAACATTAATTTTTTCTTAATTATTTCCTAAAGAATCTTAAGATGTTGGCCCGAGTTTATGGTGTCAACATTTGCGTTTTTTGGTTTATTATTGTTTGTTTGTAACCTCAAGGGATGCTCTTATTTTGTGAATGTGGTTATAGTGATATTGTATAAAGTTTATTAATATATTAAAGTTGTATTATAATATATAAATATTTTTAGACCATAGTACTTTGGTGTTTCATTTATTCATTTTACTCATTGTTTGGTGTATCATTAAACTTTATACCCGTTTTGATTTATTAACGTTGTTTATTACTCATCACAAAAAAAAAAGTAGCTGTTTAACAAATTTACTTTACTTTCGGGATAGAATAGTGTTCTTTATAAGCATCCAAAAGGGCCTAAAAATGGCTATTTTTAGCAGGAAATTCGTCAAATTCCATACCCCCACACCCCCCCCCCCCCCCCCCGCCTTGTCGAGCCCTACCAAAGTTTTGGCTAGTCGGCGCCCATGGAACCTACGATTATTTCGAGGAAAAAGGTCCGGCTAGAGTGAATCCTTGAAAAAAAGAATCGACGTCAAACTCGACTGGTGACCATCCCACATCGTCATTCTATATTGAATAATTCATCGCCTAGACTAAAAGCGATTCACAAGCCCCCATGGCTCAAATTCACCTATAACCTACATTCGACCCCAACTATATCTATCTCCTGTAAACTCTCCGTGGAAAGGAGTTCTATTTCATTAGGCACGTTAAAATCAGCGATATGACAGTCGAGAGATAATAACATTACGACACTGCCGTCATTGGAAATACATATCTCCGAGATAGGGGGAGCCGAAAAGGCGATTTCAGGATGGAAAAAAACCTCAAATGCAATGTTGTCACAAGATAAAAGCCGATGAGATTAAGGGGAAAGAAAGGTCATAATCGAGAAGGACGGCAAGACGCAGCCCGCAACCTGGTCGCCCATCTCACGACTCGACTGGAGTTATTAGTTTTCGTCTTAACGACGGCATAAAAATTAAATTACTATCACGATGTTGGATCGTCGTCAATTTCGACTGTGGGAAACCTCTCGCGAATCCAAAATGGAATGAACTGGTAGAAAACACAAAGGAAGCAAGAAAAGGAGTCTGGCCTTTTCTTTATGTCGTCAGTTCCACTCTACAACACAAATACAATACGACGATCGTAATTCGAGAAGGATCTTTCGTGCCCAATCGACTTAGCATCAAGTTTTTTTTAAATTCCTTCAATAGTGAACCACCTTCTGATCATTTTAATGAACAACCACTACGTTACTATGAATTCAACAATTCACGAAAATTTCAACAAAATACAAAAACCCACCTACCTGTCACATTAAGTTATTAGTAAACAGATCAAAAACACGATTCATAAATCATTCAAAATTCAACGTAGAGTAAATGAAAGAGTGGGGAGAAAATTTTTTTGAAAAATTTTGAAATTTCAAAGATGACATTACAGTATTTTAAGTGATTTACAATGTTTTCCTCCATTATAAATTAGAGACGAATTGAGACTATTGACGTCAACATTCGCGGAAAAATTTCCATTTTATTAATACTAAGAGCTGAAAGAAATTCGGAAAACCCCTGTCTACGGATTTCTAAAATCCCTAGGCCACCCTACGAATAGTCCGTAGATTACAATAACGAACGTTTAAAGTTACTGTTTTGTTGCCTCGATTGTGATGGTTGTCGAAAGTCGGGACAATTGAAGACGTGCAAATAGGATACGAGTGTACGTATGGTGGTGATTCCCTGTTCCACTACTAGATGTTTATGATAAGCTCCAAATATTCTGTTTTCCGTGGAGGATTAATACCGATTCTGACAGAGGTTCCACGGGAAAAATTTGAATTTTATACCCCACTTAATGAACCCCTATTCCACGATAAATTGTTAGGTTGACATAGTGCAAATTGTGTCGTGATTCTGGGGCCAATGGTATTTTCTTGAACTCGCTACTGTACATTTGAAACGTAAGAAATCTACTAGTTTTAGTATTGGATGATACGAAGTATCCAAGTTAAGACGGGCACGTGAAGAACGAACAATTATGTTCATTGAAACTCACCAGTAATTGATGTTAGATCGGGTAAAGTAGGCTGAAGAAATGATATTTTCCACTTACCTGAAAAAGAAAAAGATGAGTAGATTATTATCCAAGAAGGTGGTGACATTAGTATTTGAAAGTTACCTACATGATAGCATCTATCAAGACATTAGATATAAGGGTAAGGTACCTTGAGCGACTTTTTGCATTTTGATTTTTCCTGGAGGTAATTATGGTCCGATCAATTCGGTTTTGGTCTCAATCAGTCCAGAAACGAGTTGGCTTCAGAAACCAATTTTCATAATATTTAAATCAGCATTCATCTGTACATACTACCCAATTTCCCCAAAACCATCCAAACTGGCTCATGATACAAACATGGTTGTACCTGGAGCCAACTGTGGATGTACGTTGAGCCACATATACGATTAATAGTAATTCGAGCAGTTTCTCAGATTCAGCAGGAAAGTTGAACATGACTTACTAAAATTCTTTCTTTTATTGTCACAGATGCAAATAGAAACATATATCGATGGGCTTGTAAATGAACCAATGAGAAGGGCAGGATAGAGACTTGGAAATGAGTATGCAATCGATATGTTCACGATTCATGCTGATCTATTTGTCCAACTGATCTACTCTTTACTAGAAGGATTGATTTAGGATATTTTTTCGTTTTTGAGATGTGAGCGAAGCGAGCATCCAGATCAGCAAACTAGAACAAATGCATCTGGTCCAGTTTGCAAATGCGTGGAAAGCGTGGACCTATATCGATAGGGGACATAGATATTTTTCTATTGTGTGGGAGGGACAGTTTATAACAGTACCCAAACAAGTTCCAAGATCAGTATTGAGCATCAAACTTTAAATTTTAATTTTCTCCAAATCGAAAGTGATATTTTATATTATTCCCGTGGACGCCTCATTTGTTAAAACGAGGGTGGAACACTACCTGATACCAATTGGAGTTGTGAAATAAAGCTCGTTGGCTGGTGGACAGAACCGTGATTTAAAGGGACACCCATTTACGTAAATGTCAGTGCTTCCATAAATTAAAAAAAAAAAAAACTTGGGATTGTCGGAGCGGATCAATTTGAAATGAATTCAACGTTCGCCTCTCGCCAGCGACACGACGGCAGCCGTCGCAATCAAGAAGGCGGCACTCGGAAAGGCCATATAGGAATTTTTCCTTGATAAAAAGCTTTTAAAAGCGAGTATGCGACCTTCTACCAGATTCACAGACAAAGGGAAGCATTTAAAAAAAAAACGGGAAGAAAAAGCAATAAGAAACAAAGGGAAAAAACGGTACAAGGAGATGGTGAGTGCATAGCGGCGATGTCTGGGGGGAGGAGAGCTGGAGATTGGAAAGGGGATGAGGTGATTGTGGACGGCTGTTGTGGGGGTGTGTTGCGACAGCGTTGCCCCCACTTAGCTGTCACTGCTCCACGCTTCGACCTTTAATATTGCTTGGTGTATGATGCAGTCGAATGACCTTTAGTTCTTTATGATGCGCGTTATCCACCCCTCCAACTGACCTCAGGACATCTTGCATATAATGTTGGACCTGCCGCCAGGCTGTGGGGAAAGTAACTCGGTTACATTGCGAACTTGGTTCATCCTAGGGGATGATCTGAAATTAAGAAAACCTCTGCAGTTTACTGTAGTTGTGAGATTTTCGTTCCTCCAACTTGGACATCATCCGTTCAACTTCGTCCCATTTACGGAGTAAACTTGTTAACTCCAAATGATACCTCATTTCCGCATATTCAGACCTATATGCACCGAAATACCTCTGGAGAAGATTGGCAACCATGAGATGGGGAAAAAATAAAATGATTATTGGATAAACAAAGTTGACCACAGCCAAGGGCGTAGCCAGGGGGAGTGCTGAAAGGGCTTCAGCACCCCCCGAAATTCTAAAAAAATACCTTCTTAAAATACCTTAGTTTTGCTGCTTTGCTGGTTAGTTTACCGAACTATTAAGCGAGGTTATTTGGCGCACGACAAACACGCATACGGACAATTAGAGCTATTTTTTTCAGTATCAACATGCACAGCCGAACGGTAATTTTCGACAATGAAAAGAGTAAAAAACTATTTGAGAAATCGAATGAACAATGACAGATTAACTGATCTAGCACTCTTGTCCGTTCACTACGGCAACATCAGTGTTTCGCCAGAAGACGTGTTGGATATAATGGCGAATGTGCCGAGGAAGGCTGTTCTCTTGTAGTTTTTCGTGCTATAAAAACTATCTACATTTTACAAGTATCTATGGAACTAATTAGAACATGTCATTAATTATATCATAATACGTTTTCTGTTCTAATCAATTAAGCGATAATAAAATTGACATTTGTTGTAATTTTGTCTCTTGTTCGCTTTTTTATCCCATGAAACTATTACATCCTCATAACCTTCCTGCCTATTTCAGCACCCCCCAAAATAAAATCCTAGCTACGCCCTTGACCACAGCACGCTCGATCCCTTACAATTTGAACAAATTCCGATGAAGATTGCAGAAGTTATGATTGTTTTACGGATTTCAAGTTTGCGTACTTATTAAGGTACTAGTAGAATTTGGTAGGGACCTTCTATGGCATAGGTTCCCAACCTGGGGGTACGCAACGACCTGGGAAAATATTTGGTAATGGCGGACTTCATGACGACTTGTTTGGACAATCAAGCTGAAGTTTTTGGCACGCTTCATGAGTTCTTGATGACAATAATCTGCCCATATCTAACAAAGTGAAATATCAAATAGTGACACATTTGACTAACCTGAAGGACTCTTTTAGAAAGCATTTTCCTAAACGAGGTGACGTAGAGAAATGGATTGCAGATCCTTTAAATGAAGAAAGACAGCTACATTGACCGTCCACGAGATGGAAAAGCTCCTAGAACTTTCAAGTGACTCCTCCTTGAAGTCCGAGTTCAAGAAGAAACCCCTTGGGCAATTCTGGGTGAGCATTGAGGATGAATATGGACCCTCAACCACAAAAGCCCCTCTGGTTTAAGCTCCTTTTACACACACAGAACTAGTTGAAAGATCATTCTCTTCCTATGCTTTCATTAAGAATAAGTAAAGGAATAAGCTAAATACAAGTTCCGATTTAAGAGTGTATTTATCAACCTTTGATATTGATTTCAAAATATTATGTGCAACAAAACAGGCCCAAAGGTCACACTAAAACAGTTTTGACTTGTTTTAAGAATAATTTTGATTTATTTTTATTTATTTTTTTTTTTTTGCTATAAACGTATTTGATAATTCTAGTATGTTTTCGTGATAAGAAACATTGTATTTACTTTGTTATTTTTTTTTTACAGTTATTGGTATTTAGAATTTACTAAGTTTACTACAAACACATATTTTTGCAGCAATAACTCCATTGTCAAATAAAATATGAAAAAAACTCTTGCGTAAATATTTAATTTTTATGATTAATGTTCTTGCAATTTTTTTCTTGGGGGTACAATTTGAAATAAATTGATTTCATGTGGACGGCAGTGGAAAAAGGTAGAGAGACGCTGTTCTATGGCATAAAATACACTATAACTTGTTTTCCCCTACCTACTGAACTTGATCATGATGCTTCCGCTACTTGGCCGCAGGCCTGGTCGCGAAATATAATTTTATTCTATTAATTAAAGGACCCGCGATAAAAGCGTGGAAAGAATTGATGAGTGGTGTTGAACGCCATTTGATGTAAAGAGGTGTGTGATGGGGAATTGTTACATTCTCGCACAATCCTTTTACAAGCAAACTAAATAATGTCAACCACTAATGCAGAAGCTGTATATGCGATTGAGGAATTTGTACGAAGTTTTGACTTTGAAGTATACCCTATTGTTCTATTATACAGTGAAAAAGTAACTTCCACAGGTTGCTGTAGCAACAAAAAATTATTTGAGGAGATGACACGAAAAAACCTGCATTTGTTTCTTAGTTTCTCATGACATACTCCCAGAAATATAAAAGAAAAAATATTTTATTATGGGAAAGAGAGAATAGATCTTTCAAGATAACCAATTTAGTCTTAAGCACCATATCTTGACAGATCATGGAACATGTTTTTCCATCCATTAAAACTGTCAAAGACTGTCAAACTGTCAGTGCATGCTTTCGACTCATCTGGTCTATACCTCATTCATCGTCTTTTCACCTTCATCTTCTGCATTCTCCCTTGACCCTCACTATCAAATTTCAGCTTCCTGCGTTGAATTGGAGAGAAAGTTTTGGTGCCCACTCGGATGGTCAATGGTCACTCAGACATCTTCATCATTCTCTCTTGGGCTACCCTCTCAAATTTCAGCTTCTTGCGTTGAATAGGAGGGAAATTTGTTTTGGAACTCACTCTGCTGATGAGTGATCGCTCAAATGTTCAGCATTCTCCAGTTTCTCAAATTTCAGCTTCCTACGTTAAATAGGAGAGAAGATAAGGTTTTGGTGACCAATCAGCTAATCAGTGATCACTCTGGTGCTTCCAGCATCCTCCATTGTCCCTCCCTCTAAAATTTCAGCTTCTTGCGTTGAATAGGAGAGAAATTGATTTTGGAACTCTC
Source organism: Creontiades dilutus (assembly GCA_031894815.1). NCBI lineage: Eukaryota > Metazoa > Arthropoda > Insecta > Hemiptera > Miridae > Creontiades > Creontiades dilutus. The sequence continues at coordinate 798,215 of JAVIWC010008057.1, forward strand.
CTAGCTGATGCTTGATCGCTGGAGTGTTCAGCATTCTTCAGTTTCTCAAATTTCAGCTTCCTACTTTAAATAGAAGAGAAGATAAGGTTTTGGTGACCAATCAGCTGATCAGTGATCGAACTGGCGTCTTCAGCATTCCCCCTGGACCATATGTAACAGCATGTAATAATCGATAACAGTTATATTGTCCAAAGTATGGACGGGTTATGAGGGCAAAGTATGTTCCGTGTTGAAACCTTGCAAAATTCCCATTTAAAATTGAAACGCAGTAAACGAGTTGTTCCATTTTTCACGTCATTCCTCTCTCTTCACCCTCCGCTGACCCCAAACACAAATCAACACTGAAGCTTAACAAGGTCAGAATCCAGCTTATATTATGTAAACTCACGGGTTTTCCGCTCCGCGTCAGTCAGAACGCTGTGGAGCAACGAAGCCAATGAGTGGAGATGACTGGGAAGACTGGAATACCCGGTGTTCATTTCTAGAGATGACTTAGCAATTAGACGGACTAAATCACTTGCAAAGAGGTTCCAGTAACCGCTTTAGAAACGAATAATGACAACTTCCATTTCTAAGAGAATAATGAGTTGCAAGAAATACAGTTCGACGCCCACCAATCAATAACTAACAAACAAAATTCTTCTAATTGTGTCAAAACGGTCAGTTATATGTATTGATAAATCTTTCGTCGAACTTCTCTCTGTTCAATAATTTTCAGGTTGATGATTCAGTGGTGGGCTTATGAAGATGTCGATCACATTCATGTTTCGTCCTCAGTTTCGAAAAAGCAAATTCGATAATTCAATAATTCTTCTTCCGAGTCTACCGGTAGTTAGCGGAAGCTTTGTCTCCAATTAGGGGGAAGAACAAATTTTTGTCTCCAAAATCAAAACTGGCATGTGCCAAGTGTGTGTGTGTATGGCATTTTCTGCGCATTCAATTTTAGAGTGGAATAGACCCCTCATATGTCACAGAAACATTGGCAGAAGATCTTCACAGAGCTAAGAGAAATATTCTGGACTCTCCAGACTGCTACAGGCTAAAACAAGACGAAACAAAATGTATTTGTGTCATTTCGAAATGTAGGTCACATTTGGGTATCGATTTGTCTTTTAAACAATAAACCAAAATAACGCAAATGTTGGCACATAGAAAATCGGGAACGTGGCTGTTCTTCAAAATTGGAAAAATGTTGAATTTTTCTCGTCGTTAGTCAATCAAAATTGTTTCTTTCCGCAAATTTTCCAGAGTATTGTTAGAATTGATGTAAAAAAAATCCTCTCTCGTCTCGTAGGACCCATTTTCACTAAATTTGTTCCCCTTATTCGTAACATTGGTCTGATCCTTTGGATTCTAGAATTATGGATTCTACCGAATTCATGGTGGTGAGGAGTGAACACTTAAGGTGGACTTTTTTTTCGAAAAAGGGACAAATATGAGTGAATGTAACCGCGACGGTCGGTGCCTTGCGAAACCGAAGGTTAACAAAACAAGGTTGCAACGAGCCTCGGCCCCAAGGAGGTTCAGCAAACGATAAAACCCGCAATTTCACAACAAGTAGATCAGGAGCTCCGATCGGCGTGGAAGGCGAGGGTAGGTGGGTAAAGCGAACCCAACTCAGGGGAGTGCCCTGCCCGCTTTCCTTGATCCAGTGGTGGCAGCCGGCTGAGGTGGGGAGCCAGGAAGTGAGACGGAAATGTAAGCCGTTCGACTGGGGGCTTCGAATCACGAGGACTCGATCTCATCCGACAACATCTTACGTTTTCAAACCTAATTTAGACATTTTCCACGTCGAATTAGACATGTTTACGGTCATCTACTGTGCATTCAACACTATTCGCAGTATTCCTACGACTTCTCACCACATCCAAGACTTACAAATTATTATGTTGCTTTTTGCTTCCAAGTCTACTAAGGTAGCGGAAGCATTGTTTTCACTTTCGGAATGTGAAAATTTGTTTGTCTCCAAAATCAAAAATTCCACTCGCATTTTGCGTTTTAGACCTTTCTGAACAATTTTGGTTCGGTGTCTGCCTGTCTGTCAGCAAATCCTTGTTACGGGCAAAACTACACGAAGTTATAGTCCGATTTTGATGAGATTTTCAGGGATTGTGCGGGTTGGGGTGTAGATGGTCCCCTATGAGTTTCATGACCCCCGGATCAATAGTAGCCTCTGCCCATGCGCAAACGTGAAATCCTTGTTACACGCATAAATCCGTTAGTTCATGACTGATTTCGATGAAATTTTCAGGGATTGTTCGGTTTGATGTGTAGATGGTCCCCTATAAGTTTCATGATCCCCGGATCAATAGTAGCCTCTGCGCATGCGCAAATGTGAAATTCTTGTTACGCGCATAACTCCGGGAGTTCTTGACCAATTTCGATGAAATTTCCCTATGAGTTTCATGACTCCCGGATAAATAGTAGCCTCTGCGCATGCGCAAACGTGAAATCCTTGCCACAAGCATAACTCCGGGAGTTCTTGACCGATTTCGATGACATTTTCAGGGATTGTTCGGACTCATTAGGTATATTTTATAGTTTGTTCAATAGTTGAACATGCCTACCTTTATTTTCTCAAGTTATGCTCCTGCATAACAATAAATTTACCCTAATTCAATATTTACTTCGCCTAATTGAACGAAGTTCTTTAGTCAATTTTAATAATTATGTTATGGATACGAGGAAGCTATGTGCCACACCCACTTGGCAGACGTTTTTTAAGCTTTTATTGCACCAAGTAATAACTCATTAACAATATTAATCTTGACTTGAATTCTCTACATAATTATTGGGACTCAAGATCCGTTACTCCAGTCCATGTCCTTCTGAGGTTCGGCACATTCACTTCCTACACAAGTTCATATGGTTTTTTTGCGCTTAAGGCGCCTAGTTAGGTCTTGCGCATCAAGCAGCTACACAGCTTCTTCATTGACATGACCTGGCTAGATGAGCTGTAGTCCTATGTTTGACTTGTTTTGGAGATAGATCTGTTGAGTTTGCTGATTGATTCGTCATTGCTATCTCCAACTGCCAGGATGCGTTGGCTCAGCGAACGTTGCTGCGACGTTTCCTGGGGACTTTGGTAAATCACATGTGTACAGGAGGTCTAGGAGTCGGCTTAATACACACTATGTTGCTGATTGCGTAGTTAATTCTAACAATATCTCTTCAGGGAGTTAAAGGGTATGGCACACCTCATACCGCACTGCAAACTATCAATTTTATACATTTTGCTCTACTCTTCTGAAGCGCAATCTGCAATTTCCAATCATGTCCCTTCAAGTTATGGGACCCAATGCTACACGTAAAAGTTGAGTTGAAAATAGCCTTTTAGGGCGTGGAAAAGATATGGACTTACCCTGGGGTGCATAATACTCTATGATTATACTCTTGGAATTATTCTGCTGAATTTTCGCTAGTCCTACTATACCAAACCCTGGACGGACATGGTTAACAGTGGTAACAAACTTTCATCAATGATGAAAAGTGAGTATTTTTGATTTCAACTTAGATTGTACTGAGAGTTGACGACCAAAAATGCAGCAAATTATTTCACGAAGGCTTTATCATAAAAAAATTGAAATTTTTGACACCCCCTCCCTCCTAACGACAAAGTGAAAAGAAGGGATTTGAAATATTGAAATTCACACCCGGTTGAAATGACATAGTTTGATGGGGGCTTATAAAAAGTGTTTGCTCTATAAGATTACGAAGGCTTATATTGAAAGAATTGAAACCAAAAACATATATTGGCTTGAATTGAAACCAAAAACAAACATTTGGTTTCCACCTCACTACGTACAGTTTTCCTTACTCTTTTCCCTCAGCGGAAATAAGTTGGCTACTTGGAAACCGCGATTCCCAAGGATGCCTGTTCTGGGTATTGAGTGGATATCAACGAGATAGAGGAATCCCTTAAGACGGGGCCTTTTTCCTTTTGGGGTTAGATAGGAAGGTTTTGTCCCCGTTGTTTACGCATTCTATCACAGCTTTCGTGAGGTATGCGCGACCTCGATAAGAGGCCTCGCTTGACGGTCGCAAGAACCTCAATGCGCCGGAGCTTATTTTGATCTCCATTTCGCCCAGCCGTTTAAAACCCTCCGCCGCCTCTTTCGCCGATAAGCACCTTCGAAGAATTCCCCACTCACCCTAAATTCTTGGATGAGCAGATTTGAAAGGACGGTCATATGGTTGGATTACTTAAGGAATACCAGTTTCAATTCAAGAATAACGCATTGTCATGCATACCATCTCAAGGTATTCCTACTTATTTGCGACCAAAGAGAGCAAGCCTGGAGAGGTCCTTGACAACTAATGATCCCAATCCAAATTAAACCGTGGTAACCCCGTCGGGTTTCAGGTCTTGTTATCTGTTTCACACTTTCGCAACACCCCATATCTCCGGCGGTTAGTTACGTCGTTTCTCTTGGTTTCAGGAGTCTGAACAATTATCTTGACGAATCAGAGAAACGTAAGCAACCCGTGTCTGTCAGAAATGGTATAATCAAACAAACAGTTCTAACATTTCGAATCTTTCGGGACGGCATTGATGAATCCAATTTAGGGGGTTACTTTGGTTTATATACTTGCCAATAATCAAAGCAATAGAATAAATCAATAAGTAAAAACTGTTAATTCAACTTCTTTTCTTAAACATGTGATGAAACTGGTTGGAATCACCACGCATGTCTGTAAGGGTACGGAATTTCCATAAAACGTGCAATGTTGTGATTTTCACAATATCGAAATAAGTATGAAACAGATTGATTTGATTATATGTTGAGAAAGTATTCTAATAGCACCTTACGGAATTATAAACTTAATATTGCAATATCGACCTCTATTTTCCACATCCTCATCTCCCCTCCATCAAGTTCCCATAAGGCGTTAAACAAATTTTATCTTCTGATTTAATATTGGTTGTTGATATTGACCTTGAATAGTAAAATTTACCCAAGATTTTTTCCGCTAGAAACTACTAGGAAGTTAATCACGCTCAATTTTGGATGTTCAAATTACCTTCGAATTCTTAATAGTCAATATTCAAAAAGACATATATTTGTACTTATATTAATAAGCTGTCAGTATAATTTATGTATTATTCGTTTCGTATCCTAAGGTCGTATTTTAGAAGGAGAATTGGGTTATTATTTTGAAATTATGTATGTTATTGCAGCATCGTAAAAAGTTTGACAGTAAGATGAATAGAAAATGAAGAATCTTACATATTCTCTGCGCATTTCCGAAAGAAAACGCAATCGAACAGATAGTTGGACCTCATACAAGGAACCCAATCCCTGTTAGCGAACACCCTTTGGGGAAGGGTCCCTGGATTAGATTAATAGTGGAGAAAATTAAAAGCATTGAAATTCGTTGCTCTCTCCTTTGTATCAAATTTAAATTGAATGGATACAGAAAAGACACATGTGATTTTCTGTATTTTGCGAGCATAAAGCACTCTTTTTGTTTGTATATTTATTTCATCTCGTCAAATCATAGGTGGATTTCTGCGTGTTTCCGAGTGTACATAGGAAGCGTTTATATTAAATCATTAAGTTTTATTACAATTTCTTATTGGTACTGTTTCCTTCTACCGCCACACCAAAGAAATTTTAGATGAACAGATTAGGTAATATACAGGGTGTCCCATCTATATGGGCCCATTAAGGAATTACAGTCATACGGTGCGAGCTATCAAGAAATTCAACTGGACCTTTTCTATAGTATTTTCACTTTGCTTGAAGGTTGTGGAACCCGTTCTTCGTTTTCCGATGTTTCAGTGCCTCAAATCCTTGATTGAAACTTGAGGTTACCTCTTGACCCCCTTTTTTTATTTTAGTTTTCGATTCTACGTTCAATTTGGAAGAGAAAATTCATCGTTGAAAATTTCGTATATGGATGATTGTTGATGATTGAAACTGGCTCCAGTTGACAGGAAATTTGAGGCTGATTTCAAAAATGTGATCAAAATCTAAAAAATATTGAAGATACTGGAAAAAAAGGTTTTTTTTCTAAAAGCACTCGCCAATTTTTGTTGTTCGCAGAAAGTGAAATAACTCTGAAAAGAAGTCTCTAAAAGAAAATTTCAACGATGCATTTTCTCTTTCAAATTCAATGTAGAATCGAAAATAAAAATGAAAAAGGGGAGTCAAGAGGTAACCTCAAGTTTCAATCGAAGATTTGAGGCACTAAAACATCGAAAAATGAAAAACGGGTTCCACCACCTTCAAGCAAAGTGAAAATACTATAGAAAAGGTCTGGTTCAATTTTTTGATAGCTCGCACCGTGTGGCTGTAATTCCTTAATGGGCCCATATAGATGGGACACCCTGTATAACTCGCCTAATTACCAATTACAGACTTGTACTTAGTATGGAATTTGAATCTCAAGTTTAAATGTAACATTTGTGCCCTCACGTAGCAAGTTACTTTTTATTGCGAACAAACAAAATAAATGACAAATTAAAAGTGCAAGTCAGGCCGCAGGATTGTACGAAGGAATTTCCCAAAATTACATTGCGTCTATTTGCGTTGGAATTTGAGTACTTAGTATGCAAAGAAATGGGTAAATACTAACTTTGCAAAAATACATGTTCCCCCATGGGTACAAGTCTGTCTTTTAAACGGAGCCTGTTTTTAGGACGTCTTCATTAATAGAGGGATGCCTATCAGAATTGATCAAGGTGAGATTTTGGGTAAGCTGGTTGTAAGTGGAAATCATTGCGAAATTTCGTGGCAGCTCCGCGTTCCTCATTTTTTGACGAGTTACTCCAAGGTCGAAGAAATTGATTCCACGCAAAGACAAATTCATTTCGGGAATAGGAGTGTAGTCATGAATGCACCAGAACTCGTTCAACAGGGACCATGATCACTACTTTCCGGGGTTTGATTGATCGCCAAGGTTCAACACGACTTTGTGCTCGTTCTCAACATGAACTGCCGACTTGGCAGACATCCAGCTAACTTCATTTGATGCCGAGGATATAATTCATAAGCCTGGTACAACTAAGCGGATGGAGGGTTTGTTCCTGGGAGAGGCCGAGAGGTTCAATTTCCGATGGTTTTCTCGAACCTCGTTCGCGACGAATGTTAAGGACGGGGCCGGGGAGATCCCATCGAGAGTAGGGAAAGTTCCGCTACGGTCTCCAGTGACGATTTACCGCGTCCGAAGAGGACCCCGAGCTCGGGGGGGTTTTCGTGCCGAGCGCTCCTTTGTTCGTCCCATTACCTCGTTCGCACCAGCCCGGTCTCAACGTTGCTCACTAATCAAATTACGCTGACGGCTTCCACAATGAAAATTCCATTCCAGAAGAGGAGTCACAACGAAAACTAATGGCTTTTGGTAACTTTCAATAATGAATCTTTATAAATCGACTGGGAACCCCCAACGCTTAAAATTTGTTGCTATTTCAAAATGCGTAGAATCCAAAATCCAAAGGTTCATTAGCGTAAATGATAAATCAAAACGAGGAACAAACGTTCTTACGAATCCGGACGTCGAACATCCACGAGGACAGGGTTTAGAAGCTGATCAGTAGAAATTCATTTCCAAGTCGGAAACGCCGCGAAATACTTGGGCTTTAAATCCAAAATAGAACGCAAATTGAACTTACATTTCAATAAAATCCCCTAAAAACTCGATAAAAATGGTAAAAATCCAAAATCCGTATTTAATAGTGGACTATTGTTTCGAAAAAGTTTTGTTTGCCATAAAATCTTAGTAAACAATTTCTGTCTTTGCACACGAAATTTTTCATGATTTACGTTTCAAAGGGTGTAGAATCCAAATCTCCAATAACAAATTTTCCGTCCGTCCGCCGTACGCACGTTTTCTCCCAAACGGCTGGAGCTTTGTAGAAATTCAAATCATGTATGCAAGCCAAAAGAATACAATTTAATAATAAACACCAGTGAAAAAATTTGCAGCATAATGCAAAATAATGCATAATCCATAATTTCATACAGAGCAGATAATGGTTGTAATCATTAACCGTGTTCCCATAATACTTTGACGCTGGTTTGATGATCCAACTTTACGGAATAGTTTCAATCGAAAAGATCAATTAATGCCATAAACTCTTAGTAAACAATTTCTTTTTTCACACAAAATTATAAAAATTTCAAACACATTTGCATGTAAATTTATTACGAAAGCAAGAAAAATTCGCTCTTACGATCATGTTAAATGACTTTTTTCATACAGGGCAGATAATGGATGTAATAATTGACCGTGTTTCCATAATTCTGTTCTACAACACCTTTTTTCCTTTTTATTAAATTGAATAAGATTAGCGTTCACTAGAAATAAAAAAAGAATTCACGTTTGGCACTGGTTTGATTGAAATGATCCAACTTCACGGGATAGTTTCAAGCGAGATCAATTAATGGTAGATAATTTCCAATTTGACTCCGACATTAACTCGCTCGCAAGTTGAAGAACATGGAAATTGCTCTTCTATCGATTCCACTCCCGCATCATTACTCTCAAAAATGCAAATGGCTCTGTCGAAGAGAAAATGGTATCTCAAATGGAAGAGAAAAAAAAATCGTCGAATTAATACATCGGCGAGCCGTTTGTAGAACGCGCACCTATTACACAACGCTTGAGGCCAGCCGGTCTTGAACCCGAACGAAATTTCCTTAAAACGCCTTTAACCGTGATGTGGCTTCGACCGTTTGCTGAAGTGGTTTTGGTTTTAGATGCAATGTGGCAATACACCAAGACATTTCTCACTTCGCCGGGTCGGTTTCTTCCAGCGCATTCTATAATTTTTTTGTTCTTTTCAAGACTGGTTCGGGGGAGTAATTGACGTTTCTGACCGAAACGGGAACTACCTCGATATCAATTTTCACAGCCGTTGAACCGAATACCATATAGGAATGACAGTGACGAATGTACGAAGTACAAATTTAGTATTTACGTGAATTATCACATTATCTGCTTGCCTATTTGAAGAACTAATTAAATTACGAATCAAAAATGGGGTAGAGTGTTGACTCACACATTCGATGATACTATCTAAAGGGCAACACGGTACATCGAAAGATTCTAAACTCGAGTCAATTAGACGTGATGTTGTAAACATTGTCTATAAATGAATATTCTTTTAGGGTTAGGTTTTTACGAGGTGATGGAGGGATTTTATAGTTACCCCTTCAAAGAGTTTAGGCGACTAACCTGCAATATCCGTAGGATACCCTGGAAGCTTCATATTGGTGAGTAATGCATACATTACAGGAACATTATGATTGCACGCATATACATTACGTGCGATTTTCAAACGATCACACTTATAAACACAATTGAAGGTTTTCCTATAGGAACAAAATAAGCCCAGAATTTGAAATCCAAATTATCATCCCATTGGTACTTGAAAGTGCTCAACATCCAACGATAATAATTATACAATTATTGTATTTCGGCAAGAAACACAAGTGGCAAGAGGCTTCAGAAGTTCGCTTTTCGCAACAACAAGTCGTCCTATCTATTCCCGCAAGAAAGAAAGCAGTCCCAGCTACAATGACAGCTACTGCTCATGACAGTGGAAGCTCGCCATTTTCATCCCCAGTAATACTTTTCATAGAAAGCCTGCTTTCCATAGAAAGAATTGTGCACGAAACGGCTAAACAAAAACACGAATTTGTCGCATTTCTAATTTTGAACTTACCTTGTTCTTGGAGGAAACCCCTCAATTGTACATATATGTATTGTAGTAAGAATGGAATTCAAACTTTTTGGATTTGTCTTCCAACTAGGCTGAAATTGGGGTCCAACATAAACAATTTTTCATGTTTATTGGATAAAATCAGATGAAAATACCCCAGTAGGTACTTTCTCAATGAAAATTAATTATTCCGAAATCTGGTTTAATTATTAAACCAAAATCTTTAACGGAAAAAAGGTATGAATTGGTCGACAATTTTCGCTTTAGCGCCGATTGAAAGGATTGACTTATAGTACCTCCCTTCCCCCCTTCTGTCAGCAAAACCAATTTTCCGAGATTTTTTGCGTAACTACAGTCGAATTGGGTTCGAACAAGACAAAAATCATGAAAATCGTAAAGAAACGCACACAGATGGAAGTAAAGCCATCAATTCTTAAGGATTCGGTCTTAGAATTGCCTGAAACGGATTTGTATTGAGGTATCCCCCCCCCCCCCCCATGTTTGGAGTGATGGGCGTCCCTCTTTTGACGAGAGACGTCCGAAAAAGCTTCAGGTTTATGCTCAGGTGTAGTAGCTTCAAGGAGGGGGAATATCAAGGAACTCCTATACCCATCACAGCTTTTGTAATGCGAAACACTGAAAAAGCGACTTTTTAATATAATAATTTATCAAGGTGAGAAAATCATTGCAAGAAGTGAAAAACAAACATGACAACGTGTTGTCATTTGTCAGTTACAGAGAAGCCAAACCAAGCGGGCCGCTATTTAGAGCGTGAGTGGGCGATTTGGCTGACAGACCCAATGCACGAAGGCGGGCACCCAATACACGACTCACTCGTCATTATGGTTGATATTCAATTGTTCAAACAGAAATACACTGTTTTGGAAAACAAGAGGGAATAACTTGTTATAGTGACAATTCATGGAATAATCTTGTCTTAGCTGACCATGGGGTCTTTAGTGCTGCCACCCTAGAACAAGATTCTATTTGGAAATTACACTGCCAAGAAGATGGCTCAGCAGCTTCCTCGTTACAATCAAAGTGACACCTCGTATAATAGAAAATGAAGAAATCTTCAGATGAAAGATGTTGAAGTAATAACAACCCAACGACCCTAATGACCCGTTGTAACCCGGGGATGCATCCCGTCTTTAGGATGTAACTTCCTAAAGATTCGTTGTGACATTTTACAGGCTGAAGTAAATGTAATTACTTGAGATGAAAGGTGATTAGAAATTAAAAATCTGTTCAATCGTTGGTGTGTGACAGCAAGCCGGAAAACATAAGGATCATAGTTTCACTATTCCCCCCCTACCAAAGAATGCACTTATAGATAATTTAGTGACAGCAAGAATATGTCAGGCATCAGGGAATTAATAAGGTGAAAATTTAAAGAGCATGGGCACAAATTACGGCTGTTTCAAGAATTTCACGTTAGCGTTGAATTCAGATGAAATTCCTATGGGACTTCAAGAGACCTTATCCGCACTATCCCTCAAAATTTGAGGTAAATTCATTCAAAATTGTGGAAGTTATGGCTGTAACAAGGAAATGCGGACAGACAGGCAGACCGACAGACACTATTCGATTACTTCGATTTTGCTATCTTGATGTAGCATTTTCAAGTTGAACTCAATAGATTAAATTTTAAAAAACTGCTTCTAGGGAACGGTTTTGTAAATAATATAAATGGGACCACATTAGGGTTTGTGCGTATTTTTCGTCATTCCCCTAATAATGGTGAAAAAGTCGTATTTGAGTATTAAACGCTATATATGCCTAGATAAGAATGTTGTTTAGTTCATTAACATAGTAATGATGGGGAGAATGTAATAACATTAACAAAATATTCGTTGGCGCTCATTTTCAAAAAAATAAAAAATTGAGAACAAATTATATTTTACGATCATATTGTAATAGTAATACGAATTGTACCCACGAAACCTCAAATTTCGCGAATCTTTCGAGGTGTAGAAACAAAATCGGTTGACATATTTATGAGGTATTGGAATCGATTGATTTGGGCGAACTGGCACGAAACCTGCCCAACATTAAATTCCATCTCGAATGAACGGATAAGGAAACACAATTCGAGAAGTTATCTAAATCCTCAATTTTCACAATAATGGGGCAAACCCTAATTACCACCGCAGTCTTCAGGTTTCACGTAATATTACGCCCGAAAGCCTATCGGATATCTTTTTTATTATCAGCTAACTGCAAATGTATTCGCAATTAAAGTCGTCATTGACAAAATCCTTTACGTAACATACAGTTATGAAGGAATTTTTCCACGATTTCACGGCTATGAAATTCTATACTTATTTATATATTTACCATAAATAGTTGCCCATTGACGGTGAGGGGAGGAATGAACGTACCGTTTTCCTGGTTTTCTTACTTTTATTATACCAAGCGAGTTCACCTGTACACCGTCTTCAAGGTAATGTTTGCCGAGGCGGTATTTTTCATTCATTTAGATCAATCTTATCGTCACAGAGATAATTCTTATCCAGAAGTTGTTGATGTTGTTCATTCTTTATGAATTTATAGTTAAGAAGTTAAGTTAAGCTTATTATTTAAGTGTATAAATTGTATAAATCGCTATAATAAATTGATATCCCTTATATGTAAATCACTGATATATTTATATTAGAAATAGTCTGTGGCACAGTAACTAAACTCGGCAACTCGCGCTTCCATATCTTGTGAGTGCATTTAAAAAAATACTTGGGCTGCCGCCAGCAATGCGCTTCAGCTAAGACTCTTGTAAAAAGAGTTCTGCAGCCCGACCGCCTACCGAACCGATTTTTTAAATGGTGAGCGAACGGATGATTGTAAAGTAACCCAAGTGGTTTCATTCCATTCAGAGAACTAATTTCTATATGAATCAAACCAAAAAACTACCCTCTTACGTCAACAATTTTAGAGAGTTTGCCTTTTTAATAGACAAATAGTTAAATGTAATCCCTTAGGGTAGATTGATTAAGATGCCGAGATTACCAGCTCTAGACTTTACTCTTCATGCACTTGCTTGAGCATTTCCTTAGTCAGTGACTATGAATAGTGCAAGTAGCCACAGCGCCTCAGAGCTTCACTTGAGCATTTCGTTTCGACTATGTCAGGACTATGAATTCCGCCCTAAAACAAGAACCGTGCTTAACTTTCAGATAGTCGCGTGTATGTGACACGTGCATACTTCTCTAGAATCGCTCATCTCAATCACGTGACCAAGCCAGGGAAGGAACCTTAGCCCAATAATCACCCCTCCTCTCATTTAGGAAAAGATCTCATATCACTTATGGCTTTCATTGGCGCTGTTTTTTTCTACATAACGAAAAATTGTAAGCATCACGTATATGCTACTGATCTACGTCATTTTTTCACAAATGCATCCAAAAGAGGAAGAACGCCCGAAAGTAAAATGGTGCATACCTTGCTATCTGGAAAAGCAAAACCGGATAACAGGTTTCTCTTGCCAGAAATGCTCAAAATACATTTTCTTACAACATTCAAATCCCATTCGTAATAATTGTATTGATTCTCAGCCAAACTAAATACTTCTTCAGAATTTACTTTACAGAATTTAATTTTTATAATGTACATTATATAGGTATATCAACTGAAAAAAGGTTATATTCGCAAAATTTTCTTGATTTTCATTCCTACTTTTGCGAGTTATGTATCAAGATTTTTTCAAATAGTCTTGATCTTATTAATTCCATCCTTGAGTTCCTGAAAGTCGTTCTGCAGTATGGACCAAAAATAAGAGAGAAAGGCTCAAAATGTCTCACCATAGTGTCTTTTGTGATAATGAGAGTTACCTACTGCACAACATAAGTTCAACGTTTGGAAAAATTTGATATGAAAGGATTTTTGTGATAACTCCGTGTGCTGTCAACCCTTGCTTCCCAAATCCTTGTGTTTTCGCTGAATAAAATACTTGAATCTGTGACACATACACCCGACTATCCATGTCGAGCTAGAGGCGCGATTATCGGAAGGTTAAGGGACAGGCAACCTTTCGCGATGTGCTAGAAACACAGGAATGACGAAGGCAGTTCGTAAATAACGTGCCTTACAACTTAACAGCGCTGTTAACAATTTTTATTGACGTACAAAGGGAGCGAACGCAAAACGTTACGATAGGTCAAGTTTCGGTGAAATCAGCTCCACCCATCAACGACGCGACGCGACACGGTCCGCAGGATCCACGACGAGGGAGGAGGGAGACCAAGATGGCAGGAAAGTCGCTCAATCGGCAGGTCGGCAAACTGGCACAGGGGGGCCCCCCTTCGGCGGAATGAGGCTAATAGATGGGAGCGGTCTCAAGTTTAAGTGGGGTTTACGCCGAGTTATGGCAGCCGGGATCCGAAAACATCATCTGATCTTGTCCTAGTGGGCCTTGTAAGGACTTGACAATAATTAGCGTCACTGTAGGTATGTAGGTACCCACCTAGGGGCGACCAACGAACCAACTTCGTGCGTTGAGCATCAAATACTCACACATATACAGGCACGGCTTCATCGCTTGAAACCGTGATACACATTGAGTAGATGATTGGATAACTTAACAGTTACGATTTGAACTTATCAAAGATATGAATTCTTGTACAAAATAAAATTGTAAGAAGGTACAAAAATGAAAAACCAACGAACCAACTTCTAGCGTTGAGCATCAAACGCGAAGGATTTCTCGTTATTCTTACACATATACAGGAACGGCTAGCTTCATCACTTGAAACGTGATACACATTGAGTGGATGATTCGATAATATAACAGTCACGAGTTAGACTTATCAACGATATGAATTCTTGTACAAAATCATTGTAAGAACGTACAAGAATGAGGAGAACATTTGAAATGTACATGTTTGAATTACAATAGTCTATTCTTTCGAAGTTAGGGACAATGTACGACCCGAACACATCATTCGGCCTCTTCCTAGTGGGCCTTGTAAGGACATGACAATAATTAGCATCACCATAGGCATGTAGGCATCCACCTAGAGGAGACCAACAAACTTGCAAACTTCTAGCGTTGAGCATCAAATGGGCGAAGGATTTCTCGTTATTCTTACACGCATACAGACACGGCTAGCTTCATCACTTGAAACGTGATACACATTGATTACATGATCGGATTACCAAATCAAATCAAATTGTAGGCACTCAAATGAGGGCAATATTTGAAAGTACAAGTTGAATTATAATAACCTATTGCTTCCGAGTCTGGGAAGCAGCGGAAGCCTTGTGTTCACTTTCGGGAGCCAAAATATTTTTGTTGCCCGAATTCAAAAGTCCCACTCCCATTTTCCGTTACATAGCCTACTGAACAAATTTGGTTCCGTGTCTCTCGGTCTGCCTGCCCGCATTTCCTTGTTACAGCCATAACTTCCACAATTTTGAATGAATTTAGATCATATTTTGAGGGACTATGCGGATAAGGCCTCTTGAGGTCCCATCCGAATTCCATTTCAATTTAATCAGCGGCACGCTCTGCGCATGCGCTAACGTGAAATTCTTGAAACAGGTATAACTTTCACAATTTTGATTCAAAATAATGTCACAACGAATCTTTAGGAAGTTTGACCAATTACCTCAACATCTTCCATCTGAAGCTTTCTTTATTTTCTATTTTATAATGTTGTCACTTTGATTATAACGAGGAAGCTGCCGTGCCATCTCCTTGACAGTGTATTTTTTCAAAGTTAGGGACAATGTAGGACCCGAAAATAGCATCTGATCTTGCCCTAAAAGGACTTTGTAAGGACATGAGAATTTGTAGGTAACCACCCAGGGACAAACAACAAATCACTTTAGCGTTGAACATCAAACCCGCTCCGGATTTCTCGTTATTTTTACACATATACAGACATTACTAACCTAATCACTTGAAAGTGATTTACATTGATTACATGATTGGATTATATATATCTGCTACGGTCTTGACTTATCAGTGATTCGAGTATTACAAATCAAACAACTTTTTACTTTGGGCATTGAATGTTCGAGATTGCTCGGTATCCTACACATTAATCTGACCGGTTTATCGAGCTCAACTTTACTCCAAACGAGGACTAGGAGTATAAAAATAAATAAGTATTCCGTAACAACCAACCTAGAACAACGCAACTTTTTACACAATCCTGAATCATTGTCAACTGGTTGACGATTTTAAATGTGCTTTTGTAAATTGGACGTTTTAAGAATGGATTTGGCAATAAGAGGATATGAATGAGTAACAACGATGGGACGACATTACGAAAAATGGCATTGAATCGGCAAGAATGCTGGACTGCTGGAATGCTGCTATTTACCTTAAGGAAAGAATAGAACAGTGACCAACACTGAACGACAGCACTAATCCTTCTCTAGCATCACAGTCAGACGTTAATATTAAGCGAGTTTATTGTATCTTCCCGTTCTTGCTTAGCCGTTCAATGTCAACTAATTAGGCCAGTCATTTAAAACATCAAACATTGCAAAAAGTACTGTAAACTTCCTTTTTGAATATGTTGTTAGGGTTCACCCAGATAGTACGAATCTAGATTTGCAGGCCTGAAAACCGAGAGCGACGGGAGTTACAGCCGAAAAACCACGAAATTTTCGCACTTTTTTCAGTTTTTCGCAAAAAAGTCACCAAAGGAGCCATTTGATGAGAAAAGAGTCTTATCCTTTGTTGGGGGGGAGGGGGGGGCCTTCAGAGGACAGCTCACTTCCGCAATTAGGAGGGAGGGAGATGTCTGGGAGGTCTTCAGGAGTTAGAAATTCCTCATCCACGTCCTCCTCATCTAGCTCCTCGATGGGAGGAGTGTTAGTGCACTCTCTGCCTTCACAATGCTTTCATATAGCGGAGCACTAGAGGCCTGCCTTCCTGCATGAGTAGGAACCGAAGCAACCCTTCCTGTACTTGCAGGATAAGCTTTTGAGGAGGAGCTGCAGCCTGCATCATGTGGATGGGAAGCCAGATGCATTTCTAACTCCTGAAGACCTCCCAGACATCTCCCTCCCTCCAAATTGCGGAAGTGAGCTGTCCTCTGAAGGGTACCCCCCCCCCCCCCCCAAGATCCCCAGAATATGAAAAACGCGAAATTCTTGAATACTTTTTAGTGTGAGTGTTAATGTTTTCATGTATTATAACTTGTACATACCTACTCATATGAACCACTTTTTGTCTTAATTATTTATAATTTATTTCATTTTATGGCCTACTATCAATTTAAATGTTGAGTTAAATACGTTTAATGTATGCGAAATGTTTCAGTCCCTACCTAGTTACATAGTTTTACACAAATAACTGAACATTTATTCAACTTTTCTACTTATTTTGGTTTTCTGTGAGTTTAAAAAAATCTATGATAGATACAGGTCCCCCAATGGTCTTAAAATGAAGGTAATTAAATGTCCTACAACTTCATTCCTCACAAGTTTACTGTAGAATGACTATTTACACCAATATATCGGTCGAAAATAGACCAAAAGTTAAAATTTTCACTTTTTGGAAAAATTTGTCAATATTTGCAGAGCTGTATCTCTGGAACTAATGGAGCTACAGAGTCCAATTACGTCTCAAATTGTAGCAAATTTTACCTAGTTTAACAAAGGATAAGAGTCTTTTCTCATCAAAAGGCTCCTTTGGTGACTTTTTTGCGAAAAACTGAAAAAAGTGCGAAAATTTCGTGGTTTTTCGGCTGTAACTCCCGTCGCTTGCGGTTTTCAGGCCTGCAAATCTAGATTCGTACTATCTGGGTGAACCCTAACAACATATTCAAAAAGGAAGTTTACAGTACTTTTTGCAATGTTTATCAAAAAAATTGTCTAATATGACTGGACTAAATAATAGGTGAACGTGACTCACAGTTCGTTGAAGAACAAAATGGAAGAAAAATCAACAAATAATTCAGAATAAATCCGACTATAAGCTCATTCCAGGTGACAGAAGACCGAAAATGAAAGGTTTTCCATGAGGGGAACTATCTCTTTCCTCATGAGTAATCACTTTGATACTCTGAATCTATGAGTAAATATCAGATACAATTAACCAATAAAGCTCAAACTCTAGCATTAAATGGGGAAAATGTATTTATATTCTTTCACGTTTACTACATTATTAACAATCCCTCATGTGTGACGCAGATGGAGCAGATATATAAATAGATTTACGCTCTGAAATGTACAATTTAAAACATCTTCAACGAGTTTCTTACAATACATTCTTATAAATGAGCTAAGGACATGTTATGTATCATGCAGTCTACTTGAATTCTAATTGGAATGCATCCATTCCTTTGTAAAACAATTTTAACGTAACTATGAAAGAGTTGATTGTAACAATATAGACCGAACCAAATCTCAAATGTCCCCATCCTCGGGAAAAGAATTCGATTATATACGTTGCTTATTGAATGTATGGTCTGATCGTATAATTCAAGGGCAGAATTCGCCCGTCCCCTCATTCGCTTATCCATTCGTCTGTTCAAATTCCTCGCAATTCGCCGACCCCTGATCTCAAACCAATAGTTATAAAACGCAACAAATCATTCATACTCAATAACTTAGAGGTTTATACATAATATTACTAGTTACATGTAATGTAATACCTACTTATAACTATTGTAGACACATGAAACTTGAACTGTTGAAATTGGCAACCATGCAATATCAAGTCAATGTGTAAAAATATCGAGAAATCATACGCATTGTACGAGTAATATAACCTGAGTATATGAAAATCTGCAAACGATGATTATTTCCATTAATAAATTGCCCTTATTAGCTCTAAATTTGCGAAAGAGGCGAATATAATCATATGTTTCGGTGTCATTTTGGACGAAGAAGATCCATGTACATTCAAAGAGTATAAGAGCAACATGGAGGTATCCAGAACGTATCATCTTCGAACAAAGATTTCTGAAATGGTCACTTAATTCATTATCCTACTTTGGCAAACCGTGGTATCTCTTGAGGTAAGAAATGATGTACTTATCAAATCACAACTATATAGCAGGCAGCTCAAATTGCCTTATTTGTGTACGATATCGTTCATGGCCCACGTGTCTATAATACGTAAGCAGCATTGATTTGATGGATCGGCTATTCAAATATGTCGAAGTAAGCCAACAAATTATTTGTACTGGATAGGCACTGAAAAAAGATGTAGATTGCCGTTTCAAGACCAACGAAAATATCTCGCCCCTGATTGATTCGGAGTTTGTATAAGAAGGGTTGAACAACCCTTGCGAGGAAACCACCTTCGCTCTGCCACACATGAAAAGGGGGGACGAATAAACTCAAGGGCAGCACAATGCCGACAACCCTTTCATCCAGCCCCAAACATCATGCGGAGGAGCATGAAATATTCATTACTCCTCAAGGGAAGTTCTACCACGTACTCCTAATTATGCATTATTAAATAACCACCCGCGCCAAGGCATTATAGTAGTTTGCCTTCCCAGAATTCCAGAAATCATTGACACCCAACTTACTCCATATCATCAGTATACTCGAAAGGGGTAGAAATTTAAAGGTGAACATTACAAAAGAAAGTTCTCCGATTTAGCTTTCCAAGAAGGTTTTATATGATGGGATGGAAATAAATGAAAAACGAGTGTGGCGTTACACGGTTTTCACTGTCCTCTTTATCACGCGTTTTTACTTTTCCAACAACCAAACGGTTATCAAGTATTGAGGAAGTTCGTCCATAACTAGTTTACCAGGAACTACTCTGAGATTCGGGGTAGACGTCAAACTTGAAAATAAGTCTTTAACGAACCACATATCTTTATCTAAGCGCAGACGCATTTACATTAGCAGTCTAAAATTAGTGAAACCCCTTTTGACGTTTACTATTAGGAATGGATATATTTTTTGGGTTGACTTCTAAATGCGAGAGCAAAACACAATTCGTTGAACTTATCAAGCAATCAAAATAATTACATAAAATCTATATCATTATTCCAAAAGAGCTTTTATTTAGCCGTAAAAAAAGATGAAAGAAGTTAGGGTATATATGTACAAACTTGCGATGAAAAAAATGTTCACCAATATTCGTGGTTACATCAACTCAACGGTTCATAGATGCTTAATTTCCTTTCTAATTTTCAACAAATTTTGACCTCATTCACTTGTTGAAAAATATCAATGCCTCTTTTGATCACGCTGATGAAAGTCGAACTGGGACGTCTATTTATAAATGTAGACAACACAGCCATGTGATCTATTCAGTCATGTGATCGATTACAGTCAACTAATCTGTTGCTAGAGAGTTATAGTGTTTAGTTCCAAAAATTGCTAGTAGAGTGCATTGGGATCGATCAATTATTGCTCATTTCCGTACCAGATATCTGACACGTAATCATTATGGTTTGTGTCTTTAATTAGGGTGGGAGTGAGGGCCACAACGCAGCCATGTGATCGATTACAGTCAACTAATTTGTTGCTAGAGAGTTGTACTGAATACCTATTCAGTATTGTTCATAATAAGAGAGATTTCCACTCACCAACTGCTTTTCGGATCAATAAAACGTTGAAACTTACCTGCAACAAAGAAGCAAGATTAAAATACGTACAAATGTAGATACTAATCAGAAATAATCAATTATTTACAGTTTATGTTTAAGAGGTTTAAAGAATATCAGGGTGTGAATTGACATAAAGCACCTAGCAGTTAGTAAATTGGTCTACATATTAAGATCTGCTTCCAGAGCTATTTTCAATCGTGCGCTAAGTCGTTGGTAGATGTCAACGAGGAAGCATAACCAGAAACACCTCATTCGACAATTAGCAGAGAATTGGAATTGAGGTACTCTACCAATGAAAGTAACTTATTACTGACTTATAAACTCCAAAATAAGTCGCGGTTCAGACGATATCATAGACAAATTCAGCAGCACTTTCAAGCTCCAAACGTTGTTCTGCTGTCAGCAAGTAACCAACATTATACAACCCATCACTGCACAACAGTAATGAACAATGTCTCTAATTTTTCTTAATTTTTTGCAGTTGAGTATATTATCGCAAAAAAAAAAAAAAAGTTTGGATGCTAAAATTTGAAACTGTAGTACAAACAAGAGCGAACCACTTATTCAAGAGCTTCTCAAACCATACATTTTTTGGGAAATAGTGAGGGAAGCGTTACGGAGGAAGCATTTTAAACTGGGGAATATAGAAATAGATTTTATACATCCGTGTACGACCCTGCAACCTGCGATCTGGCATACTCGAACAATATTGCATTCAATGCATGAGAAAATAATTCTTGCAGAGCTTAAGAATCGTAATTTTCTGAACCAAATTAGCTGGTCTATTGAAAAATGTATAAAAATGTTAATGTTGTTTTCTATACAGAGAATGAATAGTATGAATAATACGCATTTCAATTATTGACAAACACCTACTCTTTTATCGTTAGTAGTCATTCCAATGTAATATTTTCAATTCTCAATATCGTTAGTTCATATGAACTGGAGCAACTATTTTAATTAATTTCTGATAACCCATTAACACGATTCAAGAACAAACCTGACGGTATGATAAATTTTGAAATTGTCAAGACAGTCTCGGTACAACTTTGAGTGTTAAGACTTCAAATTGTGAGAAATAAGAAACAGTCAATTGATAAGACAAGACAAAGGAAAAGAATTACGTGAAGAGCGAATTGGTGGGAGGATATGGTTGCATTGCAAATGGGTTTACGTAACGAGGAGCAAAGGCCACATTTACGTTTATTTGATTATACAAGTGCTGCCAATGGAGTCATCTACAGAACTAACCCCGCTGTGAACAACGGCGGTGCAACGAACCATTTCGATGTGATTCCCCAGAAACAGAAGCTGTTCAACAACAAAAAAATGGCTTAGCTAGGAAATTTACCGAGAAGAATTCAATTTAGATCTTCGTACGATAAATACTCGGGGAAGAATTAGAGCTCTGTTCTCTTTAAGGCCACTTCAATTAGATTTTTGAGTTTCCGGAAAAAAGTTGAGTTTCCTTACTGAGAACAAGATAATGCAAGGGGACTTCCGAAAACCTAAACACTGAACTGAAAGATTTGCAGTCAGTAAGGTTATTTCCAGGAAAGGTTAGTTCAACGCTAACGTTCACAGTATCTAACCAATTCCACAGAAACCAGACAAGGCGCGTTCACTAGTAGATTACCGGAGAAAACCGCGTTCTTCTTAGGAAAAAAATGAGCTGCATAATGTGGTAGCAGAGTTAATTTCGTAGATAATCCTTCACATAGTTCGCGACAGTTTCTCTTGAAAAATGTGTGGAAGGGAAAATTGTTCCGCTGTTGATATGCACATACGATCTTACATTTTTGTGGTGTGATTCAACTCTACAAAGCACAACTCGACCTTTTGAAAGAATCAGCATGGATTTTAAAGGTCCACTACCATCCAGATCCAAAAATAGGCATCAATTTAGACGAACAAAGCCTTAATTTTATTCAGAAGGTTTACAACAATTTTAATGTTAGCTTATGGTTAAAGCAAGTAAGTTGATCACGGATCCGCCAAGCAATTTGATGGGTCAAGCTCTATATTTTGAAAAGTGATTTATGTAGGGCTACCTAATATTCGTGACAACATCAATTCTCATCAGAATTCATGCAATAAGACACATCCCTAATTTATTGCAAACGCTTTTCTACAATCAAGGAGTGTACTTGGTAATGTTAAACAAATGACATTGGCAATGACAAGGCGAATTTATAGTAAGTGAATAACTTCTGGGTGTTGGAAATAGAATTCGAAAAGAGAAATAAGGATACACTTTGGACCCAAGAAGGCGTCGAGAGCAAAAAGTGGACAGAAGAAGCCCATAGTGATGTGGATGGGAGGTGTCAGGAATACGAATCCCGATTATACGGTTGGAAGTGATAGGTATGCAGCGAGAGCCTCCCTATCACCTCCTAATACACCTTCCGACGCGATTTATTCATAAGAATTTTCTTATTCATGCAGATGCGAGGAAAACAGGGGGGTGATGGAGGCAGAGAAGGATCACGTACCGGCCGAACCCCCCCCTTTTCCTTCCGTTCAATCTGAATCGTGGACAGTCAGAAGTCATTGTTGTCGGGAACGGATACTTTTCACGTTCCCATTAATGCCTTCGAAAGAAACTGTACCATACAGGATCGAGTGAGAACCATCAGATTGTGAGGCAAAGCGTTAACTGGTGAGAACGTGATCGGGTAACTGGAAGGGGCAGTGGCATGGGCAAGAACACACTATTCCACCTGGAGCATACTTGGAGGTCCAGATAATAAAGGGCAGCCAGGATACGATCAGAAATTGTATGAGATTATAGAATTTGCAGACCAAATGAAACCTTACCCATATCAAATGGAACCTTTCCCATATCAAATGAAACCTATTAAAAATACACTGCCGAGGAGATAGCAGCTTCCTCTTTACAATCAAAGTGACGCCATTATAAAATAGAAAACAAAGAAATCTTCAGATGAAAGATGTTGAGGAAATTGGTCAAACTTCCTTAAGATTCGTTGCGACATTTTACAGACTGGAGTAAATTATGAATGAATTTTGAATCAAAATAGTGAAAGTTATACCAGTTCCAAGAATTTCACGTTAGCGCACGCGCAGAGCGTACCGCTGATTATATTGAGATAAAATTCCTATGGGACCTCAAGAGGCCTTATCCGCATGATCCCTCAAAATATGAGTTAAATTCATTGAAAAATGTGGAAGTTATGGCTGTAACAAGGAAATGCAGACAGACAGACACGGAACCAAATTTGTTCAGTAGGCTATGAAACGCAAAATGCGAGTGGACATTTTGAATTCGGACAACAAAAATTTGTGGCTCCCGAAAGTGAACACAAGGCTACCACCGCCTTAGACAAATGTAAGGTATCGTCTATCCGTTATGTATTGATCTTAGAAACAGCTTACAAATACATATACTTCAACACGCCCCAGCGGTTTACACTAATTGGGTAAGTATATAATTTTGATGTAGTTAATCACATGACTCCCGAAAGCCCCACTCTCCAACCTAATTTGAGAAACACACCATACCGGTTACATGTCAAGAAATTAGGACGGGAATGAGCAATGAATGATCGATGCCAATGCACCGTACGAGCAATTTTTGGACCTAAACAGTATAACTCTCTAGCAACACATTCGTTGACTGAATAGATCACATAACTCCCGAAAGCTACATGAAACATCAAACAAAATCTGAGATAAAGTATCAACTTGTGAGGCGGTATAAATGGGAGATCGTGGATTAGTACAACAAAACAAAACAACACCATTTCGCCTTGACTGCACACTAAAATCAGACAATAATGGCCAATTTAGAAACAAATTTAGGAACTGCTTTAGATTCCATGTTCGGACACGTTTGTTCTAGGCTGACGTATATTCATGCGAAGAATCCATTTAGGGCAGCAAATCAATTATGTTAAATGAAGCAATTACAAGATGAATATTTTAGTCGAAGCAATTAAAACCTCATCACTTTCACTATTCAATTACCGCAAGAAGGATTGAAATAAGTTGGATGAGGTATCCGTTAACTAAAGTGGAGGGACTGACGATGGATTGATGAGAAATGTAAGAAGAACACTTATTACACTACTTATTGTAGTAAAACAACAGTAATGTTGGTGTTTTGGAGAACAATAATAGCGATGATGAATATTATGTTAATCATAGGACAAATTATGCAGGGGTTAACGGTCTGGCATTCCAACAGGTGCCATTACGCCGGATCTAATAATTCGATTTCGAGCCAACATAATCTGTCAAACCACTCACGCCGCTTGATTGATCGCACCAACTGACGTGAACGAACTTGGCCTTTGGGGTTTTTCAAAGGAAATCTTTCGGCAACTATTGCACAACGGCCCAAGGACTACCGAAACCCCGAGGTCGACATCATAACCTCCGAAGCGATTAGGGTAATGTAATAGGAAGAAAATTGATAAAAATGCTGCTAACCCCTGTCGGATAGACCCGTTAACTAAAGTGATGTTACGAAAGAGAGCGGGGCTAATACTGGGGAGCCAAGTACTTGAAAAATCGAGTGTCGGAGGAGCGACTTTCGCCATACGGGTGTTTTCTTATACGAACAGGGGATTCATAGATTCGAAAGATAGCAGAGATGCGAATTTCAAGTTGTAGTTGACATGACTATTGGAGGAAATTACCACCAGCCTGTTACTGATAGGTTGAAACCGGCTAAGACATTCCGCTTTCCGCTTTTTATGCCACTATAAAACGATAATTCACAAATTTCATCGAAATTTTAGGAGTCAGAGTGAGAAAATTCGGTAACACTGCAGGTAATCAAAGCTACAAATTCACTTATTCTAATGTTTGCGTCCCTTAAAATGATGAATCTTGTCCATGAGTTCCGTTTGTCAACTATAAATTTGTGATGCTATCCACATCTTGAAATATGCTGTAATTAAGTTTTCCATTATCAGTGGGCGTTGCATCAAAATCAGATAAGAGAAGAAAACACGGAAGATCGTTGGCTGCTTCGAAGCGCTTTCCAAGCAGAAGGACATAAATTAATCACCCAGCACACATGCAAACTATTCGAGAATTTCGGGAACTGACAAGGAACCCAACAAGAAACATTTAATTGTAGAGTGGTAGCAAGAGAGCTACCTCCTTTGGCCTTAGGAGAGCATGTTTGGGTAAAAGATCTGAAAAGAAGAGGCACTGCAAAAGCCCATTCCGAGTATCCTCGTTCATACCTGGTCACTCTCAACAACGGGACGGAAATAAGAAGGAATATATGGCATTTGCTAATTCTTCCACGGAAGGAAGTAGAATATAGTAACAAAGCCCCAGAGAGAGGGGGGCATCAACCACGAATACCTAAAAGATCGAACAGACTGTCAACTAAAACTCAAAATGCTTTTTCTGTAAAAACCATAAAAAGGGTGTGTTAGCTACAACTCTAATAGTTATACTTAGTAAACCCATGTTGTAGCCACGTCAGAGAATAAATTAGTTACTTACTTACGTTATCAAAAGTACCTACTTCTTGCTAACTATAAGTAAATAATCATTATATATTCAGTTTATATGACACAATCAGTCTAACAGCATTATTACGATAGATATATTTTAGCCAGTAGACCACGGAGATCAGTAATATTAAGGCACATCCGTTACATAGGTAAAGCCGAAATAGCAGGCACGAAATTATCAAATTAGAAGAGCAGATAGGTGCGTATATTTGTTTTCATTTCATTTGTTATGAACGTTTCATACCACTACGGGGACTTCCTCAGTCCTGTTATTCATTTCTTAATCATTCAATAGTAATCATATACAGCCAACCAATAACACATCCAGGTCATCCACAATTCAATTTTTGTAGGAATAGTCATACCCTTATCAATTTCTTAGCCCAAATATGACTTGCTCACATCACCTTCATTCCATGAGAGATGGTTTTTTATTAAAAAACCAAAAAATGTACAAGAGAACTTAAGAGAAAACCTTCATTCCTGAGGGATGGAAAACTGTTTTCTCTTAAGTTCTCTTGTACATTTTTTGGTTTTTCAATAAAAAACCTATACTTTTTTAGACTAGTTTCTGTCAAATAACGTGGTTGGGAGACCATTACACACAATAATGTCAATAATGCCTATGGAATGAAGGTGATGTGAGCAAGTCATATTTGGGCTACAAGAAATGCACTGATAAGGGTATGACTATTCCTACAAAAATTGAAATGTGGATGACCTGGATGTGTTATTGGTTGGCTGTATATGATTACTATTGAATGATTAAGAAATGAATAACAGGACTGAGGAAGTCCCCGTAGTGGGATGAAACGTTTCCAACAAATGAAATAAAAACAAATATACGCTCCAATCTCTTCTAATTGAACGTGGTCACACCACAACCATGTCTAATTAGCAAATTGAAACCAGCAGAATGATGAGGAATTAGCAAAAGGAAAACCACAAAAATAGCATGGCAAAAGCATGTTCCATGTTTCTTTAATTTCAGCCGCAGGCTCTAAGGGCGCCCTGCGCCGAGTTTTGGAACGCTTTTGGCCTGTAGTATCTGCGAATGTGAAGCGATAGTATTACCCCCTCCATTCCCTACCTTTCAAAAAGAATAATTGGGTGATCCTTGCATTAGAGGAGCGTCCTGCAAAGTTTGAAATAATGTACACATCATCAAAAATGAGTATTCTTCTCATGGTAAACTTGAACTTGTTTATGGGCAGCACTCGTATAGAGATGACTGTACAGCCTTTAATCAACTTTATTGGATCATTGAAACATCGGTTGAACAATGTTTGGTATATGGTTACAAAGGCCTAATATTAGAAATAGCAAGCCAAAAGTTGAACAGGTGTATTCGAATCTCTGGAGAAAAAATCAGGAAGAACTGAGTCGGTTCAATTTTTTGTTCTGTCAATTAGGCAAAATAGAGTGGAAACATCCTGATTACAGGTGAGTTTTGTAGATTTCAGGTTCTCAAAGAAGAGGAAGTGAGAAGAACCAACAGACTTGGGATTTCAAATGGCCGAACACGGATCACGGTCTCATCAGGTGGGCCATTACGGGCTCATCTGGCAAGGGACCAAAAAGAGCTATCCGAGGCGTCCGAAGACGGACGTTACCTATCGGTTCGCTAAAGGAGGAAAGTGTTTTCAAAGCAGCCGGACCTTTCACCTTGAGCGGTCGCCAATCAACTTGAGCACCTTCTTCCTCGTCGGCCCTTCGGAGAGAAAGTCCGGGTTCATCATCGCCCGTTTAAGATCCTCCGGGCCTATTAAAAAAAAGCTAGGAATATGACTGCAGTTATGTAAAGACCCTCGGAGAGCGGGGGGGAATGAAACGGTGTGACCATAATGAATAGAGGCGACCTCAAGAAATCAAGGCGGTCCGACTGATTTGCAAGGAAAATTATTGTGATACAGTTGCGGCCGCACTTGAAATTGGAGATGATGAGTTACTCAAGTCAGGAGGTCTCTTATTACCGGATGATTACCATAGGTAGCTACATTCATGCCAATTACTGCGGCTTCCACGACCATTCGGTTTTAGTAGAGCGGACCCCATTACGCTCAACCTGGATACAAAGATAAACTACACACATTATAATGATATATTTTACGCGGATTCTTTGTTTCTAACAATGTTGCCAAAATCGCTACACCGTGACAAGTTGGAAAATAAAATGTGCATTTAGAATAATATTTGGTGGCGAAGTTGAAGTTTCATAACGTTTTCGAATAAATGTCTAGCACCACTATTGCTCACCTACCTCGGGGTCTTGAAATCAGATACTAAAGAGCGAACAAATTTTTGAACAACAAAAGCCAATGCTGCTGCGCTTCACTAATCAAATTTAGGTCTCACCATGATCATCCTAAAATTCTGAAATGTTTACCAAGATTGAAGGAGTAATTGAGCATCAATTTGTCGTCAGCAGAATTGGTATCGTTAAAATAAACCTCAAAAAAGCTGCAAATTCTTTCACTGGGGTTTATTATTCATTCGGCTTGCATTCATGATTTGAATTTCTACTAAGCTTGGGAGTGTGCGTGTTTCACAGGCGGTAGAGCGATTATTGAATTTCAGGAGGCACACAAATATGATCAACTGATCAATCCAAATAAGTATTTTAGTTGAGAACCGATTTACGTGCTCTATGCATATCTTCTGACTTTTTCAGAGGGGGTTAAGGTAACGGTACCGGTAGTGGCCACAGTCAAGAATTTTTTTCTTTAGTTTTGACAATTGTGGGCCAACAGTAGTACTGACTTTCTTCAGGACTCATTTAGAATATAGCCCGACTCTTCCCTAACATATCCATTGCCTAAAACTATCAAAAGAACAATTTTTCTATTTTTTATTAATTTTTTCTCACACCTTTATTTTGATCCAGTAGTGGCCACATCAAATTACGAAATTTCCAGTAGTGGCCACGTGCATGTCTCAGTAGTGGCCACTTGACATTTTGCCCTCCTTACGTGTTTAATATCATTAAATTCAATACCAGATGAACAAAATTGATTCTATCCAGTAGAAGCTCTAGGATACAGCCCAGCAAACGAGGAAACTAGGGACGGTCATATTGAGAAGTTTACCACAATTTCCAATGATGCTCTGCGCACTCCTAGTTCAACCTCTGACTACAAGATGACATGAGCTGTACCTCCTGCAAGTTTGAAGCCACTAGGAGACCGGGAATCCTTATTTCTCAAATATAAACTTTAAAATGGCCACTACTGGAGCAGTGGCCACTACCGGTGCCGTTACCTTAGACATTTTTTTTTTCGAGAGCGATTACAATGGTTTATTGTTGAATAATAAACCAAAACGAGAAGTTGAAATCCCAATGGTTTACCAATTTTTTAACTTACACATTCAATTATCTCAGAAATTGTTGGTCCGATTCATTTTATTTTTTTAACGATTTTTTAATAACAAAATTTTTTTAATAAGTATTTTCAATAGTCATGGAAAAGCTTTCGTGAACGGGAAGAAAAAAATCGCTTCCAAGGTTTGGTAAAAAATCGAATTGAGAACAAAGTGTTAAAAAATCAAATGAATTGGACAAATCATTCCCGAGATAATTGAATTTATTTTAAAAAAATCTAAAATGGGAGTTCCAAAATGGGTAAACCATGAGAAATTTCAACTTTTCCTACTTTGAGCTTTGTGTTAGGGATTTTCATTTTTCCTGCGCCAAGGGAAACTGACTGTCCTCTCGTGCCACTGGCAGGAGGTGTAAAATGTAAGAGATTTGGTTGATTTTAGGAGGAACACGAGTGAAGAAATCTCGATAAAGAAGAAGACCGATTTTTGATAATTCAAAACCCAACTACCATCCACAATCAAAGAACCCCACGCATTGGATGTCTCTACCGCTCAGCTCCTATAGAAATAAGTAAAGAAGCTTTAAATATAATGTTTTCCTCAGGACGTAATAATAATTTCCTTAAAAAAAACAAGATTACAATAATTACCATATCGGCTCTTACCACAACCTTCGGACCAAAGACCGCAAAGGACCACAATTCATGATATAGAAGGACAATCATTTATTAGTATTTTCTGAAAGTGAATACAACTTATTCAATTGTGTTGCTAATGAGGCGAAAACTGATCATCGATTTTTGCTTATAATTAACCTCCTAGTGATATTTCAGAAGAAAATTGTTCATTTCCACGAAAAATGTAGAGTTATGCTGTTGTATAGTGCAGAGATAGGTAAGAATTATTGCGGAGTGAAAGGTGTTGGAAATAAAGAAAAATGCCAAGTAAGTGTGGCACATAGCTTCCTCGTATCCATAACATGACTATATATATCATTGAAAATTATTATTGACTAAAGAACTTCGTTCAATTAGGCGAAGTAGATATTGAATTAGGGTAAATTTATTGTTATGCAGGAGCATAACTTGAGAAAATAAAGGTAGGCATGTTCAACTATTGAACTATTAAATATAATAAGTCCGAACAATCCCTGAAAATTTCATCGAAATCGGTCAAGAACTCCCAAAGTTATGCTTGTGGCAAGGATTTCACGTTTGCGCATGCGCAGAGGCTACTATTGATCCGGGGGTCATGAAACTCATAGGGGACCATTTACACATCAAACCGAACAATCCCTGAAAATTTCATCAAAATTGGTCAAGAACTCCCAGAGTTATGCGCGTAATAAGGATTTCACGTTTGCGCATGCGCCAGAGGCTACTATTGATCCGGGGGTCATGAAACTCATAGGGGACCATCTACACATTAAACCGAACAAACCCTGAAAATTTCATCGAAATTGGTCAAGAACTCCCTGAGTTATGCGCGTAACAAGGATTTCACGTTTGCGCATGCGCAGAGGCTACTATTGATTCGGGGGTCATGAAACCTATAGGGGACCATCCCCTACCCGCACAATCCCTGAAAATTTCATCAAAATCGGACTATAACTTTGTGTAGTTTTACCCGTAACAAGGATTTGCTGACAGACAGACAGACAGACACGGAACCAAAATTGTTCAGAAAGGTCTAAAACGCAAAATGCGAGTGGAATTTTTGATTTTGGAGACAAAAAAATGTTCACATTCCGAAAGTGAAAACAACGCTTCCGCTACCTTAGTAGACTCGGAAGCAACATGGAAAATTGTGTAGCGTTGCACGAATAACTTAGTAGTACTTCGTTCCTTTCCAAATGAGTATAGGAGAGAAGTCAGCATTCATTCAATATACAACGAAACCAGAATATCAGTTATTGAAAATATTAGGGGAAAGTGTGTGTTAAATATTGGGAATATTAGAATGAGGTGCCCACAGATTTCGAGATTGGCCACCATGACGTCGATAATTGCAAATTGATGATTCCTTTGAAGAAACGAGAAAAAAAAGTATTGGGGTCAGATCGAGAGGATCTTGAAGGCGTGGGCAGAGAATTGAGTCGAGGGGAAAGGACAAACATTGTGGGCAATCGAGCGTAGTAAGGTGGTCCGATACAACGGCCAGTGCGAACGTGGGTGGAGTTATTTAATGCGGGTCAGTAAAAAAAAAAGCGGCTCATGCCCGATCGCCGGGATTAAAAACCCTATTACGTTTCGACCGCATTTCGTCATAAATCACATAACAAGAAACGGGGTTGCCACATACGGAGGGGCTATGGGAATCAAGATGCACATTGTGTTTGTACACACACAACTAGAGTAATGTGTTAGTTCTGAAATGTTGTACACAATACAAAAAGCCACCAATTGTTCACATAAACAAACACGAAAAATTACGTAGAAGACTAATGCAAAAATCACTTATAAATTGTGATTTTTGAAGTTAGCAGCTTGTTAAATTACTTCCACGTAGGAGAGGCTACCATTGGAAGTGATAAAGCAGCAAATGAATGGAGAAGACTACCCGGATGGGGGTTTCAAGTCAGAACAAGCCCCAACTATAAGGGTATGATAGGGAATGACCACGAATATTATAAGGAGGCGATGGAATGAGTCCCTTCCAATGGACGAAGCGATTATGGCTGCAACACTCATAGTATATCCCTGAAGCTAAAAGGCGTTTGGTTTATGCTCAGGGGTAGCAGTAACAAGAATCGCCAAGGAGGAACTACTCATATCTATCACAACACATGCTATAATTTTTCCTGAAATGAGGGTGAACCGTTCTCACATAGACCTTGTGAACTGCAAACATCACAGAGGACCGGAGTAGGTTAGTAAATCATGAAGGTCACCTATTTTTCAAGAGCCGAAGGACAGCAGTACAAGACGGCTTCCAGCATCTTCAAATGTTTTAATTAGTCCGACGTTAATGAATTGCGTGGAAATGTAGAAGAATAATCCACCTAATCCCAGAAATATGACTGTATAGTTATGCAAAAAACAGTGAATTGCGATGAAGAGGCATAAAGACGAATGTATACACTGTGATATAGTGATGAGGCATAAATTATGAATAAACACACAATCGATTCATAAAGTACGATGCATTTCATTAGAATACCGAATGGCGGTGGAACATATGATTGGAAGAACAAATTATGACTACGATATAAAATAACTAATAATTAGCTAGAGAGAGTCCGCGGTAAGCCGCATCTTACTTAGCAACCGTAGCTATTACATATACAAAAACTAGAATGCAAAAATGAAGAAGAATCGAAAGCGAAAACATCAAGGAACATCAGGATTAGGAGGACAGCATTGTCATAAAATTCCATCTTTATTTGGCCAAAACAAGCCAAAACATGTGAAAATGTGAAATGGAATCTGGTATGCAGTATTGTGTTACGGCCTGGAATAAGGGTAAGTTACGATTACATACACCAAAACCGGAGTGCAAAAATGAAGAGGAATCAAACAGAAGAAACATCAAGGAACATCAGGACTAGGAGGACAGCATTGTCATAAAATTCCATCTGCATTTGGCCAAAACATGTGAATTTAAAAGGGAATGGAATCTGGTATGCAGTATTGTGTTTCGGCCTGGAATAAGGATAAGTTACGATTACATACACCAAAACAGGAATGCAAAAATGAAGAAGAATCGAAAGTGGAAACATCAAGGAACATCAGGATTAGGTGGACAGCATTGTCATAAAATTCCATCTGCATTTGGCCAAAACATGTGAATTTAAAAGGGAATGGAATCTGGTATGCAGTATTGTGTTTTACAGCCTGGAATAAGGGTATGTTACTGTTACATACACCAAAACTGGAATGCAAAAATGAAGAAGAATCGAAAGCGGAAACATCAAGGAACATCAGGATTAGGAGGACAGCATTGTCATAAAATTCCATCTGCATTTGGCCAAAACATGTGAATTTAAAAGGGAATGGAATCTGGTATGCAGTATTGTGTTACGGCCTGGAATAAGGATAAGTTACTGATTACATACACCAAAACAGTATTGTGTTACAGCCTGGAATAAGGGTAAGTTACGATTACATACACCAAACCGGAGAGCAAAAATGAAGAAGAATCGAAAGAGGAAACATCAAGGAACATCAGGACTAGGAGGACAGCATTGTCATAAAATTCCATCTGCATTTGGCCAAAACATGTGAACGTAAAAAGAAATGGAATCTGGTATGCAGTATTGTGTTACGGCCTGGAATAAGGGTAAGTTACTGTTACATACACCAAAACTGGAATGCAAAAATGAAGAGGAATCAAACAGAAGAAACATCAAGGAACATCAGGACTAGGAGGAGAGCATTCTCATAAAATTCCATCTGCATTTGGCCAAAACATGTGAATTTAAAAGGGAATGGAATCTGGTATGCAGTATTGTGTTACGGCCTGGAATAAGGATAAGTTACGATTACATACACCAAAACTGGAGTGCAAAAATGAAGAGAAATCAAACAGGGGAAACATCAGGATTAGGAGGACAGCACGCCCTAAACTTCCAACTGCATTTAGCCAAAACATATGAAGATGAAAAGAAATGGAAACTGATATGCAAGTATTGTGATACGGTCTGGAGTAAGGGTAAGTCCTTCACCTTCTCACGTACGATCAGAGCACGGGAGAAGATCAACTATTACTTAAGACCTGAGAAGACAGGCGGCCGCGGCCGGCCCCACAATAAGAACGAGGTTCGCTTCCTCCTTTCACGAGGGGGATGATGATTGGCCAATCGCCGCTGGGGACCTCTTGCAGTTTCACCAGCTTCCACTCGCCCCCGTCCCAGCGGCCAAGTGCATCGCGAAATGTTTCTTTTCTCTCTGGGACAGCGAGAAACGAGCGGGATAACTCGGCTCACGTCCAGGTTTACCGAGTAGGTTTTCCAAAATCAAACTGTATACTTACAAGAAACTTACAACTGGTTATTTACTAATGGGGGATGTGAAATAACAGAATTCTTAGAAGCTGATTTGAGGAATTCCAAATACTAATCTTGATTTATTTGGGACCTATATGTGATGGATATGGTTAGTTGGCCTTTCTCTATTCTTGAATCCGTTGCCTTGGGAGATGAATCAGACGCCTTCAAAAGCCTGTCTCATCCTCTGAGTTTGGCGGGAATTACCGCATTCAGCTCAATGGAAGGGGCAACTTCACCATTCCATCACCTCACATATCTCAAACACAATGAAACTATGGACAGAAGAACTACATAGTCTGCTAACTGTGGACGTTCATCAAGATTCCTTGTTCCCTTCTAGTATGTTGATTTGCTGTACGTAGAGTAAATATCATGGTTGTTCCCATTCGAATCAAGGCTAATGTTGCAGGTCTCACTATTAACTTGTATGAAGTCTGCTTTAATTGAGGAACAAGCGAATATCACATCAAACGACAAAGGAAATCGACCCTACAAAAACTTAACTTATTAACACTTCTGTGCAGATTTCCAGCGATTTAAGAAGAGTTCAGCTTAACTTTAACAATTTGAACAGTCAACTCTCAATTTATAAGGGGTGTTTTTCTATAACAAGACTTGATGAATTAGGCATATCATACCACGTCCTGCATGCATCTAACACAACTACCTCCATTTCATCCAGCTCAAGCAAATAATTTCCGGTTATTTTCCAAGCAATGAAAAGTGATAAAATAGACTAATAAGTCTTGAAAGCAATGTTAAAAGACTGAAGTTGACATTGCTGCAGTTTTTATTGTTGGTAGTTAGAAGCCCTTGATCACCATATACATCCAAATATACTCTTTGCAAAACTGAGCTACGGGGAAGCCGTAACACATTACTACCATTAATGAATTCCGGTATGATTTTCATCAAAGAAATATGGGAAGTTAAAAACGAAGTTTACAGTTGGCTAATGAGGTCTAATTGCTGTAATAATGAATGGAAATAGAAACAACCCAACATGTGAAACGTACCTATTTAACTGAGTGAATTGATAACGATGTGATCGATTTAGTGATGAAATTGAGAAACGTCAAGTAGACGATATGTCACTTTATGTAATATACGAACGTAAAACGCGGTAAATTATGGATCGCTGGCAGAGTCAGAAGGCGTGGGCGAAGGCAGTGACTGGGAGGTGTCGTTTTCGAAAATTAAAAGGTCACCAACTTGTTGCTCAACGTTTCACCTACCTACCGCGGTAGTTGAGTATTTCTTTTGCTTGGTTATTTTCGGCGTTGCTTTCTATATAAGGAACAATGTGATTCACACGAAATAAAATCGAAAATATTTTAGTTTAGTAGGTGAGAATTCATTATCAATTGCGTGGAAGGAAAGTTACACATCATATTAAGTATGAATTCCGACTCGGGGCGGAAGAAAGTTTCGAATATATGGTCGGGAAAGTGGTTGGTTCGTTACATTACATTGGCGAACCAAATTTTACATGGAACTACCGACAGTCACCACTGAGAGGGAATTTTACACCGATCGTCAAAACAAAGAATACCCAAAATCTTCTGTGTCACGCCCTTTCAAACAAGTGGCATCCCTCTCGCATATCAAGGTGCATTGATCAAGTTGGGTGTATTGATTGATAGATTGATCGAGTCCACATGATATGCGAGAGGGAGAAAGCAGTACGGTCTAATCGGTGAGTGAGAACGGTGTCCCTCTCGTCTCGAACAATTTAAATTTACACGTGGAACCATCGAATCTGGTGAGATGGAATCCTTGAGATCAGGTTAAAAAGAAATAGGTGAATAACACCAAAGTCAAAAAATGTTCTTTCATATCAAACATTATTTATCCAGAGGATTATTTATTGCAATTAAGTTTTTCTTTTATTCTATTTCCGTTTTGTGTAGGTCAGCGAATCCTAACCGCACATTAAAAGCCCCTTTTCTTTTCAAATTTCTTTTACTTTTTATCTTAACCCCCTTCCCAGGAGTAACCCTCACGATTTTGGGTCTGGTAGGGTGAGATATTTGTCATTATGTAATTTATATTAATTTCTTCGATGACACTGATTTCTGATCAAGTACCTCGAAAGTAGAACGAGCGACTTAGGGACCGAACCAGTTGTACCAATAAAATTTGCAAAAACATAGATTACCTGTCAAGCACCCGTGTTATTCAACAGGCGATGTTATTGACATAAGTAGCATAATGGTATTTGGAACTTTTGGACTCTGAGAACTTCATGCTGGGAAGTTGGCATTATGGTAGGAATTATTATTACCATGTAATGCCTCATTCATTCGTAAATTATGCTTTTGGATTCATGCGTTGACACGACAGATGGGATTTTTCTACTGAAATATTGGGATTTTCGTCCAAAACAATGGAATGATTAAGGCGGGTTCCTCCTCTTCAACATCAACCTTCAGATTTTCGGCATCGTAGGAATGTTCTCAAGAACTAGAAGTAGGGAGCTAGGTTGGTAGGACTTGACCTGGGAATTGCACTCGCGTTTTAGAAGAGCAACTAACTTCAGAGTCTGTTTAATCGATACGAATGAAGTTGAAGAATAACATAGAAGCTGATTCGCACTCAGGTAACCGAAACAAAGAAACTAGTTCTAGTAGAAGTAATTAATAGTCAAGATAATGAAGTAGATATTCTACTAGCTGGAAGGATTCAAACCAGCGATGCTGGGGTCAAGATCTTCCCGGCTGACTCCAGCTTGTGAATTCAACTCCCTTGAAATAGTGGACCAGGATTGACGAAATCTGACAACTACACAAGCAGATACAAACGAAACATTTATGCAAAGCACTTAGGGACATTGGATGTTGTTGCAACGTTTGGACTAACAGCAGCATAGTTCCAAGAGTTTCAAACATATTGGAGTGTAAAAAATCTAACAGGAGTATTCAACAGCATACACAACATGCCAGAGGGGTCTAAATGACAGGCGCTTGCATTTCATTCCATGTCACTCCCATCCACGGATCACTTGACAGTATTTTTTGAAAATGACGTGACCTTAGAGGTCGAAATCAGGTTTTTGACAATTCTCACGAGAAAAGACAAGACGGCCGAAAAGGGGGGTTCTCAAAGGGGAGATTGAGGTTTGAAAAATATAATTGGGAGAAGCCTAGTTGAGCCGCGGACCGTTACGAGACCGGAGGGTCTGGTGCGTGGCTGAACCACCCAACTGCGACAGGCTAACCATTATTGCTATTGCCACACTATACCTAGCAAAGACAACCCCTCCGAGATCATTTCGAGAGGCTTCAACGGCAAAATGGATTCCACATTATCCGTGCTAATCTTACTTTCAGCCCATGGGATTTGAAAGAAGGTTCAAAATGATCACATACTCTATCAACTATTGAAGAGCTCCTAGAATTTGGACAGTCGATACGGAAGTCATGTCTGAAACTTATATTGGACTCATTTTAACGAAAAATGGAGCTCTATTCACTAATACAGGCTGAAGTTATAATAACTTAATAATTATAACACTGGTGGTATCATTATTCAATGAAAGCAAATTCCAACCTGTTGCTTTCGACACCTACACTTTCTAAAAGCCCTGCCAATTCTAACACATGGGCCTATTATTTTTTGAATAATGCGTGATTGTTAGTGTCATGTGAAGTTTGAGGGGTCACTGTTTCAGGTTCAGAAATTGCGATTATTTGCAGTGGGCGAATTTCTGCGGATGTGAAACCGAAAAGGCCTTTTACAGGCCATACGGGGGAACAGCGGGGAGACATCTACGCACCTTGAAACGTTAAGTGACAGAGCTTGAGATGGGTTATAATACATTTTTGCAATACGATTGAAAATCACAAACCAAAAGGGAATTTAATTTGTACGATTTTCTTATGTTCTTGAGACTTCCAACAGGTGTTTTTTAGGTTCCTCAAAAGCTAAAAGAGAGGATCGATGGACGAAAGAAGTTCATATATGGAGACATACCTACATATATAGCAACAAAAGTTGATCTTGGACCTAGGCATCTTCAAGTAAAAGAATAAGCAAAGGAGATACCAAATTTCAGCTTTATACGGTTAATATCTCTGACCAAAGACCTGAACATTTCAAGTGTAAGGCCTAAGCAGGCTACACACGAAAGTTCAGCTTCGTACTAGTAATATGGTAGAAACTTGCTTTTGGAGCAATTCAATTGATCCCGGATTTCACAGACCTAAGAATTATACTAAGAATCTGCAAGTTAAGGCCTAAGGAGGCCATACAGCCATTTCAGCCTCATACAGTTAATAAGGCAGAAATTTCCTTCTGAAACCAGCCGATCCCAAACCTAAGCATCTTCAAGCGTCAGTCCTAAGGAACCCCAAGATAGACCAGAAATATCTGGACTGTTTCAAGATTGTTCCTGCCATTGCAATGGGCCGAAGATTTCGAATAGGACCTCCACCTTACTGCCCAAATTCAAGCAACAAGAACGAATTCAAATTCCAGATTTAGAACAAGAAAGGTACGAAGTTCCACATAGAGCTAGCTCGTTTCAGGGCGCAGTCAAAAATGGTGAAACGGAATTACTTTTTCGGTTCAAATGAAAAAACGGGGCGAACTTGAGCCAACTAACCAATATTCCATTATAGCCAGAAATGTCGGAGTAAGCGGGGAAAACAAGTCGGGAGGAAGGACATAACAGCATTTCACCCCCTTCCCATCTGCCTGCCAGCGCCTCAACTTCATTATAAGAGGGTCGAAGCTCCCCAAGGGAATACGGGAGAAAGAATCCTATTGTTGGGATTAGGATACCTACGCTGCTT
Organism: Creontiades dilutus; assembly: GCA_031894815.1. Classification (NCBI taxonomy): domain Eukaryota; kingdom Metazoa; phylum Arthropoda; class Insecta; order Hemiptera; family Miridae; genus Creontiades; species Creontiades dilutus. The sequence continues at coordinate 836,998 of JAVIWC010008057.1, forward strand.
TCGAGTTGCCCCCTCTTGAAACTTTCAAACAAACTTCGGAGAAATAATGGAAGAGAAAGAACTTTACAAATTATAGTGAACACTTTGAGAACAACAAACCGATCAAACGGTGTATTGTGTAGGAAGTATTCTGATGAAGGTAGATTAGATAAGTAGATTAGAGTGCGACATGAATACATAAAAGAGTGTTTATAGCAGCAAATAATTTGGCATTTCAGTTTCATATCAAAGTTGATTTTGTCACAAATTTGAAGATCATGAGGACAATAATCGTCAAATGTCGGAAAGAATGTATTGAGCAACAAATTACTCGATAAGGTGATGATTTAAATTAAGAAAATGATCTAAATTAATCATTTAGAAATTATTTTTACTCAGGATCGAAAATAAACGAGCTTTACAATAGACTTGAGATTGATTTTGAAGGTAGAAGTTATTATTTATGTTAGTAGTATTGGAAGTATATCGGAAACAGAGCATCAATCACTCTTCTAACGGTGGAATATGCAGGTTGAGTACAGGAAGATGAATATGAAATAATGATAATAGTTGAGAGGGCCGATTTTTGGTCAGGGCGAATCTATGAATGAGGTTCCACGCTCCGAACCAGCCATCAGCTGCTCCCATTGTGCGAGTGACCTTAAACTAATTCGGTCTTTTTGTCACTTCGACATCTTGCGCCATCACGATCTCGCCCCATTTTCACAGGTCACCATTTTTACGACTGACAGATGAGCACAGATTTTTCAAAATGATCATCGGCAACGTTTATCCCCGAAAAAATGGGTTCTGCAACGGCAAAGAAGAGATATGAGGTTTTCAACGGTTGCAACTGTTGCTTGTTTCAATATACCAGAGCTTCAAATGCAGGTCAAAAGTGACGTGATTTCAAGCAGCATACAAGTCTTATACAGCCAGACAGCAAACACCAACTCACTTTCAATGTCAATTGGGATCAGAAGTTGACACACTTCAAAGACGTCTACACACGTGCACGAGTACCAATAGTTAATTCACGGGTTCCGGGTAAAAGTGACCAAGTAACATTTTTTTCAAAATGAGCTTTTTTTGTCATTCCGGTACTAATGAACGTTGTCTACTGTGTGTTGTTGCTAAGAACGTTATCTTCAAACTGATGTGCAAGAAATACTTCAAAATAAATTTTATCTGCTCTGACCCTGTAAAAAGAGTTTTATGTGACCAAATGGCATTTGAACTCAACCACAAAACACGAGATGGATTATAAATGTAATATTTCGCTATTGCATGTAAATGTTATCAATTGCCATTTGATCACTTTAACATCGTAAGATCCACATGTAAGATTGCATAGTGGGCAGGTGAAAATGACCAATTATAGTGAAAGGTAATGGATAACCAAATTTTCTAACAGAAATAGGTATATCATTGTAATTAGATGCTTGGCGACACGATAAATTAACGAAAAAACTATTTAATTCCTCAATTTCATGTAACAATGCGACTGATTTTCGAAGAATTGAATTGACCAAATGAGTAAAGCTTGAAACTCCAGGCAGGTAAAAATGATCAAATGAGTTTCGGAGATTTGCGTACGGCGGACGGACGGAAAACAGCTCTTATTTAATCTGAACGTAAATTTTGAAGCACGATATCATAGGCGGCCACTAGCTAACTACCTACAGGATAAAGAAAAATCGAAACATAGTTTTCGGCGATGAGACTTCACAACAACCAGTGTTCAAATGCAAGAAAATGACGTGATTCCAAGCAGACAAGTCTTCAGCCAGACAGCAAACACCAACTTACAATGTAAAATTTTGACAAATGTTACTTGGTCACTTTTACAATAGGTTAATTCACTGAATATTTATTCTACAAGGAAATAGGTATGCATTGCACAAAGAAATTGATTCAATCAAAGGTGAAATTCGCACAATTCCTCAGTTTCGTGTTCCAAGACATTTCCATGGCAAGGATTTCCATACACGCAACCATGGAACCGAACAGAATGACCTAAATCGCACAATGACAGCGTAAATTCTGAACCAATAGAACAAACATACAAGTCACTTGACAAACAACATCTGAAATACCCTTTTTCGAAGCTATGAATTGGCGTTCATACTTCTTGTAAAAACCAGAAAACGGAAGCAACTTGATCAAATAAATTGATACCCACCTGGTAAAGGGTCAAGAAGGATTTCTCTACCTCCCAATAGAACTCATTACATCTTATATTCTGGCACGAAATAAAACAACGAAACACAATGTTGGACTAAGTTTTAAGCAACAAACACAATAACATACCTAACTGTATGCATTGTTTTGTATTGTATGTGGTTTTCGGATTGTGTATGGGTAGAGTATGTATGTTGAATACCCTATTCAATTGTATGCTGCATTCATCATCGTATTGGTACAATATATATTTTCTACTCTCAAACAAAATGTCAAAAACTCGATCAATTCAATGGACTCATAATAGAATAATTAATGCTTTTATTAATAGACACTACAGAGAGTGTTTCAATGATACTAAGAATACAAGAGTCCTGAAGTTTCTGCCAAAACGAATATTGTTGGATCGTTCGAGGCCTGAACAAATAGTTGACTCGTCTCTATTAGCCACCTCTTTGACGTGGGACTGTGTGTAAAGATCTACTGATTGAAACGAGACGTAATTTGTTGTCTCAACGAACGGGAAACCTGGGAAAAACATCATCGTCCATTTGACGTCATTCAACTTGTACGAGATGCCATTTACTTTACGTTTGCAACGTACAATAGGGTTAACAACCGGAATTTCAAATAGAACTGTATACTTGGTGTCGGCCCACGAGGGTTTGAAGGTGAATTTCCTCAACAGGCCGAATTTACGCTCTATTTACATTTTCTCTTGAATGACTCAATCAATATCTTCGAAATTTTGAGCGCCTATTCCTCATTTACACTAGGGAAGGTCAATCGATTTTGGTTTATTATTCAGTAATAAAACACTAATCGATCTTGAAAAAAAATTCTAACTCCCCCTGAAAATTTCATGGTTTACGTTTCAAAGGGTGTAGAATCCAAATCTGCAATAGACATTTTTCCGTCCGTCCTTCGTACGCACGATTTCTCCCAAACGGCTGAAGCAAAAAAGCTGAAATTTTCAGGAAAAATCCATGTTGGTCCAGCGACGCCCCAATTCTTGAGCCAGCTCTCTCACTTAATTTAAAGTGCCCTTTAAGGGTTGTCAAAGTTTTGTAAAATCCCTAAAAACCTCAAAAAAAGTCAAGGCGGCCTAAATTTGGACTCATTTTAAAGAACTTTCCACGAGGAATCGAATGAGCACCTCCCCAGGTCCGTAGGTCAAACCATTCCCGATGTATGGCCCGATTTATGGTGCCAACATTTGCGTTATTTTGGTTTATTATTGTTTTTGTTTTGATATCAGTAACCTAGTGATGTAGTTATGTAGTGATGTAGTAATGTGGATACTGGAGTGAACTCCTAAAAGGCTTTGTAGCCGATACACGGGTTGAAGCATTCTGATATGCATGAAACGCTGCAAATTCTTTCACAGAGGTTTTGGTTTATTATTGTTTTTGTTTTGATAGCAGTAACCTAGTGACGTAGTGATGTAGTAATGTGGATACTGGAGTGAACTCCTAAAAGGCTTGTAGCCGATACACGGGTAAAGCATTCTGATACGCATGAAACGCTGCAAATTCTTTCACTGGGGTTTATTATTCAATTGGCTTGCGTTCATGATTTGAATTTCTACGAAGCTTTGGAGTGTGCGTGTTTCACAGATGATAGACTGATTATTGAATTTCAAGAGGCACACAAATATGAACAACTGATCAATCCAAATAGGTATTTTGGTTGAGAACAGATTTGACAGGGAACAGAACCTGTGAGACACGCACACTCCAAAGCTTCGTAGAAATTCAAATCATGAATCATTGAATAATAAACCCCAGTGAAAGAATTTGGAGCGTTTTTTACAGTTCTAGGGAGGAAAGTTGTATAGTTCCTAACTTGTTTTCAGCGAAAAGTTGTTGAATTTATCGTTGCACTATCATGATTTAGGAGGAATACATTCGTTTTCATGGCATTTCATTTTCAGTCTGGGAGCTTGAGAAACCGGGCTATATCGTTCTTGTATTAAGACTTCTTCAGTTTTTAATCGACTTTAACGAATATGAAGGTTCGTCCTTTCACCTGTACATGTAAGATTTGTCTTCTCAATTATCCATTTAGGTGAATATACGGGAATGTATGAATGAGCGACAACAGACCGACCAAATAAGTTGTGAGGTTTTAATTCATGGTTATACGAAACAGTTGAGCGTATAATGAACTCAATTCGACTCTGAACAGGCCTATCAGCTGTTCTACATTTCCATAACGCGGAGGGTCAGGCCAGGAGTCCCACAGGTTGATATCTCTCTCCAGCACTCTGGTGTGAAAACCCGACACACTGTTGGAGAGACGCCACAAACTTAATACCTGGATGAGCTATTACGACGAATTCGGGAAGAAGTTGAACGTATTCAGGTCGAATTCCTTTCCCGAAAACCACGCAGATTGACGGTCACAGAAGAGAAAACAATGGGAGGTCTCCGGGAAGAAATGGAGCAACTTCAAGGTGACTCCAACTTATGTGGCATTAGCATGTCAACCGAAGGTAGAGCGTGCAGGAACCACATTTGAAAGGGTCGCAATGGAGGAATTGGAAACTATAAATGGAGGTTTAAAATAAACTATCCAAGTAAAGATGACAAGTTATAGGACGACATTAAAATTGAATTGAATAATGTGGGAAAGCGCATTTACAACCAGTCATTCAACCGGGAGGTTTAATAGGGGCCTGTGTAAAGGTTAACCCACACAATCCGTGCAAAATTTCATCAAAAATGGCCGATTTTGAAGAATGGCAGAGTTTTGCGAATGTTACAATAAAATTCACAGGACACCCTCCTGAAACATCAATTATCACAGAATTTAACTGACGAATTAAGGCCATGAGAAATCAACGTTATAAAAATTTCATATTAACGCGCAATTGATTCGAAGACAAAGATACCCAAGTTAGGTGATATTCCCGCACAATCTCTAAAAATGTCATGAAAATTGGATCAAAACAGTTCAGTTTTAAGAGAGACCTGGAAGGCGTGCCATGTAACCAAAATTGACCTCCTTGCTCCGGAATGTAAAAAGCAAGGGGTTTTTAATGTTGAAGGGCCAATTTTGTAGACGACATTAAAATTAAAGTGAATAGTGTGCAAAAGCGCATTCACAATTAGTCATTCAATCGGGAGTTTTAATAGGGCCCTCACAATACACGCAGAATTTCATCAAAAATGGCCCACTACTCCCGGAATTGTGCGAATGTTACAATAAAATTCACAGGACACCCTCCTGAAACATCAATTATCACAGAATTTAACTGAAGAATTAAGGCCATGAGAAATCAACGTTATAAAAATTTCATATTAACGCGCAATTCGAAGACAAAGATACCCAAGTTAGGTGATATTCCCGCACAATCTCTAAAAATTTCATGAAAATTGGATCAAAACAGTACAGTTTTAGGAGAGACGAGGGAGGCGTGCCGCATAAGTAACCAAAATTGATCACCTCGCTCCGGAATGGAAAAGTAAGGGGTTTTTAATGTTGAAGGGCCAATATTTTGTTCGTGTCTTTGCAGAATCACAAAGCTTCCCAGTTGAGGAAAAAATGGATGAGGAAAAAAATGTCTCGGGTTAAAAAATAATGAATTTGATAGACACGCCAAGTAATAAATGAAAATTAATAGCGCAAATGAGGTTCCATATTGAAAAAGGGCGGGGAGATTGAAGATGACCTTGAACTTTAAAAGCCCTTTAAAAGACCGACCTTGATGAGAATTTCTAAAACCCAGCAACACCGAGGATTGAACGATCCAAAACGGCCTTCTGCGAGCCGCAACATAGGAGGGCAGGAGGCAGGTAATTATTGATGTCCGTGGGCGCGGGCCTGTGAGCTCCTTCGAAGGCATCGCATTTACCCCCCAAGGTATTGTGACTTTTGACCTTAACCGTGGCACAATGATACTGCAATTACGATTTTGATAGCCAACATTAATGGCACACTGTCCACGAACGTTGTTTCTGCCGGCAAACCTGAGAAATTACCTATGCCATACCGTTATCCAGCCTCAAACATTCTTTCAAATACTAGCGAAATCCCAAGTCAAAAGCGTTGAGTGCCTATTTAATTCTATATCTGACATTTAAGGCGTGTATTCATCTTTCATGAGGGCTATTTGAGGTTTTTCCAAGTGAAACCACAAAAGTTGCCGATGTTTAAGATATTTTCATATTCATAGGGTCCTTTACATCAGGGGTCTACAAACTAGGGCCCGCGGAAAAAATGTATGGATGGAAAAAACTATGCTACCGCCAGAACGTGACGATTTCAAGGGAATCATGAGTTTTCCCCGAAAAATGACAACAATTTTTGGTTCAACGTATGTTCCCAAAAAAACCTTTTCAAAAATGACACGTGTCAAATCCAAATATCGGGCGATACTTTCAGAAGAACACTTTGGCAAATTAATTTGAACCTTTGGCACAAATCAATTTTAATATTTTTGGCATCTCAATTTAAATTTTCGGCGACTCAATTTCGACTTCTGGCATACCACTTCGAGCTTTTGGCATATAAATTTATACTTTTCACAAACCCTACAAATTCAACATTCCATCCCTTATAATGATCAATAAATGTTTTTTTCTCTCTCGAAGAACACTTAGAAAAATTGCTTATGATTAACAACAAACTTTGATCCTAAGTGGAAAGACATTGTAAGCAAAAAACCATTGCACACATCCTATTAGAGATATTTTTTCCAAAAATACTTTTTTGAATGTGATAATTTTAAATAAATAAATAGAAAATATATTTTTCTTAAATGCTTTGTCTTTATATTCCTGAAAATGTAACTGTTATTATTTCTTATTAAACGATGAAAAACTAATAGTCATGGAATTAAAAAGATTTTTTTCAGTCCCTAAAAACCAAGTTTTGGTTCCTATATTAGGCCTGATTTTGAATTTGTCAAATTCGTAAAAAGGAGTGTTGTTCAATCGTCTGACTTTCGAAATTTTCCATTCCTGAAAATTCAATTGTTAACATTTTTTATTGAACAACGAAGAAGTAATTATGGAATTTAAAAAAATAATATGACCAAAAACTAATGTTTTGTACCTATACGAGGCCTAATTTTGAATTTGTCAAACTCGTCTAGGAGTGCTTAAAAACACTGTTTTCAATTGTCTAATTTTCTCATTTTCGGGGGGGGGGGGGGGGGTGTTGGCCCGCACCACCGCCTCAACATTACCACACAGCCCATCTGTCAAATTTTGGGGGCCCCTGCTCTAGATGAAGGGCCAGAGATGAATGAGGATGAAGGTCGAAACAATTGCACACCACCATATAGATTCTGGTATTATGAATATTAATAGTAAAATAATGGAGTAATTCTGATGTAATTTGATTGTAAGTCAATGAAAAATGGTTATGATAATTTGAATATCTACGTATTTAGATACACTGAATAGTTACTGAAGAGTAAGAAACAATTGTAATCTAGGTATTAGTATTTCAAGACTGACTTATGGCGGATGCATGTAGTTGGCACCTTTTCACAGCTCTCACGATGTACAATACAAACAAGGTTTTTACAAAATTCAAATGAACTCTGTTTTTACCGAAATAGGTAGTTCAGTTCAGTGTGAAACGTGAGCTCTTAATTCTTTTCTATGGAAAAAACTATACCGTTTGTAGTTTAAGGATATTTTGCTGTCTTTAAGGAGATATACGAGGCTCGTAGATTGATGGCTGAGGTGAGTGGAATCGGATTAGTACTGAAGAAAGAGAATGTAACTCAAGTACACACACTTAATCAAAATCATGAGACCAGTAAGGGGGAAATTTATATCGAAAAATACTATAAACCATGCAATTTAGTATACATGAATTTGAGAAGTAATGTTTTGCCAGTTCTTCGTTTCTGGGGGATAACATCGAATCCCGGGATCCCAACACCAGAATATCACTTTTTCCTCGTTGGTAAAACTCGCCATCAGTACTAGGTATGCAGACACGCATCAAACACATACCTCTGATTCGTGAAAACGTGTTTGGAACAAAGAAAAAGGTCGGGAAGCGTTTTGGAATGTTGGAAACGAAACAATGGGTAAGCTCGTTGGCCCAAACACTTCAATCAACAGGTTAAATGAATTGAGATTGCAGTGAGGCGACAGAATTTTGGAACAGAGACAAACCTGGTCCTTCCAAGAGACATTTGCATCGCTCCAAATCTACACATCCATCAATCACTCCAAGTGATCCCCTTAACTTATCAATGAACCTTTTACTGAATATTGGCAATATTCCGAACACATGGGATTTGAATCAAAAGACACGGAATTAAACAGTAATAGTAAGAACTTTAAGAGTGGTAAAAACCGTTTGGGGATGTGCTAGTAACATGTGAACCCATAACTCTTATTGTTAAATCAGTGTAACTTTAATGTTCACAACGATTTTCTTCAAAATCTGGTTATACAAGAAAAAGGAAGAAATTATTTTGAAAAGCTAGTCTCAAGACTTTATTGACAGTAGTATCGATAAAGCAAATGTAGAACACACTGTGGTTGTGGTCCTGGGGCTGGGGGTTGGGAAAATTGGTATCCATCTGCTGCTAAGAGTTTTAAGGCTCTAGTTGGAATCAGGTCAACTTATTTTGGATCCCAAGCCATTGGGCCACGCAACAAAATATTTGACAGGTACACTACACACAAGCATCTGAAATTTTGGCAAAACTCATGAAGGCAGTGGAGTGAGTACAGGCAATATTTCAAAGTAAAAGATCAGTAGCTTTTCTGAGAAGCTGGTTGTAGTGAAGTCGGAATGTTATCAAACTTGCCAAGTAGTTTAGCTGGAGATTATGACAAAATAAGGGTTGGCACTTATCAAGTACGTGTACGAAAACAAGATAGGAGTTAGTGTGCCGTCCAATGGATGGAGGTTAAAGGCAATTAAGTGGTTGTGAAATTTAAAAATCCCTGAGATACGATAGGAAGCAAATTACTCCGCTCTCGAAAAATTTCATCTCGTGATAGATACTGTCGGATAATGAACGCCTAGGAGATTCATTTATCTACTCCAAGAAGCAAAAATATCGGCGCTATTTGCAATCTTACAAGAAATCATAGGCAGGCATGCAAAGACGAATTTTGTAAAATTATCCTTGGGTGTTAAGTGTGCCTTCCTACTGCCTGACGATCATAACATACTTCGAGGGTAATACAAGAAATGCAATGGTGAATCTAACTATTGGGAAATTGTCAACTCTATTGGATAATCCGTCTATACTTAGTCAGTAAGCTCCAATTCAACTGTCAATGTGGAACAAATTTGATTAGATCCACCAGACCTACATCCAGGCGAAATTGGCCATTAGGGATATTTGGCTTTTTCACGTTGACCAATTTTACACACCTATATAATTTCAAAGCTGCCTACTTTTTACATTTTGTAAGTAGCTGGTCAACTCAACAAACAAACGCTTAGATTCAAAGCAATAGAAACCGACAACAAAAATAGGTCAAATACAATAAGATATTGGGTCTGGCTCAGGATATAGGTTAGTTTATTACCTAGGACAGTCCTACCAACTATGAGACATGGAAGCAATTGAATGGGAAACTAGTTACCTATTGTTCTACGAAAATATGATTTGTGCGCTAAATAACCGTAAGTAAAACCTACCTAATATGATAAATGCATAAGATTACAACGTTGGAGTAGTAGGTAAAGAAAAATCGAATTCAATAAGAAACAATAATCTCAGAATTGATTATAGTTGACTTAAGTGGGACTCGAGTAGTCACTAATATTTTCGGAACGAAAAACGAGTGGACTGGTTTCCGATAAGGAAGGTATCATTCGATAATTCTTTGACGTCTAACAGGTCACGTTTACCTGTAGCAGGTAGGTTTCGTTTGGAGTACTAATCAACATCGGAAATCAGGAAATCGCGTGTTATCTTCATTCTTTCGTGATTATTTTTAATTTCAAGATAAAAATCCATTCCATTTATAAGATACACGCTAAATAGTGTTCTTTTGGTATGTACCTAATCTAAGAAATAGTTTCTGGCATGAGGTGGATACCTACTTTATCAATAGCTGAAGAGTACAAGTAGCCATCTACCGATAAAATTGACCAGCAAATGACCGAAGGGATGTCGGTAAACCAAGATAGGGCAGGGAATTCAATTTAGAGGAAGGCATCTCGGAATTACAAATCCAGTTCGTAAAAGCTCGCAAATGCAACAATCCGGGTCAAAATCATATAAGGGGAAATAGCTCTAATTCTGAGAAACACCAGGAGGTACATGAGACGGATGTGATTTTCTCAAAATTCTCAACACGCCGTTTATTTTGAAATCTCAATTCGCAGTGACACTCGGTACCTACGAAAGAAAAGCACTGGACGAAGTCAAAAAGAGCGAGAACAGGAGAAGTGTAGAAGACAAGAGATGAAAAAGGACAAGTTGGAGCTAAGGAATGTGACGGTATACTTATAGATGTGAAAGTAAGAACTGGTTAGGCTCACAACAGCTACCTCAGGTCGAGCCTTTAAAGGTTTCCAATGGGAGCGAATATTTATACGTGGAATGGCAAATGACTCGTCATTTTTGCAACATAATTGGGATATATATTGACAGAACGGAAGACGGAGGAAATGAGGAAGAAACTGTCTGGGAGAAGTCACAAACTTGAGGAAACCCGAGAAAAAAAAAGATAGAACACCGTTCAAGTTGCTAAGCGGTCCGAAATAGGACACGACACTGACCGCTTCCAAGGCTGATTCTTGATGAGGAATGGCTCAGCGAATAAATGGTTGTGTATAGAATTGAAATTCACGTAATTTAGAACAGTACACAACTATATAGACGAATTAAAAATCGGATTGCGCGAAGACAGAACAAGAAAGTTGTTGGAAAATCATGGAAGACTGCGCAATAGTTTCGTGAGGGAAGAAGTAAAGCATTTCAGAAGGAGGACAATATAAATCATAGGCCCATTCAACTATTTCATCAAATTAGAGTTAATTGTTCATTTTCTACAATAATTTTACGGGAACAAGTTCTGAGATAGCTCATCCAGTTGTTGACGTGGCTGGGGTACGATTCGAACGGGTTTAGGAGTTCAAGGATTTCCCTAAAACGTTCCGCGAAAAGAGCGTTCAACGTGGAAACGATTCGAAAACCAACATAAAATCGAGAATACGTCGTAAATTAGGAATTTACGCGAAGAACTCATCTAAATATGGCGACATATCACACGGTAACAACTGTTACACCATCGGAGGATCGCCACTTTCGAGGGGGTCCCTAGGGGGTTTATACGTATAGAATGCGACTTACCCTATTCTTCACGTAATCCTCGATAGCTCGCAATGCAGAATCCGTCAATTTCACAAATATTAACGACTTATTTTCATTAAAATGTCCCTGTGAAGCTAAACCATACTGAACACCTGCTACCAACGCCGCCATCTTCTATCTCAAACCAACTGGTTAAAAACCAGCTGACGGATGAACGTCAAGCCACGTTGCCCCGGAATTTCCTACTCGACGGCAAATAGCCACAAAGTTAACCACTTATTTGGTATCAAAATTCATCAAATATTTTTTAAAAGCCAACTGTTACAATCGATGGCGCTAAAACGATACTTTTTTGATGAAAAATGACTGAAATTTGACTCGAGCAGTGACTGATAATGGGTGACAGTTCCAGAAACGGCCGCTAGAGGTTGACACCGGGCGAAAAAAATCATTTGACTCATTCCCCCCACCCGTAAATACGCCAGTCGTGCTGCTATCTGTTGAGGGCGTTGGGAAGCATTTGTTTCACCCGTCAGCGAACTTTTCAGAGTTTGCCTCTCGTGTCAGGTGAAGATTTATGGAGGTTTGGCACCGAAGGAAAATGCTGGGAGCAGAGCATGGAGAAGTATAAGGTAAGTAGATAGTTAAATACATTTAACTCGCCAAGTACTATAGTCACCTCTAGGTGACACTACTTTGATAATTAATTAAAAATAAATAAGCTGCCAAATTCGATTTTTCGGCGGTCCTACGGAATCTACAGGGCATGGACAACTACTTACGAGTCATAGAAGAAGTTAAGATTCATGCCAGTTCAACTGATAAGCTCATATGTTTTGTTATCTCGTGAATTTCGTGTTTCCCTGCAACTTGTCAAGAGTTTTGAGAAAAATGTCGAAGATCAGGTAAAATTCTGGGACTTATTTGTGGTAATCTGTTTTTTAGGATGTAGCATGTGTTTGTAAATAACATTTTGTCCAGAAAAATTCAAACTGAAGCCCATTATACTCAACCAAATCAGCCATGTCACCTGTAGGTGACTCTAGGATTTCACGGAACATCAACCCCCAACTCTCACCCAAGACGTCAAAAGTGTTTTATTCGTAATACTTATGTTTTATTTGAACTGTGAACAAGGTGAAAGTATGTGTCGGATCTACCATGGTAGGCATGGCAGCAAGCAGCACATAAAGGGGAAACCAATCCGTTTTGGCTCCATACCACCAAGAATGAGTTCCTTGTGCCGATTGAACCTTAAGCCTCGTTTACATTGGTCAAGTTACTTGAATCAAGTTAACTTGATTCAAGTCAACTTGAATCAATTTTGGTGTTTACACTATATGAACGATTTTTGCAAACTTGAATTCAAGTGGAGGGATTGTTGTGACATTCCCAATAATTTTGTGTAATAATTGTTGTTGTCTGCAGTGAAAATGGCCGTCACTCCTCAATTTTCAATTGGTCTACCAAACCTTTAAATCCGGCATCTCTTAAATTCCTATTTTTATATTCACTCAAACCCGAGTTCCACAGTACAGGATAGTTTTCGTACACCTCCAGGAATTCAATAATTTGATCACTTGTCCACTTAACACTTTTTGAACTCATTTTTAGAAAGATGCTTTTAACATAAACAATAACAAAACAACACCACTCAACGTGACACTAGATTTTTAGGTTAATCCTTGAAGCAAGTGAGCTTGAATGTGTGTTTACACTGGTCAAGAGACCTTCCTACTTGTTTCAAGTGCAGCCAACTTGACTCCAAAAATCAAACATGTTCAACTTTTACTTGACACTTGAATCTAGGGGTCAAGCACTACTTGAACGAGGTAAAAATCACTTGAAGAAGCGTTTACACTGTTCAAGCACGGTTCAAGTTACTTGACTCCAGTAAACTTGATTCCAGTAACTTGACCAATGTAAACCCCGCTTTACCAAGGTGCAAAAGCTGCCCCCTTCCTCATCAAAATGAAGTTGAACTTGGAGCTGCAGTCGTCCTCACCACTCATTCAAGGATGCCAACAGAGCTCTGACCATACAATTTGTACATTTAAAATTTTTTAACCTGGTTGCCGCTGCTGAATATTCTTCATGGTTGGTATTCATTCCACAAAACTAATGTTTGATTCGACGTACAAGTGATAAAGTTCTCAGTGTAAGATTTTGGAGGACTAATACTGTATGTAGTGTTGAGCTCAGGCCTAGAGTCACCTAGGGTGACACCCTCATATCTTTTGAATAAATAAAATTTCTCGCGGTTTTTCGTCTTGTATGCTTTTCATTACCTCTCAGTAACAACATATAAAAAGAAGGAGTGGAAATTTGCATGGGCCCCTTTATAGTACTTGGCGGGTTAACCATGAAAAGAAGTAGGTTTTGAAGCGTAGCCAGTATAGTTTTTCTTAATATTTACGTGCCCACCTGTAGATCCGAACGTACACAACCCAAACAAAGTTAACAAATATCATTTTAACCCTTAAAGTTTATTATTTCCTTCGGTAAAGATCATTATTCTTCCCAGCACAATGCCAGGTTGTTTTGTGCTACCTTGCGTGAACTATCTACGAAAATCCTGAGTTTTTAATGTATTCAAGTTGACGGGGTATTTTTTTCAATCACCCCTAACATTCCTGGAGAGAGTAATGGTTGTATAACAATTTGATAAGGGTAGTTTGGTCAACTTGTCGCTTTTAGTTCATTCCTCGTCTTATTACTATCTTCATTCTGTTGTAGTTCGAATAGCCCCCCCATCTCGATAGGCCCACACATGCCACTTACTGTGCAATATATGGATCTGGTAAACCTGATTCCCAAGTTAAAATACACAACCATACACCTCCTGAATACATCATATGTACAGTAGGAATCCTAAATCGAAGTGCAACCTGAAAAGGCAGCTAACCCTCAATTAAAAATGATTTATTACTGGAAAATTAACGGTTGGATACAGCTAAGTACTACTTCATTCACAATCAAGGAGCATTTCTGGAATTCAAAACTTCTTTTTCCTAGGACACCCAGAACAGAAATTATTACGATTGGAACCGACATAAGCAGCTGATCTGAGGCCAACTTTTCTCCTAATCATTTTAAGATGTTGAAATTTGAAATGAAATGTCTTTGGGGTAGTACAGTGGAATTTTTCCTGATCAGCAAAGTTATTAAAAACATTATTTCTGCTATGGGAGGTATTAATGATTGTGTTTTCCCCAAAACAAATGTGTTTTCAATTGGATAATTCTCTGTTAAAAACTATGAATAGAGCAACAAACATAGGCCTTTATAAAGGCTTACGATTTGAACACCAGGTAGACACAAATGGCAAACCTCCAAACTCAATTTCTCAAGTTGCTACAAGATTTAACGATTCATTTTTTGCTTAGCATACTTTTTCTGTTCACAAGATCGTTAGTTGCAAAAAAGAGTACCTATCCACCAAGAATCTCCATTTTCTTAGGTTTCTTTGGGAATTGCTGTAAACTTTTATAACGTGAATTTCATTCTGCTGTGGTTCGCAACATAAAATAACCCTTACTCTCTCGGATCAACTCGAAATTATAGGAGGCCATCAAATTATACAGCAAGTTGATTTTTAAACTTCTTTACTTATACTTATTATTTAAAACTCCGAATGTACTTGTCAAACACCAGAGGCGCTTGCTAAATCTTGGCATTGACAATCATGGATCTAGAAAAACCTTCTTTCTCCAGGTCCATATTGTCAATAGTGTATCTGAAATAGAAAAGCTAAAAAATGAACTAAACGTTAACTAATAAATTGCGCAGGTTAACTTATATTTTGTTTTGGTAAATTGTATATGGAAAGCTAAATCAGTGAAAAAGGGCTTTCCTCAATTAAAGCTGTCAATTTTTAGTTCCACCCTGCTGGGATCTGGTTGTTCCATACATCCGTTCTGTGGGAATGGGTTAACTCCAGTATTAAAGTTAAAAACTGAAGGAAAGGGAAATAACCGTAGTATTCTTCTGGGCGTCAGTCTTGATTGGGCTTGATTGCTGATTAATGATTGATTAATCCTTACACCAGGTCCTAATGGCAGGGAAGAAGAGCATTTTCCCGTGTATCCTACCATTTGCTCCCAACCAGCAGCAAATTCACCTCATGCAAGTCCAGACTAGAAGGAAAACTTCTATTACAGAGTACCCCATCATAGGTTCAAAATCAAAAGCTAGTGTGAGATCAAACATTACCACTGCAACCCTCGTATTACTCTCAATTACCTAAAACATGTTTCTTACGAGGTCTAATGGCGCTTGTGATGTCAATTGCCCAGAATGAACCCTGGAACTTCGAAAGAATATTTTTATTCTCAAAATATTCTAATAACTGTTCATACTCATTCATCATACAAGTCTCTTTTCGTATCAATAAGATCTTTTCCTAAAATTACAAATCCATTTGTGCTCAGGAAGCCCTGTACAATTCAGATTAATGTTTTCCACCAGATGGTGTCGTCGTGTTTGAAAATGTTCCACGCAACCAGTAGAAATAGAATCAACACTTGGATATCAGGGTGCCACGGGGGGGGGGGGGGGGCTATGACGCAGACTGCGTCATTAAATTCTTGGGGGGGGGGGGGGGGGGGGGGGGGGGGGGGGGGGGGGGGGGGGCGTCAAAAAAGCTTGTGGGGGGTAAAGTTAATTGAAACAGTGTTTAGCATGACGACATTAAAAAATAAACTATACATCCTAGGTAAAGAACCTCAAAAAATATACACGTTTTGTCTAAATAGACAATATTGTTGACTGGGTTTGAATTTTTTCCATACCTATTCTTTTAATTTTGGATGAAATAAGGGGTGCTTATCAGTACTTTTTACATTTTGGGGGGGGGGGGGAAATTCATGAACATTTTGGAGGGGGGTGCGTCATGAAGCTTGTGGGGGCACCCCTGTAGATATCTTAGGTATTTAGAAACAAGAGGTAGCCAGCCCTGGGAGGAAGACTGGTGGGTGGGAAAGTATAATAAACCATATACAACCATAATCAAAGTATAATTCAAGTATAATTTAATTACGTGGAAGGGTTAGAACTGGATATGCCCTGGTCTTATCAGGATCATGGGAAAGATGTATTCTTCTATGTCAAGAGTGTTTCCTCCTCATCCCTCATGCAGCAGCTGTGAATTGTACTTCCTCCGTCCTCTCCTCCTGCAGAGTTATATTATGAAACGATTTTCTTTTTTTCTTTTCAAGTTTTCTATGAGTAACTGAGTCGTGTCACTGTATACACCCCTATTCTTGAAGAGGTAAACTGTTTGATTAACTTTCCAGGTTCATTTATTGTAATACCAACTTCTAACTATGTTCTTCCAGTGAAAATACTTGAAACGATTGGTTTTTTTGTTATAAAGCTCATGTTTGAGCTTAACAAATAGCAGAACGTATAAGTGATGTGTCTTCAACTTGTTTCATGAATCTGGACAGGATGTGGGGTTCAAACCAAATTTACGAGAGGTTTATGCAATCTCAGAAATAATCTTACCTTAATATTGAGACCTTTTGTCAAGTTTTAGATATCCTTATTAAAACCTCACACAGTTCTGTGCATTTCACGGGGTCAGACTGTAACTGAGAGCGTAGCGTTGTCAGATGTCCCTAACATTACTTGTCACTAAAACCCCCAACCACCAGGATTCTTGAAGGGCACGTAGATAAATGGCGGTTAGAGAGATCATGCCAATGGCTAGAATTCCGGCAAGCCAGCGACTCATTCCCGTATTTTCATGACTTTGAATTGAGAACCCTACTTCGGAATCGCTGTACAAGATTGTACCGTCCGTCGTGCGGAGGGAGGCGTTGGATATGCTAAACTGCGTGACCTAAAGGTCTTGAGGGATAGGAAAACCTTTGCGCCGTTCTCATTGCCTGCCAGCGTGTTGCTTCACAATTGTTCCAGTGATTCCTACACACCTACCTTAGTATTATAAATTGAGAATTATGCATTAGCTATAAGAAACTTTATTTTTATTCCATTTCCTTTGCCAGATTCATCTACTACAAATCATGTCTTGAAAGTGGTGTGCAAAACGACACGAACTGGTCTTAGAGACAATATATCCGTTATTCCTTAAATTTATGATTAGTGCAAAGGTATTTTGTAAATTTAAATAGGTATGAGAAGGTTAATGGAATGTCCCTTTTTCTCTCGACCTACATTCCCAATACATATAGTGTGTTAGTGTCCATACAAACCTCATTAGAACTACAACTGTTGGGAAGGAGGACGGAAGGGGAACGCTGCAATTTATTACACAATGTGTCATTATTTCTGATTCTGATATTGGGTGTTTCATTTCGTGACGGTCACAGGCCAGGAGAAAATTCTACGAAAAATTTTTGTTCGAAAATGCCTCTTAGCAATTTTTTTGTACACCCTTGGAAATGCGGTTTTTTTTTCAATTTCATTGTAATAAATTGTACAATTTTACTGCAGATAATGTTCAAAATGCCCACCATTCAATCTGTGACCCCCTTCTATCAATTGCTTTTTTTCTGAATACAGATGATCCGAAACCCGAATTCTGAGTAACAGACAGATACACGACACAGCATTCACGTAAACATCATACTTCAGGTACCTGCGGAAATACCCTTTTATTGGGAACCCGCCTGTCAGGGAATCGCCGTTGATATTCCCTCACAGCTTCACGGGCATTACGTTTGTGTACCCACACACAAGCATTCTACGTTGGTGAATGTCGCAAGCATTGTACTGATGAAAAACGAAAAGCAATTAATTATCACAGAGGTTTTTTTTGGAACAGCCCGGCGGACTCTGGCTCCATTTGTGTACAAATCTGCGTCGCTCATTGAAAGAAGGGGGTCATAAATTGAATGGTGGGCATTTTGAACAGTATCTGCAGTAAAAGTGTACAATTTATTACAATGCTTCATTAATGATTTAATACTTTTTACCAGACGAATCAACACATGATGAAAAACCGGAGTATCCAGTCAAAAACCACGTTTTTCTTACTTGAAAAGCAATGTTCTCCAAGGAAACTAAACGGAATTTCAAATCTGGTTGTATCGCTGGAAAGCCTAAATTTTGGCGCATCTTTTAGCACTACAGGCTAAAATTCACATGCCTTATTACAGGGACTCATAAGCGTTTGAAGAAAGTCGAGATCTCCACGATTTGACAACGTGTCCTTTTCAAGCTGATTTTTTCACCCGTTTTGCCAGCTCAAAAAAGTTGGTTCCCCATTAGGGCGATAGGAAATTCAACGCTCTTTCCAAGGTGGGTTCAGATTTGAAATCGCTCGCAAAATGTGGGAGATATGACCGTTTTAATGCGGTAAGGTCGAAAAAACGAGACAAATCTTAAAATTGAAAAAAACCACATTTCCAAGGGTGTGCAAAAAATTGCTAAGAGGCATTTTCGATCAGAAATTTTCCGTAGAATCTTCTCCTGGCCTGTGACCGTCACGAAATGAAACACCCTGTAATACGTATTCGATACTATATTGTTGGTAATTGGTAAACTGTCTCTAGTAGGTATAGAGGTCTCTACGGAGATCACTATGGATAAGTTTATTCAGATCATTACGATAACTATCAGCCCCGATAAAACCGTTACTAATTCACATTCATGATGACAATTTGTTTCCGCCGTTTAACGGAAGTACAAACTTGAAGAAGGTTTTGGATTCTTCGTCGTCATTAAGTATTCAAGTTTTTTAAAGGGTTTTTAAACGTAGTATTTAAACCATCAATCAATTTGTATGTAATGAGAAACAAAATCTATGTACAGCAATGATAATGGTAACAGTAATGGTATGTAAAAACAAGTGGGTGTGGCACATAGCTTCCTCGTATCCATAACATAACTGTATAGATCATTGAAAATTATTATTGACTAAAGAACTTCGTTCAATTAGGCGAAGTAAATGTTGAATTAGGGTAAATTTATTGTTATGCAGGAGCGTAACTTGAGAAAATAAAGGTAGGCATGTTCAACTATTGAACAAACTATAAAGTATACCTAATAAGTCCGAACAATCCCTGAAAATTTCATCGAAATCGGTCAAGAACTCCCGGTGTTATGCTTGTGGCAAGGATTTCACGTTTGTGCATGCGCAGAGGCTACCATTGATCCGGGGGTCATGAAACCTATAGGGGACCCCTAACCCGCACAATCCCTGAAAATTTCATTGAAATTGGTCAGGAACTCCCGGAGTTATGCGCGTAACAAGGATTTCACGTTTGCGCATGCGCAGAGACTACTATTGATCCGGGGGTTGTGAAACCTATAGGGGACCATCTACACCCCAACCCGAACAATCCCTGAAAATGTCATCAAAATTGGTCAAGAACTCTCGGAGTTATGCGCGTAACAAGGATTTCCCGTTTGCGCATGCGCAGAGGCTATATTAATCCGGAGATCATACTCATAGGGGACCATCTACACATCAAACCAAACAATTGAAAATTTCATCGAAATTGGTCAAGAACTCCCGGAGTTATGCGCGTAACAAGGATTTCTCGTTTGCGCATGCGCAGAGGCTACTACTGATCCGGGGGTCATGAAATCTATCATCTACATCAAACCGAGCAATCCTTGAAAATGTCATCGAAATCGGACAATAACTTCGTGTAGATTTCACGTTTGCCCGTAACAAGGATTCGTCGTCATTGACAGACAGACAGACAGACACACAGACAGACACGGAACCAATTTGTTGTAAGGTCTAAAACGCAAAATGCTATGGAAATTTTGATGGAGACAAAAAAATTTTCACATTCCGAAAGTGAAAACAATGCTTCCGCTACTTTAGTGTAAAAATAACATTAGGTCGATTGGTTTTTATTGGATTAAAGATTATTGTTACCAATCGATTAACTGCACCGCCTTCTCATTAAACTTGTCCCCAGGAACATTTTCGCAACATTTACGACCTTTGTGTTCTTGACCGAACCCCAAAACCAAGAGAATGACATTTTCCAAATGTCATGTTAGTGACTCATCACGAGCAATAGCGATTTTCGGTATTCACCGCCCTCACATCTACATATCACAAGACAAAGAACAGAACCTACTTCAAGTTAAGCGACGGCAACCGTTTACTTTTTTCAGTATGGGCAGAGCAAATTTTTGAGGTACAAAATAAAATGGTTGTTAAAGAATTGGAAAAGTAAATATTCACTCTTCATTTCGTGAGAATATGGTATAAGAATTCCCGAGTTCGTCTTCGACGTGATTAGTCATAAATATTCTATTGTTCTGTATTAATCAAATGTCATAGATCAACTATCTACGGATTAAGACGTGTCCTCTGATCGTCTCGTCCTTGTAACTACGGCTGCCAGATTTTGGACTATTATGTGGTACATGTTCCATTACAT